>KQ030522.1:449525-475064 GCA_000956045.1 Hirsutella minnesotensis 3608 | reverse complement strand
ATCAGTGGGGCTTGTACCTACCTGCACCTTTATAATCCATGCGGACTGTACCCTGGAAACCTACCCCAGAAACCTACCCTAGAGCCTTTACGTAAATTAAAATTCTTATCTCTAAGGAAAAGGAGAGGTTTCTCTCGCGGGATAGATAGAGTAAAATTGTCTAGTCGAGAGCGTGGGCACCTACGACGCGCTATAGGTATCCGTAATTTTCCCTGGGTAACCCATAGACACCTACCTAGGTACTTTCGCGATGGGCAGCCCGTGGGCACCCATGGGCACCCATCTTACAAGCCTATTTGGGAGCCCTGGATGAGCTACGAAATCAGATACGCGTTTTCTTTTCGTTTTTCCTTTCCATCTGGCGAGGTCAAGGGCGAGACCAGTCTATGTCATGACGATGATGCATTCAATCGTTCTATTCGCCGCCGAATGCAACGCCCGCTGCCGTACAACTTCTCGCTGATCTAATGACAGGCAGCGTTTCTCATTACACCTCGCCCTTGTGAAATGTGGAGCCAAAGGGTACGAAAATACAAGAGCATAATCATGCATTGGGCCCTACTATCTGCATGGCTGTCTGCAGATTGTCTACCTAAGAAACAGTTATGACATGAAGGGCGCATAATGACAACAGAACAGATAGTGAAGCACGGGGGCCCATCATATCTGCGCCTGCCTTGGCCTCTTGCCTTTGCCTCTTGCGCCTGCCTTTGTAGCCTACGTAGCCTTGTGCTACTCATGGTGCTTTAAGCCACATTACCTCACTTTCCGTGGTCAACTTGTACAACGCCGTGGTCTGATAGCTCCCTATTATTAATGGCGAAATAAAATTTACCATCATCATCATACTGCTCGTGCACCTTGTGGTGTGACAAGGTTGACATCAATTGAAGAATGTAATTACACTGCTTGCGTAGCTATACACTCGCTTACTTGCTTAGCTATATAGAAGAAAAGAGAAGAGAAGTTATTCAGGCATCAGACGCACCCTTGGTAGAAGGCCTGGCCCGCAGTACGGTTGGGGACTATGGCACGGGGATGGTTTTTACCCTTGCCGGGCATTGCACGGCCGGGCAGTAGCAGGCGGATCTAGGGATGCGAGGGTTGCACACAATGGCCCGCACACGGAGGTCGCAGCAGCAGCAGGCGTTGGCGACCTCGGTGGATAGCGGCAACGCCGCAGCCGAGGCAATGAGCAGAACGATGCTCGTGGAGAATATTGTGGCCAGGTGCATTGTGAGAAGAGTAATAAACTTGTTGCTGCAAGAAATTAAGTTCCTTAGGTAGAGGAGCGGCGCTTTTATAATCAGAGCTGCTATAGGCGATGCGCCGGAAGGGGAGGGGGGTAGAGTAGAACTAGGGGGAGAGTAAGTGAAGAAGAGAAAGTAGCCACGTACGCACTGGATGCAGAATCAAGTTTGAGAACAAAAGCTTACAGGATGATGAGAGGCCAAAATCAAGATCAGGACCGCCGCCCATATATATATAGCATGCAGCACAGAGACCCAGGCCACGGCTTCCCATCCTCTAGGCCAACGCAGCTAATATGTGAAAGGTTAGCCGGGAGTTTCTTTACCAAGCAGGTGCCTTGGTGTTGTCTATCTAAAGCTAAGGAGAAAGAGGGAGAAGCTCGAGGGCGCGCCTCGAGCCGGAGCCTATGTCTTGATAGACCTGGTAAAGCCCAAACGGTCTTGCTGGCAGTTGCTACTGATGCTTTCGGAAGAAGGATCGGTACTCGCTAAAAATTAACAGACATACGCGATTGTAAAATATGTTCCCCGAAAACCGATTCAACTCACTCTGCCGGCCGCCTCTTTGTCCTACCGTATATAGGTACAGGTAAGAATATAAGCTTCATCCACTCCATGATGTAGCTAAAACCATACTCTCTGTGCGGGTGGGAATGGTGTGGAGGCCGCAGCTTCTAATCCTACGGACATCCAGTACATGCGGGGAATAAATCAGAATCCACCAGCCTTCGCGTTCACTGGAGGCGGCGCTTAATTAGAAACGCCTTGGCTGCCATGCATTGTAAAAGCAAATTCATAAGTTCCTTGATACTTCGTTTTGATTGGCAACTAGCTTAGTGCTAGTCGTGCGAGAACCGATGGTCCGCACCGTTGGTGCGCAACGCCTCTTATTCTGGGCTCGACTAAAAACCTCGTCGCATGCTGAAGCGTTATAGCTTGTCGAATTTGCCTATTGGACGATATATTTAGCAACAAAATCGTTCTTTGCATTGCTTCTTTTCCAGCTATGGTCTGCACGATGCCGGATTTGTCTGTACGTAAACGACTCTATCATAGGCGTGGCCCATCTGACCGCCCCATACGCAAGGTGCACGACCAGACGACATGGACCTCTGGGAGGGGAGCCCGCAGAAATGGAGGAGCGGCTGAGACGACAATTGAGTCATTGGCTTGGCGTATTATCTCTTTCGTTGCTTTCTTCTGGCAGACGGTCTGGACTGTGCCCATCGCAAGCCAAAACGGCTTCCCGTGTTGCATTATGCATGCAAAAGTGAAGTGAACAGTCCGACAAGTGTTGCTATAAATGGTAGTAAGGATAGATTGATGTGCGTGTGACATCCAGACGAATTGACAGCTCTATACCGAAGTAGGTAAAGTCAACTGCACTCCTACAATTACCGTAAATGGCATTAAACGGTCTCGACATGTCAATGCGTATTTTCCCGTCCTGCAAGCGGGGCGAACGTGGCTGTTCTCAATTCAAGCGAGTCAAGTTTGCCTATTCGACTTCGTCTCAGTCATCGGTAGGCTTATTCTGTCGCTCTTCGAACAGCTTATGCCCTGTGTAGTTCCCTTCTTCATCATGATAAATGTGCACTGTCTGTGACTTATTTGAGCTTGCTTGGGTGTCCGTTGCCAAGAGAGCCGTAACATGGGAATAGAATCGGAATGGCTTGTATGAGAAGGATTCTTATGATCACCGTTACTGCTTATCCCCACAATCGGCACTCGGGTCGTGTCAAACCAACTTTCAACATTGCCTGCGTGAAATGTCCGAGTTCTAACTCCTTTGTGGCCCTCTCGACCAGATTGAGTGTTATGTTTCTCAAAGCCGAGTTCCTGATTCTCTGAGTCATGATGATTAGATTTCTGAATTGGTGACATGATGATTCTTTAATTAGGAAAACGGAAGAAGAATTTAGCCAGCAGAGTATGCGTTCCAGGACTAAGGGCTCTAGATATCGTGAATAGCCGTGATCAGTATTAGATTGCCACTTTAGCTCAGAGGCACATAGATAAGGCGATGCTGAGTATTTATGGTACCAAAACTGAATGGGATGTAATGTCATTTCCTTCACTGCTAGTATCGTAAACCGGTTTTGACACTTTATCAATCCTACTTTTGAACCACATCAGGTCATGAGCCAATGGTCGCTCAAAACACTTGCTTCCATCAAGAGAACCGACGCCCCGCATCAGACTACGATGCAGATCCGGAAAAGAGTATCCAATAAGCCAGAGAAATTTGCCGCCCTAATTTGGCCATGCATACTTCGTAGGGTGAAACGTTCACCAACGTAATAGAAAACTCGTTCACGCCGAATCCAAGAATTGACGCTTAGGTCGCGTTAAGTAAGCAGGGTCTTTGGCGCATGGGCAAAACTGGTTCCCAGATTTGGCCCTGGATGACCATTTGATTGGTTGATTCTGTTTTGGGCTTAGCGATGCACGTGACAATCGCGTTGGCTAGGTCAACAATAGTTGAGCAGTTGAGAGCATATCCGTGCGATGCCTCTTAAAACTAAGAAGTAAAAGCATGAAAACCCAGCAAAGCCCTCGTCCAATGTTGGAGATCGCACTCGACATGCAAAGCCTGAGGTTTCTAGGAAAACTGAAAGTACCGGACAGAACAAAATCATCGTTTCTTTGTTTCTCGTGCCAAAACTCATCCGCCCGTCGGCTTAGCTCCAATACGCGGACACAGATATACAATTGTGGCATAGAGGCCGAGCCTTTGCATAGATACATGCCTGGAGGTTATCATCCTCTCGAGTTGGGCGAGTTTTTGAAGAATGGCCGATATCACATCGTCCACAAATTAGGCTGGGGAGCTAATTCCACAACGTGGGCTGCGAAAGACCAAAAGTAAGCCAATCTACTAGGAAAGGCGCATTAAACTTCCATTCCTTACATTTGCGCAGGGAAAACCGATACGTTGCAATTAAGATTACAACTTCAAATACTAGGAATCAACGCGAGCTCGACGTCCTACGATCCTTGTCTACACTTCCGCGACGCAATCCGGGATGGTCTCGTTTGAATCAGATGTTAGATTATTTTTCTGTGACTGGCCCGAACGGAGTCCATGCGTGCTTCGTTCTAGATATTGTAGGACCTAGTGTGGCAGAGTTTGTTGAGTTGCATTGCAAAAACGATAGGCTTCCAGCTAGTCTTGCGAGGCTCTTCGCCAAGCAGGCTCTACAAGGTCTCGATTATCTTGCAAGCAACGGTATCGGCCATGGAGGTAAAGAAACCCCAGAAAGGCTTTATCTACGTCTTTTTAACTCTACTTATAGATATTCATCTCCGCAACTTAGCGATTGAGGTGCCGGGCCTAAGCTTTCTAGACGAAATGACTTTTCTTGATAAGCTAGGAGAACCCGAGATAAGTGCGGTAAGCAGGCAGGATGGTCGGCTTCTATCGAACGAAGTGCCAGCATACGTCGTCCGACCAACGTCATTTCGCCAAAGAGATATCCTCATATCATCCCAATCGGTAAAGATAATTGACTTTGGGGAGGCCTTCTTTGATAATAGCCCCCCACGCTCCCTTCACACTCCATTATCGGTGCGAGCACCAGAAATCATCTTTGGTGACCTGCTAGATCACCGAGTTGACCTATGGAGTGCGGCCTGCATGGTAAAGCCCTTGTCTATTATATAGAAGATTAAGCTAACAACGATAGATATTTGAGCTTGTTACCGGGCAACCTCCTTTTGATGTCATCATGCTGACTCCGCCGGTTCTTGTCCAGCAGATGATGGAGCTTGCCACTGATGAACTACCATCGCGATGGCAGGACAAGTATCGAGTAATAAAACAGGATATTCCTCGCGATGATGAGAGTTACACACTTCTTCAGTGGCTGGAAGAAGTATATTTCGATCACAACAAACAGGCTGAGTTTTCAAGAAAGGATATTCAGAGACTTAGTCGGTTAATCGAACGCATGTTGAAGTTCGAACCATCCCTTAGGGCTACCGCGAAAGACATTCTTGCTGATCCCTGGTTCGATGGATGATGAGCAGTAGCTTTTCTTTATATTTGTCGTATAGTGCCTGTATTTCCATTGGACTCGTGATGGGGACGATTGTCTGGAAATAGTTAAGCCGGTTAAAAAAGCTTGGTTCCTATTACGCACGAAGTCAGCTGTCAAAATACTTCATACTTACATGATGTGACCCGAGAACGCATCTCGAAGAATGCTTGTCTTATGGAAATCGCGATGAAATTAGAAGCAAGGAAGAGAATAGTCAATCCAAGGGAGCCTGCCGCAGATTTGACATAAAAGTAGCGGAAATTCTACCCCGAACACCAAGCAAACTCACGCGCATCGTAGGGTTGAGGTGTAGCCTACTCGCAAGAATCCTGCACGTGAACGCTCTAGATGTATGATGGCTGGATAGTCAGGCACGTATACTCGCGAGCAACAACATGCCATTCGAAGGTTTGAGGGGGACGAAAATGAGATCCGCACTAAGCAATATTCGAGGAGAGAGCGTCTCGAGTAGGCTCAAGCTTCAAAGGCTGTCGGCTCTAAGAATCAACTTTTGCATCTCGATCCGCGGCCTTCACATACGAAGGTACTTGGCGAGCCGCTCGTTTGATGCAACGCCGATTTCCACACCAATACTTTCTGCGGGGACGACCTCGGATGCACCCGATGACCTCCTCCGGCCCCCGGCTGAAGGTCCAATTCGCGAATAGCTATTTTTGGACAATTCCCCGCTTTCACCATCGGCATCCGGGCCCGACTTTCCCCACATTTCTTCGCTGCTGGCCCCGATCGCCGGGTTATTTATAGATGACTCTCCCGAACCGCGATGGACATAAAAGCCGACAGTATGCCTACAAGGTCGAATAAAATGATGCTTCAGCGATAATATCCTACAATATGTCCTCAAGCCAGAGTTATTGTTTTGTTCCTCTGGACGATACGTTCTCAACTCTCGAGAACTCAATCATTCTCCTCGAAGACATCAGTGACGCGCTTCAGTCAAAACGAAGGAATATAAACGCCATTATCTGTGAACTAGCAGACCTAGACGCGAAGACTTCAAGATTAATGATAGACATCAGACTATCATGTCTTTGAGGAAGGAGGTATGTCTATCGTTTGTCAAATACCGTTCAGCTACTAAGTTAATAGATAGCTTCCACCGGCAACTCCAACCACATCGACTGTACCAGAGGCGCCATGGAACAGCCAAGAGGGCATATTAGAGTCCCTTGAATGAGATCGGGGATCACACTCGCAAAAGAGTACGTAATACACAAGTCCCTCGTGACTTTATGTATCTGACACTATATAGGTTCCTCTCTCTCTTACACACACATAAACTAGGGCGTAGCCCCTAGTCCGTAATATTTTTATATATTACTTAATAAGGCTAAAGCTCGTAGCTTTTAACGTGGCGAATAGGTTCTAGAAGCTTATATAGTAAATAGCTAATAGTCTAGCTAATTAATTATAGTAAAAAGCTTATTATATAGAAAGCCTACTATTTTCTAGATTTCTAGCTAAAGGCTATCCGAAAGGCTAGCTTATAAATATATAGCCCTAGCTTTTATAGCTATTACCCCCTTAGAACGCTCGGAAGAGCCGTTTTAGGCTAATATATAAGGGGATATTAGTTTATCTTCTATTCCTTATTATATTATATAGGCTTCGTAGCCCATTTAGAAGGATTCAGTCACCTAGGGAGCATTGAGCGTCTGTGGCCCTGTCACGTGTAGCAGCCTCCGAGGTAAAGGATGCTAGTGGTGCGAGATTCGTAAGTCTTGCGTGCTGTCTTTGAAGATCAAGAGTTAATTCGCTCATTCTCGTTTTCCACTCGCTATTTAGTAACGCGTGTGCGTTCTATAGTCATTGCATGCGAACAAGGATGGTGCCGATCCAACGCCCTCCCAAAGACTCCGAGCTATCATGGCCAAAAAACAAAGAAGCACAAAGTCCCATCATAGTTCGGGAAACTGGTCAATGTAATCACTGCCGCCGCTCAGCAGGACATCGGCATTGAGTCGGGTGCTCAGGCGGACCATGTCCGTCTCGGCTTTTGCACGGAATCCATCTCCGTGGTCTCCAATGTCGCTGGCTTCTTTGTGCGGGCCAACGGGCCTGTGGTGATGAAAGAGCGCCGGCTGCAGTGTGATGCAGTTGGCGCGAGGACGTCCACCAGCACCTTCGCAGAAGAAGCGCAGCAGAATGTCGTATGCATCGGATGCTTCACGCAGCGCAATGTGTTTGAGGATCTTGCGAGCGCCCACGCGGCTGACGGCATAGCCCAGTGTACAAACACCCTCTTGAACGTGGTGAACGGCGCGTGTGTGATCAGGATAATTCTCCTTGAGCGTGAATGGGATATTCAGAGTCCACAGGTGGTCGCGTTTCGGTACCGTCATGTCGTCGCGATGAATGACTCGAGCCTTGGGGATATGATTGTCTTCAAAGGGAAAGTGCATGCCGCAATGGCCGATCCAGAGCACGTCCCAGCCGTCTCCGTAAGGCGAGGTCGAGGGCGATATGGTCCGCGGGAGCTGGGTGAAGGAGAACTCGGTTGCCTTGGACGAAGTGCCGTCCGCTCGACTCGGATACGTTGGATCGGCGAATCGCTTCGGCTGGGCTCGCAACGGCTGGAGCAGAGTGTGCGCCGAGAGGGCAAAGTCTCGAAGCTGGCTCTTTAAACGGATATCCCAGTCGACGTCATCCTCGAGGATCAGTGCGGATGATAGATTCTGTCGGACGATTTGCTGAATGGCGTTGAGGTGTCCACGCCATGAGCCCAGGCCGGGGCCGCGAATGTGTTCTCCGCTTTGCGCCTTGGGAACTGCTTTCTCGGGAATGTTTGCGTCGGTCACGCCGTCAACGAACTCGACGTCGATGTTGGTGAGAGAAGCTTGGAGAACGATGCCATCTCTGCGGTCGGTTCTCGTGGGAAGGCCGACAACAAGCACTTTCTCAAACTGTCGGCAGATTAGATCGGATAAGTCAAAAAATACGAGTCCGCAGGTGGATAAAAGACGTTATACTTACTCCCAGAGTGGCGTTGCTAATGTCATCTAGGATAGGATGATCTACAGGAGTCCATCGTCTCGCATGCACAACTGAAGGCGGATTTTGTCGGAGCAGGAGAACAAGACAGAAAGCGAGGACGACGCCAAGTGCGACGACGATACGTTTCGAAAAGCCTGATTGAATCATGTCCGGAAAGCAGCCCCGTTGTGAAAGGTGAGCATTTCACTACAGTCTTTCAGTTATATTTGCGAGTTGTTTGGCAGCTGTTCTTGCTCAATGCTGCTGATGACGGTGGATGAAAAGCGCAAAAACCATGTACAGCCGCGGTGGAGACACGCGACCAGACATGGGTACGGAATGACCCGAGCTCCGCGTGCTTTCTTGCGATGCCAAGGCCTTGATTCGACGAAGACTGAAGATTGTGGGGGGCCGAGGATTCACAACATGGGTCCTTTAGCGGAGTGTGGCACTACATTAGGCAGCTTGTCCGCCAACGTGCATATGGGGTCCTTATTTTATCGACGTCGGCGTAACGCTGATCGGCATGTCCTTCTTTTGTTGTGGATGAGGCGGGGAGGTCACAGGCCGAGAGTCGTGGTTGGCTGGAGTTGGGACTGAAGCGCCGGACGGGTTCCTGGTGGTGTCGTGACCGAGTTTAAGAGCAGAGCTGTCAGATTTGCGTATTAGCGAGTTGCGGACTTGGCCGGTGTACATCTCTCATACCACGATGGAGAGCTATCATCAACTCATTTCGCGTTTGGTCTTCAACATATTGCTGAAAGACAACTTGAGAAGACAATACAGCGGTTATCCCAGACTCGACAACTCTTCACAATCTCCGGGCACAACGGATGATATTCACAATATCCGCTCGCGAAATACAAGGGGGTACGTATGCGGTCTCAAGGGGCTGTTCTTGCATAGTGCAGTATGCGGTTGGTTCTGTTCGAGTGGAATACGAGTTATGGGCGATTTCAAGGCGCAACCGACGTAGCGCTGCGGGCTGTCAACACCCAAGGCGAGAAGCCCTCGTTCTTGGCCAGCAGTAGCCAGCAGTAGCGTAAATCCCACGACCCGAGGCGGCTTCAAGCCTCAACTGGATGATTAAATAGGCAAACCCGAGCATTTCACGAACCTAGTTCTTAGTCTAGTCGCGCCCAATTCTTGGTTCGCCTCCTCATTCTGGTTTCCGTCAACCAAGTTGCCAGACAAGGATCACGATGCTCACCCGTATCCTACCATTTTGTCTCGTCGTTACATCCGTCGTAGCAGACTTTCTATACCCCGGAGATGGACCCAGACAGATATGGCGGATCGGCGAAGTGCAAAAAATCCGTTACCGAACCAACCTCCAAGCATACACGATTGCCTTGTGGCAGCAGTCGCTGACGGGAGGAAGTGCCAGGCTGGGACCGATTGTTTTCCGTAAATATGCCCAACCCCCGAGCGATGACTTGGTGAAGCAGAGACATGCCCATGTTTCGAAAGGACTCTGGGAGAGGGTCTTGAACATGTCACTTTCCTGCAACACGTACTATAGCTGACCAGGGGTTCTTCACTTTCTCCTTCGCTATTAGAAACCACCGATGGCCCAAATCTAGAGTACGACTGGGTTGTCCAGCTATACGACTTGGAGCTGCGAACATCCAACATCTTCTTTTTCTGGCTCTTTGAGGGGGACGTCAGAGCACAAGGAAACACTACGGGGAAAGTTGCAATGTCGTCGGCGTACTTCAACATTACCGATGCGCCCGAGCCGCCGAAACCAAACCCATCCAGTTCTTCACTCTCTTCGACCACCCCAACGCCGACACAAGCGCAAAGTCCCTCGCCGACATCGATGTCATCTAACGACCTTGGACAGCAGACTTCCGGCCAAAGTTCCAAGAAGGGAAGCAGTGATACCTCGGATGGTTCTGCAAGCCTGTCGACGGGCGCCAAGGCTGGCATTGCGATTGGTGCAGGAGTCGTCGGCCTAGCCGTAATCGGAGGTCTAGTCGGCTTCCTCGTATACCGGAGACGGAAGAAGAACGAGATAGAAGAGTTGGGAGAGAATAGGAAGCACGACCAATACTTGGCGGCAATGGACCACTCGAAGGAGAACTTTTTACATTCTATGCCATTCGAACCGCCTGCCGCGGCCCCCGTCGAAGCCGCTCGTCATCCGCGACTAAATACTGTAGTAGAGCTGGGGTGATGAGTCTGGACGCACAATAGTAGGGACGGGAAATGAGTTTAGTCTTTTGTATATATTGGCATACTGGTTTGATTCAGGACTACCCGATATTCCCATAAAAATAAGGCTACACTAAGTGACATTACTTTCCCCTGTAAAAGTTCTTTACCCCGTGGAGCTGTTAGCGGCTTGTTAAGCGGGACAGGATTTGCAGGCCACCCGACCACGCTTTCGCTTTGAGACCCTATCGGGGCCTTAATAGAATAGAGGAAGATTTTGGAGAGCTCGTCTTCCTCTGCAAAGCTGGTCTCGATATCATAACCACTCGGACTTAGAGATTCTCCTCGGAACCAGGGAGATATGGGTATTGGAGGACAAGCTCTTCCAAACAACGGTGGAAGGTTGCGGGGGTTTTTCTCCCTAAGGGCAAGCTGCAAAGCCAGCCTCTAATTCCCTCAAAGGGTTTTTCCCTGCCGCCGCTCCTTAGTTATTTCCATGGCTTGGTTACTGACACTCCTGACACGAGCTTGACGGGATCCGGTATACCCTGATAGGAATGGCCGTATGTGGTGGATTGACGACACAATTTACAATATGAGGTGACGAGTCACCTTGCATGACAGGTGATCCTGCCGAAACGAGGGTCCGCGCACACTGTGAAGACTGAAGACTATCGCAAACGCACCCAAGGATGCCGAGGTCGGCCTGACTTCCGGACGCGCAGTCCTCGACCAATACGTCGCCCGCAAGCTAGCAAATTTGAAGCGTCAAGACTTCGAGGTCACGAGGAAGGTCCTTGCAACCAAAGTTGCTGAACCAGGCAGAATACTGGACAGTATGCTCGATTCAATGTCTGGAGGATATGCCAGATACTCTCCCAGACGAGTGGCTGGACCGTATGGATGCGCTTGAAAAATATTATAGTGAATGGGTCACCAACCCAGGTCGTGTTCTTCATCTAGGGGCGCCATAGCCGGTTTTACTGCCACCGATGGTAATCCAGCAACGACGAAGCATAAGCGCCGTTGCGACTTAGACCGCAAGCCGGCTTCCACCAAACATCCCAAATCGGATCGCGCAATAAGCGGCAACAGAGCTGATTTTACCTGAATACCTTGAGCTAAATCCACTCATTTTCAAATTTGGAAGGTCTTGCTGGTTGTAATTACAAATCTGAGTGTCGGTGACCTGGAAGCAAGTTTTATATTAGTAGCAAAGTTTTTGTCAAACATCTTAAGCTAGATTTGGAGCAGATATACTCTAGTTCTCTTCGTTAATCACTTCAACCCCGTACCTATTGCATCTCGAAATCCTAATACGTGAATTCTACTAAAAGTACTTGAGGGGATTATATGCCGCGCCCCCGTCGTCCTCCGCATTGGGAATCAACAACCAAGGTTACGGATTGAGACTTGAGCACATTCAAATAGCGTTGCTCATTTTTCACGCAGTCCACCGCCTGCTCACGATCAATCCCAAAAAGTACCCAGTGGGATACTATCATGCCCCTGGATTGCTCGGCTGGGATGAACGGCTGGTCGATTCCGAGTACGGCTGGGTTGAATATACTACAGAAAAGCGCGAGGTTGGATGGCCTCGTGCGGGTATAAAAGTATCATCTTACAGCACGTGGAAGAGGGCGCCAGAGATCAACAATTGAATCATTGGCCCCGTTCTTCACTCTCTGTTCTGAACGATTGTGCGCATTATAGATACGCCGTGTTCTCTCGCCGTAGTATTTGCTCGAGACAATCACGTTGGTGAGGACTCATCAACGGTTTCTCTTACGCCATAATAACGTCCTGCTAGCTGCCGCTCCAGACGTACCCACCTACAATCGCCAGCTTGTCGTGTGATCGCACGGGGGAGGACTAATGCATTACCTTGTCAGGTCGGGGCTTGTTTGTCTGGGCGATCATTAAGAGCCCATGTCAACGCTACATGTTGGGTAAGCGGCCTTAAACCCTATATCAACGTCTTGCCATCATATTGCTTTTTTCTCTCCCAATCCCTGCGCCCGCACCCTCAACTCAGCTCAAACTTAGCTCTTGCGGGTGCATATGCTGCCAAGTCTTCTTAGACGGTCTCTCCCGCCGCTAGTTGTTGTCGCCTACGAAGCAAATCACTGCTTCGGCTCTCGGTATCTACTTTAGGACTCGTCCGTAGTAGCTTATATAGTCTCTGTCTCAGATATTTATAGCAATCCTCCTCGCAACGCCTCAACGCCAGCTAGTCAAAATCCCGCTCCCCCCAAAAACCCCAACTACGGAGTTGTTACTACCTGGGTAATTTCCCCCCCCCCCCCCGTCAGTATGAAAAAGCTGACAATGCCAAGCCACGCTATTCACGCCACAGTTAAGGCCATCTGACGTGCAAATAGACTTGACTTTCAGCCAGCTACAGCCAAGCAAAAGAAACGCCGTTGCCATGCCGTCGTGTTGTATTGGCACCTGCATCCGCATGGGAACAGACCTAAGCAAGATTGGCCTTAGCCTTATAAGAACACGTCTTGGCATTACTACCGCTCAATACTAGATACGCCAAGCAGGTTGCGGCAAGGAGTCTTCTTCCCTATCAGCGGATTCTATCCTGCTAACGCAGCTTGTACCTCGCTCTCACCCTGCTTCTCACCGACCTAGAGGCTATCACTGCGAGACAGGCTGGCCCAAGTACTCAAACATGGCGTGAAGCTCGGTTTCTCCGTAATGGAAAAGGAGTGGCTACTAACTACGATATAATTCACAGAGAGTCTATGGAAGCGTCGGTAAGTAGTAGGATGAACCTCGTTTGGTTTGGTTATTGCATTTCTCGTAAGGAAGCCTGAGGCTGCTAGGTATGGACAGTGGGGAGTCGCTCTGGATGTTTCAGGCAATCCGCTTGCAGGATAGGGGATGCGCCAGGTTATGCAAATGCGAGGCATGCCTCCAAGGTTTGTCACAGGACATCAGGCTGTAAAGGTTTCGGGTTACGATACGGATTTTAACAGCGGGTGGATCGCGAATACTACAGACGGTTTTAGACACTACATGTATCTATTGGTCCAAACCACGGTTTGCACGCGTAGTTCACGTCTCTTGAGCAAGTTTAGTTAGACAGGGCAACGTTGCCTGGTTCAATTGCTGGCAACGGCGGACAGATCTAGACCTTTCGAAATGCAAAGCCGATTCGACAAGTTAGTGCCGAACTCTACTGTCACGGCAGTCAGCACAAAGCTTGATATGCCAAGCCAGGCTATTAGCCAGCTGCCCTTGCAAAAGCAAAGAGGGCAAGGTTCTCCTAGGGGTTAGGGTTTGAGATCATCTTTCCTCTCCTAGCAGCCCAACCTCTCCGGCGGCAATTCTTTTCCAGCCTATTTTAATTACGTCCTCTTCTAGGTCTACTATGCCAGGGAATTTTCCCGTTATACTCACGTACCTAGGCTAAATAGCCACAAAACATCAACTAAATCTACAATGGACTTATAGTTGATCTATACTTCGTAGTGACTCCTAGATACTATTTGTCTCTAGTAAAGAGAACTGATATTTAGCTTAACTACTACGGCCGTGCCGAAAATTTGCATTAGGGCGCTTGCTAGAAGTCTAATAAAACCAAAGCGGCAATTCTTGGCAGGCTTATAGCAACCATAGCCGGCCACGACGAATCGGCGATAATGCAGTTCACTTCACCTCGATAGTCCACCTCATCCCTGGCTACACATATGGCACTACTTTACCTAGAGCCGCCACTCAGCCCTAATAGCACGGCATGGATGGATGCCCCATGCAAGGCCTGTGCCACTCGGCCAGCTCTAGACTCGGCCAGCGCCCGTTCTTCTCTCAGCTTGACTGGGGGATGACTTCACCGACACGTTAAACTTGAGGGCCTAGGCCTTGCTGGTCTGTCAATCGTAAGCCTGGGATCAATACCTTCCAGACAAGCCTAAGATAGCAAGCATGGGGATAGCTCAGGGATTATAACAACTTATCGTGTACCATGTATGAGGAAGTAGGACCCAGTTGTCGAGGCAAAATATATATTAACCTCTCAAAATTTCCATCAACCAAGGTCAATCCTTACTGCACAATCTCCCATTTCTCCTCCGATAACGCGCTTTGAATAAGATCTCTTATTGACTTTGTTCGAGTCACTCTTCTCGCCCTCCATCATGCTTAAACATCTACTCCTAGTCACCCTCCTCACCCTGAGCTCCGTCGTCGCCAATCCCGTGGCTAACCCGGAGAATGTCGAGATTGAGGCCAGGGATCTTGAAGTAGGCCAGGAGGGGGGAATCTTTGCCCGCGACGAAGCCGAGGCAGAAATTTCTGCTCGTGAAGAACCCGAAGTAGACCTTATTGCCCGTGATGGCAGACGCCATCACCATCATGGTCACCACCACGGACACCATCACCATCACGGGCACCATCACGGGCACCATCACCATCACGGACACCACCATCACCATCACCATCACGGACATCACGGACATCGTCACCGTCATCACGGCCACCGAGGTCGCCACTTTTAAGGCAATGTCTGAGGTTGGATTGCAGCCGTACTCTCAGTTGTGGACTGAGTACATGGCGGGTTCGGGGCTGCTTCAAATTTAGCTTGATGTTGCAAAGCTAACACCCGGAAACTTACGCTGGACGTTCAACCTTGGAGCTCTTGATGCTTTAGGCTTTAGTACAACCCACTCGTTTCCGTAAATAAGGAGAATAAATATGCGATTTACTTCATACGAGGGGGGTCTAAAAGTCGACCTCCCGCGCTTAAACATTAAGCACGAGGGACACGCTGACTAGGAAAAGGAGAATAGTTTTTATTACTAGATTGATTACGTTACTAAAGTGTTACGAAACTGTCATACCGTTACGCCAACGGACAAAAGGATAGGCTATTAATCGCACGCTTAGCAACCAATGTGACGGTACCAACCGTATATATAGGATCAATCATACCAGAACGTAACACGATGCTCTCTCCCTCCGTAGCTTGTCCCTAAGCCCAGTCGATCCGGTACACTGAGCCCAACTCGGCTACACGGTTATTCTATCCTCTACGGCATACCACTCCCTGGAATGGTGGTGCGGCGAGGAACAAAGATCCGAATATCCACGACAGCACCTGTCGGGAAGGCGGGTGTCAGATTTGTGTCAATTGTAGCGCACCTGTTGGAGTGTGCATTCCACTTTTGCATGCATGGCGTAGTGGTCTTCGCGACCGCACACGTTGCCTTACTAGATCAGGGCAGCCACTAGAACCTCACGCGCCAGATTCGAATGGAATCAAATATGGCCACGCCCGAATCGAATGCCAAGCCATCGAATCGAAGACAACGTCAGGCATTCGATTCGATGTATTCGATGCATGTTTTTCCCTGTCTTTTGCCTTAAGCCGCCTCTCGGCATTTTGCTGCCCGCGTCTTCATTTCACGACCTATTCCTTGACAAAGTTCGTACCATCTCTAACATCTAGGGCTTCATGGTGCCCTAAGGGATTGGGGGCCAGTAGCTCAGCAATGAGTCGCGCTTGGAAGTCCTTGGACGGCATGAATGGTATTCTCTTGAACTTGATAGTAGGCCAGGCAGTACGCTCCGTGGCAAAGGTCGGCTTGTCAAGGCTGTCGAGAAGCTGGGATGTGATTTCGGTTTCATAGAGAAAGATAAAGTGACAATGATCCGGCTTCTTGGTCGTCGTCACGAGAAGACAGAACTTGTAAAATTAGCGAAGTGCAGCGAACGAGCGGATCGAGTTTCCCAACCAAGAACAGGAAACGCTAAAAGAGGGCACGTACAACATAAGTGATTTGCTGTGGCGATGCCAAACTGCGCGCCTGGCGCTGCGCAAGAGACAGCACGAGACACACTAGATAAGGGTCCCGAGACCATTCTTCAGGTGTCACTTTGGACAACTTTTTCCGGGACAGTCTCTCGCCGGCCTCGTTGTGACGTCCGACAGGGGGCAAACGAGCTTGAAGTTTCCGACGACGCGCCGACTCAACGTATGAGTAGTGGAAGTAGCCGACCAACAGTCGCGGTATCGGACCAGCACGGCTGTCGGGAGCGAATACACTGCAGTTTGATCGATGTACACGGCGGTTCGCAAAGAAGAAGTCAGTATGTCGGCTGCTCATAGAAAGGATCAGCCACAAGCAAAACTCTACAACAGGCATGATGGCATCCCTACCAACACCTTTCAAAGCAGCCTTGCTCGTCATAATGGAGAAGAAGTTCCATATCACCAAGCTTCGAAAAGGGTAGGCCGGGGGCTGTGAGGTCTATGATAGATATCTCGCAAGGGCTCATTTTTGCATATTCTTCATCGCTTATGGGCGGTAGGTTTGCGGGTTCGTCGGCGATGTGGTTAGCTGTTTCGCCGCCGACTTATTGGAACCCACACCCGAGCATGTCGAGGAGGGGAGATGTCCAGAAGATGGGGTTGACGCAGAGGGCGCCGTGATGGCGAAGGACCTCGCTCAGTGGTTTTGAGCTCAAGGCCGACATGCTTGGCAGCTAGTGGCACGTTGCGCGTCGAGCATACTCTATAATAGGGGTTAACAAGATATAGAGCGATAAAGCGCCGATAGCTCGGAAGACTCTTATTAAAGAGCTTATAAGCCTTAACTTTATACTAAAAAACGTTAAGATAGGTTACTAGCCGTCCGTTTAGAATTTAGTTAGTTTTTAGTATTTATAAAGCTAAGCTAATACCCTTATTATAAAACTTTATACTACGGACTCCCTTATATAAGCGGGATCTATAGGATACGGGCTAATTACCGTCTATTATACGGGCGAGCTAAACTAATTACCGTAGGATAAACTTATATTACGGGCTAATTACTAGATAAAACGTATAATTAAATATATATTCTCTAAAAATCTATTCTCTCTATTTTAGTTAATTACTAATCTTAAATACTTAATAAGGAAAAGTAGAAAAGAAAGTATTAAGGAAAATCCTTAGGATTTCCCCTATATTAATTATAGATATTTTAAAACTTTCTTCTTATAGCCTATACTATTATCTATTAAAGTATTTTTAAAACTCTAGTAAATTACGCGAGGATAACTATAGGAAATTACTAGGAAATATTCCGCTTAATTATTTTAGAGTTTCCTTTAGATTATATAGGAATAACTAGTAAATAATAATAAGAAATATTCTACTTAATTATTTTAGGATTTCCTATAGATAGTATAGGAATAACTAATAGATAATAGTAGGAAATATTCTATTTAGTTATCTTAGGATTTCCTATAAATTATATAAAGATAACTATAGGATAGCGCTAAGAAATACCTTACTTAGTTATCTTAAGATTTCTTATAGATTATATAGCGATTACTATAGGAAAGTATATAGAAAAGTCCTACTTAGTTTTAATTACTAGTTATCTTATAATACTTTACTAGTATCCTATATATATTATAAGTCTTAGTAAAAGTAGTATATATTACAATTTTTAATTATTTATAAAGTAGTAATATATAAATATATATATAAATATATAATTAATTGATACTTAATTTAAAAATACAAAAGTATATAGGAAATATAAGAAATATAAGAAATTATAGGGGACTAGCTTTAGTATATTTATATATAAGTATTAATATTAGTATTAATAACTATATAAAAAGAAGGAACTTATAGCTAGCCCTCTTCTAAAGCGCGCCCCTTAGAGCGCGAGCTTCTATTATATAATAGCTACGCGTAGACCTAAGCTTATATATTATAAAATAACTAGTAATTAAAACTAAGTAAGACTTTTTTATATACTTTCCTATAGTTATCCCTATATAATTTATAGGAAATCCTAAGATAACTAAGTAGAATATTTCCTATTATTATTTACTAGTTATCCCCGCGTTATTTATAGGAAATCCCTAGATAACTAAGCGGAATATTTCTTAATAATTTCCTATAGTTATCCTCGCGTAGTTTATTAGAATTCTAAAAACGCCTTAACGGATAATAGTACGGGATACGAGAAAAAAGCTTTAAGATATCTATAGGTAATATAGAGGAAATCCTAGGGATTTTCCCTAATCCTTTTTTTTTTACTTTTCCTTATTAGGTATTTAAAATTAGTAATTAACTAGAAGAAAGATAGATTTTTATATAATATATATTTAATTAAATATTCTATTTAATAATTAGCCTATAATATAGGTTTATCCTATAGTAATTAGTCTAGCTCGCTTATATAATAAATAGTAATTAGCCCGTATTAATATAGCCTCTTCGTAAGTTAATAGCTATATTCGTAAGTAAAGTAATTTTTTAATATAAATAAGTCTTAATTATACATATTCTTAAGCTTTCTACTAAGTTATTAGGTTTTATAAGTAGTTTTAAGAAGATTAAAAGTAATAATTATCCATCTAAAAAATTACCTACCCTTTTTTCTTAAGTCTAGGTATTACGGAATAACTAATATCTAGCTAAATAGACGTATAGTTACTTCATAGATACCTCGAATAGCTAGGCTACTAGAAGGTATATTATTTATCTATAGTCGTAGAGGGTATTACTTAGCAAGAGGGATCTATATAGTCTTACTACTTAATCCCTAGTAATACTAAGCCGGCTAGGCTAAACTTAGATAACTAAGGGTAAAGGTAGGGCTAAAGCTAGGCTCTAAGAAATAAGCTATATTTAAAGGTAGGCTATATAGTATATAATTATATTATTAATTTAAGCTAGAGAGGAAGGAAAGAGAAGAGGAAAGAGAAAGAGGAAAAGCCTCCTTATATATATAATCTTCCTTAATAGGAATACCCCCTTTCCTTACTAACTAGACCCCTCCTTAGTTATATTATTCGTATTATAAATTAAGGTATAACTTAGAGGTTATTTAATAATTCTCCTATAATTCTAATAGGCTTTTAACTTAGCTATATTAATAGTTTAATATAGTTATCCTAATAGTCTCTAGCTTCCTAGATTAAAGGGTATCTTAAAGGTTACGTAGTTACCTTCCTATAATTCCTATAGGCTTCTTATTTAGTTATATCGATAGTTATATTAATAGTTATTAAATAGCTTTATAAGCTATATAAGAGAGAGGGTATAGTAGGTATTAAAGTAGGTATAGAAGTCCGGACGAGATAGTCCTATCCCTTATATACCCGTATCTAGCCTAGGCCTTCGATATCTAATACTAGCCGCTTAAGCCGAAGCTAGCCGAGGGGTTATACTAAGGTTATAGTTAAATAGCTAGTAAGCGTTATAGTAGTTAGGTTAGTTACGAACTTATAGCTAGTAGCTATATATATTATATATATATCTTAAAGGCTTTTTAAGTCGTTTCTTAATATATCCTCCCTTCTTAAGGAGCTTAAAACCTTACGCCTTAAAAATAGGGTTATTTAATAAGGTTATTAGTAGGTTTATTATTAGCTTTATTAAAAGCCTTTATTTTCTTAAGAGCGTTTTTAAGGTACTTTATCGGTTCCTATATATTTTCGGAAGAAAAGTAATTCTTCTACTTAACTAGATAGAAGTATTAACCTTCTTCTATTTTCTTAGCTAGTATAGCTTCGACTTCGTATTTATCTTTTTCTACTACTATATTAATAGTAGTAGCTAATTTAGTATTTTTAGGGGTAAGTTCTAGTAAAAAGATATAAAAAGTAGGATAGATAGAAATAGTAGAAGGTAAATTTAGCGTATATATTAAATTCGATAGTTTTTCCTGTATCTTAAAAGGTCTTATTTTCTTATAGTCGAGGGATTTATTAAGTCTAGAAAAAGAGATATTCTTTTTAATAAGATAGACTTTATCCCCTATATTTAAATTAAGTTATTTAAAGTATTTCTTATTATAGTAAGTTAAAAATTAATTTTTAATAAATTCTAGTTCTTTTTTAATAGAAGAATATAAGCTTTTTAGTTATTCTATATTTAATATAGCCTTTTTAGCTAGGACTTCTTTAAGTTAAGAAGACTTATAAGCCTTAGGGTTAAATCCGTAGTTAGCTATAATAAGCGTATTTTTTATAGGTTTTAATATAGAGGTATTATAAGCTAGCTATACTATAGGTAGCTATATTAACTAGGTATCTTACTAATAATTTATATAGCTTCTTAGGTACTATTTTAAGGTTTAATTTAATCTTTTAGTAATTCCGTTAGTAATTAGGTAAAAAGTAGTAGATAATTTATACTTAGTTCTTAAGGCTTATATTAAGGTAGTCTAGAATTTAAAAGTAAATTTAATATCTTGATTTATAATTATAACCTTTAGAAGGCCTCTATTAGCTACTATATATCTTATAAAAATATAAAATAAATCTTCGGCTATAATAGCTTCTTTAATAAGTATAAAATATCTTTATTTAGTAAGCTAATTAACTATAACTAATATAGAATTATATTCGATATTAGTTATTAGTTCTATTAAGTTTAGTAATTTTATTATAAAATCTATAGCTATAGATTCTTAGGGTAAATCCGGGACCTCTATAGGCTATAAATAGCTATAAGGCTTATACCTAAATACCTTAGATTTATTATAGATATCGTAGTTATTTATTATTAGCTACGTTTTCTTTTATAAATTATAGGTATTATAATAGGTTTTTAGCTTAATATAGGTTTATATTATTCCTTAATATCCGTAGATAGGGTGTTAAGAAATAACTTAAAAAGTCTTTATTATACGTATTTAATACTTATAGCTACTAGCTATAAGCCCGTAACCAACCTAACTACTATAACGCCTACTAGCTATTTAACTATAACCTTAGTATAACCCCTCGGCTAGTATCGGCTTAGATAGCTAGTATTGGATATCGAAGGCCTAGGCTATATACGGGTATATAAGGGATAGGACTATAACGTCCGGACTTCTATACCTACTTTAATACCTATTATACCCTCTCTCTTATATAGCCTATAGAGCTATTTATAACTACTTACTTAACTATCGATATAACTAGATAAGAGGCCTATAGGAAAGGTAGGAAGGTAACTACCTAACCTTTAAGTTACCCTTTAACCTAGGAAGCTAAAGACTATTAGAATAACTATATCGAATTATCGATATAGCTATAATAGAGGCCTATTAAAATTAGAGGAGAATTATTAGATAACCTCTAAGTTATACCTTAATTTATAATATAGATAAAACGGCTAAGAAGGGGTCTAGATAGTAAGGAAAGGGGGTATTCCTATTAAGGAAGATTATATATATAAGGAGGCTTTTCCTCCCTCTCTTCCCTCTTCTCTTTTCTTCCTCTCTAGCTTAAATTACTACTATAATAACAATATATAGCCTACCTTTAAATATAATCTCTTTCTTAGAGCCTAGCTCTAGCCCTACTTTTACCCTTAGTTATCTAAGCTTAGCCTAGCCGGCTTAGTATTACTAGGGATTTAGTAAGACTATATAGACCTCTCCCTCTTAGTAAGTAATACCCTTTACGACTACGGATAAACAACGTGCCTTTAATAGCCTAGCTATTCGAGGTATCTACGAAGTAACTATATATCTATTTAGCTAGATATTAGTTATTCCGTAATAAGAACCTACCTTTTTAGCGCTTTTTTATACTAGTTCTCCCGGACCCGTAAGTAGCCTAGTTCCTAAGATATTTAGCTATAAGTATAGACGCTTCTCCCTAGATAGTTTAAATAGATTATTAACATAGATATCTTAATAATTCACTTATCTTTTAACTAATTCACACGTAAAGACTACTATTCTAATCGTGATTTTTCCCTCTA
The DNA here is from genome assembly GCA_000956045.1 of Hirsutella minnesotensis 3608. Taxonomy (NCBI): domain Eukaryota; kingdom Fungi; phylum Ascomycota; class Sordariomycetes; order Hypocreales; family Ophiocordycipitaceae; genus Hirsutella; species Hirsutella minnesotensis. Next base: position 452,907 of record KQ030522.1, on the reverse strand, counting down.
TTTTATATATAGCTATCCTGCTTACAATAGCCTACCCAAATAAGCTATTTTTCCTGCCCTTTAACATACCTTCCACTGTGACCTGCTTTAACAAGCGGCCGCGCTCGCTTATAATAAGTTATATATAGAAAAGATCTAGGCTCTATTAAGTAATAAGTATAAGTTCTCCCTCTAGGCGAATAGAAAGAAATAAATTATAAATTATACCTTATTAATACGTAGTACCCTATAGTTTTAAAAGTATATATAAATACTAAAGTAAGAACTCTTAATAATAGTCCTTATCTAGAGGGTATACGACTTACTAATAGCTAGGTACCTTAGTAAGGACATAATATTTAAGCTTTTATAGCGTAACTTCTACTAAGAAAGTATATTAGTAAATATCGCGAGGTTTATATAGAATTATTATTACTATAGTAGTTATATTAACTACTAGTAAAAGTAAAGCTTATTATACCTACTTTTAATTATAAACTACTTCTAAAGTATAATCTTTATAGACTTTATAACTAACCTACCCGCTATAGCTAAGGGCGACTTTTAGTACTTTATAGTTATTATTAACTAGCTATCTAAGTATACATAGCTAGAGATAATAATATTTATAAAAGCTAAGGTATATATAAAATAATTCTAAGACTATTAGTAGTAGTTTTATAAGTTCTTAACTAATATTATTTTTAATTATAAATTAAACTAAGTAAGCTAGTTTTAGCTAATACTTTATAAGCTTATTAGTATTAAATAACTTCTTTTTATAGCTTACTACCCTTAAACTAATAGGGAAATAGAAAAAGCAAACTAAAAAATATAAATAATATTATATATAATAGTCTTTTTTTTTAATTTAACTAAGCTAACTACTTACTAGCTTACTAGCTTACCTTAAATAACTATAACTCGTTAGTTATAAAACTAAGCTTAAACTAGGCTTTATATAAGTTCGATTTTAATTTTATTTAGTAAGTTTATAATATATTTATTCTCTTAATATCCCTAAAGGATAAGGTAGTAGCGTTTATATAATATTTTAAAGAAAGGATAAATATCGCTTAAGCTATAATTACTTAAGTATAGTAACGCTTATAAGATACTATAAACGCCTTAAGGCGTTTAGCTAAGCGTTTCTAAACTAGTAATAATATATAGCTTAACTTAAAGAATATTAAAATAAATTAACTTTACTAAAAGCTTAATATACTTATAGCTAAGTATAAAGTTATTAATATTTTATACTTTTTAATAGTTAAGCTAGATATACCTTATAGTATTTACGCTACTCTTTATATTAACTAAGTTAAGCGGGTAGCTTTTAACCCCCTTCTTAGCTAGTTATTAGTAAATATTAAGCTAGACCCCTTACTTTAGTTATTAAGTATTAACCTAAGTCTCGCTAAATATAAAATTAGGGAAATCCTCGCGGCTAAAAACGCGCGGGGGAAAGGGTAGAAGTAAAATATCCTTATTAAATAGCGCGGCTATATTATACTAACCTAAGAGCTATTAAAAAGTATATTAAAAACTAAAGCGCTTATATAATATAAAGTATAATATGGAGATATATAGTCTTATAATAGTTCTAAATATTAAAATACTTAATTTAAGAAAAGACTTCTTTAAGTATTAGTCTAGCTATTTAAATAAAGTAACTAAATTAAATAAAAATCCTTTTAAAGAATTACTTAAACTAAGCTATACTACTTATTACTTACTAGAAAGGATTATTACTACTTAAGGTATTAAAACTCGCGCTTAAGCTAGACTTAAAGAGGTTATAAGCTAGGTTATAAGCTATATTAAATAGGGTACTTAAAAGTATATTATTAGTAAAGCTAAGAGTAGGGTTATAATATATCGCGAGCGCGCTAAAGGGAGAGGGGGCTATAATAAAAGCGAGAGCGCTTAAGGCGTTTAATAACGCGGTATTAGCTGCTACGTGTTACAAGGCAGGATCCAACGGACTAATTAGCCCGAAGTCTCGCGACTTCGTGACCTCGGCTAATATTAACAAAACGCTAACGGAAGCGGCTAGCCGGATCCGGAGTATTAATTGTAATTACTATATTTATTTAGCTATATTTAGTAATACTATAATAGGTATAGAGTAAGCTAGATATATAGATAAAAAGTAATAGTTTTACCTACCGTTTTACTAGGGTTAGCGTAATATAACTACTAAGTCTCTTTACCTACCTTAGACCTATATATTTATATAATTATATAATAGTTATAAGCCTAGTACTTACTCCATAGCTATTATCCCTTTAATTAATTACTATTATTTAAAAGAGCTTTTTAAGCCCTATCTTTTAGTATATATTATAATTAGATTAAATTAATATTAGTAGTTAAGTATACTTTTAAGAATTTAATAGAAAACTTATATAAAGGACTAGCCTTAGTATGTTTATATATAAGCGTTAATAATAGTATTAATAACTATATAGGAAAGGAGGGCTTATAAGCGGTCTATATAACGGCTAGAGATATTTCTAAGGGATAAACTAAGCGAGGGGTTATATTAGTAAATAGAATAAGGCGTAGCCTAAATAATAGATAATATTATATTAGTAATAGACTAGTAGGTCGTAACTAGAGGATTAGTATAGTTAAAATAATAATTATATTAAAAGCTATTTAGCTATTTAGTCCTAAAGAGTATAATTAGGGGTACTTATATACTATAAGAGAAGACTTAAAACGTTATCTTTTATAATAATCCTATAGGAATTGTTCTATCTTATAACGCTTTAATATATAAAGTATTAAGGCTAACTATTATTCCTCTCGAAGCGTATTACGCTTAAAGGTCGCTCTTTATATTATTAGTCTATTACTATAACTAATAATCTGTAAGTCTTATTATATATAGTCTACGTTAATTACCCTTTATATAGCTTAATACTTAAGTCGTAATATAATATCCCTCCCTTTATAGTCTTACTTCTAAGACTTATTTTTAGCTACTATATAAATAATAACTATCTATTTAATCCTCTTTTAAGGTTATTTTCCTTTTTATATACTCTTTCCCCGCGCTTACCCCGCGCTTATAATATATAGCTAATAATATATCTAGTTATATTACGAAATAGCCCTATAAATTAAAGAAGTCCTTAGAATACGACGCTTTATTAGCTTTAATTTAAGAAAATAGGACGGAAATTATACTATACTCCTATTATTATTAATTAAGGAAGCGCTATATAATAGCTCCTTAGTTATCTAAATATTTAGAGTATACTATAATTAGTCGTCTTTATAATAAAGCTACTATAGTAAATACTTATATATAATCTTATTCTTTATTTAAGTTATTTATAGTAATATATTCTTTTCTATAATAACTTAAATAATATTATAATAAAAGAAAATTAAA
>KQ030522.1:427746-448586 GCA_000956045.1 Hirsutella minnesotensis 3608 | reverse complement strand
TAAACAATGAGACGGCACGTTAACCACCGTTTCGGGTGGTCCCAGCCGCCGCCGTCTGTGGGCATTTCGCCAAAAATCCAGTGCGGCACATCCAATGAAACGGGGAGTCGACCCCACCTTCCGCCCCCAGAAGTACCTCGACGTTCCTGTGATGTACCCTGTCAATTGGAAAAGCTCTAAATGCTTCTTCCATTAGCCACCCAACTGCGCCGGGCCGCTCACGTCCAACCGTCCATTTCCTGCTCGTGTTCATTTTAGGAGTGAGCCGAGGTGGCATTGGCAAGCAGCCAAATTGCCAAAGATGGCGGCATCACGCTGTTTTAAAGGGCTTCCCGAGCGATCGAACCCAGGCTCGTCAGATGCTCTCATTTCTACAACTTTCGTTGCAGAGATTCAGACTTTTCAGGCTTTGTCCTCACAATTGGAAAATCACCATGGCGCACAGCCCCAGCTTATACAACCTTCATGGCGAGAATCGAGTCACCCCCGAGTTGAATGAAACTATCGTCGATACCGATATTCTCCTCGGCAATGGACAGTACCTTTGACCAGATTAGTATGAGCTCAGCTTCGTTCTCCGTCTCGGGTGGGCGCTTCACGGCGGCAGCCGGGGCGTTGGCGTGGTCGAGTTCAAGGACTTCGTCGATAGTCATGCTCTGCAGAGACGTTGATAGCTTGCGACGATCCACCTTGGCTGAGTTGTCGACTGGCATGCCCTCAACGGGAATCCAGACACGCGGGACCAGTGCCGACGGGAGTTGCTTGGCAATCATCTCGCGGAACTCTGAATTTCGCAGCCAGTCGACCACGCGCTGTTTCAACGAGGCCGACTGCGACCGCCCATCAGGCTGGGCCGCGATAAAGGCCACGAGCAGCTTCGTTTCACCGCCAGCTGGTCTAACGAGATCCACCGTCACTTGCATTTGCGTCTCAGTCTTCCCGGGCAGCGTCACGCCGTCCAAAATTTGTTGTGCCACGAACTCGATTTCAGCCAACCCTACGCGATGTCCACCAATCTTGACCTGCGTGTCGACTCTCGAAACGTATGAGAGCGTACCGTCCGTGTTGTACCGAACGAGGTCGCCTGTCCGATACAGTCTGCCGCCTCTGCCGGCGTGTCCTGGCGCGCCTTCGGCCAGCCATTTCGGATTCTCCACAAAGCTGGTCGCCGACTTGACGGGGTCATTGAGGTAGCCGGCGGAGACGAGCGGGCCTTCCAACCACAGCTCTCCCACGCTCCCTACTGCCGCAAGACGGCTGCCATCAGGCTCGACGAGCCAGGTATTAAGGCCGAGGCCCACGCCGAAGCGCGTTGCGGCCGCCGTCACGTCCTCATCCGAGAGAATGTGCGCAGTCGCCGCCGGCGTGCATTCCGAAGGCCCGTATGTGTTGATGAGCCTTTTCTGCGGTCCCTTCTTCAACCACTGCGCCGCGTCGGTGCCGAGGACAGGCTCGCCGCACAAACCCAGCGTTTTCAACCCGACCATGGAGCTGGGGTCGACTGTGCGGCTTACAGAAGGTGTCAGGTTGACGTGGTTTGCCCCGAGCCACCGGAACGATCGCACCAGGTCGTCTTTCCGTTGATCGTCGGTGGGGATGCACAAGCAGCCGCCAACCGTCAGGGTAAATATAAGGTTGAGCCATGTGATATCGAACGCGTATGCGCAAAAGTCGTAGACGCGTGATTTTTCAGAGAACCCGAATGCCTCTGCCTGGTAAGTGGTTGCGGCGGCTAGGTTGCGATGCCGCACCATAACGCCCTTTGGTTGACCTGTGCTGCCTGAAGTGAAGTTGATATACAGCAGGTCCGCTGGCTGAACAGCCGGTTTCTCGCGTGGCTGTACGGCCACATCGTGTCCGGGAATGGACAGACTTGATATGAATGCTGCATCGACGACAGTGATGGACAGCCCCATCTTTGGGTTCATGTCTAAAATGCGTCGACAGCGTTGCGCGCGGCCGGATGAGGATACCACGAATGAAGGAGAAACTCGCTCGATCATCCCTCGGATCTGTTCATCCTGCAGGTTGTCGTCGAGACATAACACGGCAGCCCCTGTCTTCCACACGGCAAGGATCGAAATAACAGTCCACTTTGACTTCTCGAACAAGAGAGGAACCACGACATTCGGTCCTATTTCACCCTGGCCGACTGCTAACAGGGCCTCGGCCAGTTTGTCGGACATGTCGTCCAGCTCTCCATACGTGCACTGGCCGTCATGTGCTTGGATTGCCAATGATCCACGCAGGTCTTTGGCGATCATATTCTCGATGATCATTTTGTGAATGCACTTACTCACGTCAGGGGGCACCACGGCATTCCAGCTCCAGATGTCCTCGAGGTCGCATACGCTGGTGGCCGACAATGTGGCGAGAGTCGCATTTTCCAGCTCCTTGGCGCAAAGTTGTCGAAGGAGAGTTTCGAGCTGAAGGGACATCCGCCGTACGAAATCGCTCTCGATGACTTGTTCGTCAAAGCTGAACTCAAATCTGACCCCGTCCTGCAATATCGTAAACAGGATCGACATAGCGTAAGTGCTAAACGCGAACTCATCAACCAAAACTTTGCTAATTTGAGTTGCTTGCTGCGCTTGTTCAGACGCATATGCGTTAAGGATGTTCCCGAAGAGCTGGTTTTTAGTGTCCCTACAGCCTTTTCTTGCTCCTTCCATATCCAACTGCATCACCAAAAGAGTATTAAAGGCGCTCTTCGTATCCAGCTTTCCGCCTATCCGTCGTATAGTCTGCAGGCCCGTCTGCTCAAATTGGATCAGTGCCACATTGTGATCTAGGATTTCCTGAAGAAACTGAGATACTGTCTGGGCGCCGTTAACCGCGGTCCGCACCGGTACGACCGCAACAGTTGGGCCGGCAACTTGTGTGACGCCCGCGAGGGACGCTTGTCGACCGGAAGACAAAGACCCGAAAATGATGTCTTCCGAGTTGGAATGGCGCGACACGAGCAAAGACCATGCTGCCTGTAGGTATGTTGCAGCCGTGAAGTCCTTGTTCCTCAGCGAAACCCCGTGCACGCTGTGGATGTGCTTTGAAGTGGGATTTGCCTGATACGAGACAGATGGCAGCTTGGGGAACGCAACGGCTTGAGATGACTCGAGTTCTCGCCTCCAAAAATTGTCAGAAGCCTGCCTGTCTGCAGGCGAGATGTGTCGGATGAACACGTTGAACGGTTTCGACCGGGACACAAACTCCGGGTCATGATATGCTCTCCGTACGGCGTCTAGATACATAGGAAGCGACCACCCATCATAGAGACAATGATGGAGGGTCCAGATGAAGACTGGCCCGCGGGTCGAGTTGGCTGGAGGGAGAACAATTTCATAGCGAGCGGCTATGGCTCCAAGGCCATACTTTGGCAGCTGGCTTTGCAGCTTGGAGCGGGTATCCCAATCCTCGTACTCGACAAACTCAATGCCGGTTTCCAAGACGATCTGCGCGATTCCCAGGCCGTCAAGTTCAGCAAACCTGGTTCGCAGAATGGGCATCTGTGCAGCCACGGCCTGCCAGGCCGCTTTGAACCTCCCCACATCAACATGTGCGGGAAGCTGATAATTATAGAGCGCGATGTATTTGGCGGGTTGCTGTTCTGTTATGGCAAGGAAACCCTCTTGCAAGGCCGTACAAGGGTACATGTCCTGAATGTGGTCGACAGAGACACCTACGGCTGACGCAGCCTCACGTAAAGTGCGGTCGAGGCCCGCGTGGTCGAGATTGAGAAGGCTGAAAGGCGGGGGCGGCGGAAGTTGCTCGTTCTCGTAAACATCTTGGTTGCCGTTTTGATTTATTCCATTCGTTGATATCATGCCTTGGGCCTCATCCACAGCGGCGCCGAGCGTACGCAATTCTGCGTGCCTGAAGATTTGCGAAACGTCGAGTTTAATGTTATGAAACCTTGCGAGGCCAACCAGCCTCATGGCCAAGACCGAGTCACCACCAAGGCGGAAGAAGCTGTCATTGCGACCAATATGTTCAGCATTCAAGCTCAGCATCTTGGCCCAGAGTTGCCGTAGTAGCTTCTCAGTGGGTGTTTGTGGAACGAATGCCGCAGTGGCACCAGTACCGTCATCCGACTGGCGTGAGTGCAGTAGATCTGCGTCGTTCCAGGCTTCCTTGCTCATCGACTGGGCCATTTCTCGTAGCTGGCGCCTGTCTGTCTTTCCGGTCGCGCCAAGCGGGATCTTGTCGATGGCAAGGAAGACGGAAGGGATCATGTACCGCGGAAGAACCAGAGCTAACGCCTTATCAAGCTCAACTGCGGCTTCAACAAGAGCCCTTCTCAACCATGGCTTCTGTTTCTCGACAGTCAAAGACGAAGCAAGGAAGGCAACGACTTTTTTGGATGTGGACTCGTTTTTCCCAGGAGACTGCAGCAGATCCATCACCACATTTATGGGCGACCCTCGAGGAAGATTCTCCCGAGCAATGGTTTCGATTTCGTTGAGCTCCGTCCTTTGACCATTGATCTTGACTTGGCCATCCATTCTGCCAACATACACGAGCTGACCGTCCGTCGAAAGCTTAACAAGGTCTCCGGTACGGTACATCGTGGCAGAACGGCCAGGCACCGAGCACTGAGAGCTCCGATAGCCACTTGCCAGCCACGGCGGGTCTTTAACAAAGGAGGCAACAGTCTTCTCGGGGTCATTGAGGTACCCAGCTCCGACCAAAGGCCCTTCGAGCCACAGCTCACCAATGGTTCCAACCGGCGCCAGCCTGTTACCGTCGCTGATATCGACGACCCAGCAACAAACACCTAACCCGGATCCTATCACGGGCTCATGGATGTCTCGTTCGGCGAAGGCGTGGGCAACCGTCGTGGGGGTAGCCTCGGCTGGACCATATACATTGATGACATTTAGGTTGGGTACTTTCAGCCAAGTGTGTAAGTCGTCCTTAGTCACGGCCTCACCACCCAGATGAAGCAGCTTGAGACCTGGAAGTGCAGTTGACAGAGAGTCCACGTCCAGAGTCCTGGCGACGGTGGGTGTAAGCTCCACGGCATCGATTCTGTATCTGACGAGAGATCCTTGCAAGTCATTGCGCCGCTCGCTTTCGCTAGGGACGCAAAGGCAGGCCCCAGCGGCTAAGGTTTGCAGCATATTCGACCAGCAGACGTCGAATGAGTACGATGCAAAGTCAAAGACGCGTGCAGTTTCCGCAAATCCGAGCGCCTTGTTCTGATACTGGATGGAGCTGGTCATATTTGAGTGCCTGATCATGATGCCCTTGGGTGTTCCAGTACTGCCCGAGGTGAAGACGATGTAAGCGATATCCGAGGATGAGACCCGTGGCAGGATGTCGGCCATCTCAAATATTCCATCCATCAATATGTCCTTGGAGAGCACGATATTTTCCGCTATGCCCAGATGGTCGACCAGGTCAAATGCGTCCACGGATGACACCGTCAATGCTGGCTGGACTTGCTTAATTGTAGTTCGGAGACGTTCAATAGGCAGGAAAGTATCCAGCAGCACTGCCACGGCTCCAGCCTTCATCGTTCCAAGGGCGGCGACGGACGTCCATAGGGACTTTTCGGACAGAATCGGTACAATGCCCCCTGGCCTAACGCCCTTGGCTACCAGAAGCTTTGCGAACGAATCTGTGGCCTTTTCGAGCTCTTGGTAAGTAAGCTGCCCATCATGGGAGTCAATTGCCATCCGGTCTGGCCATGCTGTCGAGATGTCCCGGACCAAGTCGTGGATGCACCTATCAACGGGAGCCGGAATCGAAGAGTTCATCGACCACATGGTGTCAAGGTCCCGCCTGCAAAGGAAAGAAATATCCTTCACCATGACGGATGATAAGTCCGCTGCGAGCATTTGTCTCAGGCCGCTTTCAAAATGCTCTGCCATCCACTCAACCGCGTGCCGGGAAACTACAGCAGAGTCGAAGTCAAACTTGAGATGGACACCGCCGCGAACAATAGTGCATTGAAGCAACACGGCGAACGAGTTGAACGCTGCGCTTTGCGACGTCTGCTTGCTGGTACCAGTGGCATCACCAGGAGATACGTCCCTCCACAAGGAACAGTTGAGCCCGGCGTCGTCGTCCTCGGACTCTTGATGACATATCAGCAAGGTGTTGAATCGACTTTGTCTGTCCAAGTCAGTGCTAATCTGACGTATCCTGCGGAGTCTCGTCTGCTCAAATCGAATCCTAGGCGGTTACATACATGTTAGCAGCTGACTGTCAACCCGTCCTCGACGGTTTACTCCTCCCAAGTTCTGGAGATGAGAAAGGTGACTCACATGTCAACTGCTTGGGACTGAACTTGCTCTAAGAAGGCCATGACGGTGAAATTCTCAGCAACGGAAACGAGCACCGGCACGGTGGCTATGGTTGGTCCCACGAGCGTCTCAATGCCCGTCAGGGGTGCTTGGCGCCCACTGACAACAACGCCAAAGATAGTATTTTCACTTGCCGTATAACGAGCCGATAAAAGGGCCCAAACCGCCCGGAGAATATTCGATGCTGTGAAACTACTCTTTTGCCATGTGATTCCTTCGATATGTCGCTTGTATATTTCATTTGACCAGGGGCGATAGGAAGGTGTAGGCAGGTCAGGGAACGGCCGGACGGTAGGACCTTCGAGCTGACTCTTCCAGAAGTCGATGGCTCCCTTACTCAAGTCTTGAGTACCGCACGTTCGGTCCACATAGGCAATGAAGCGGTTGAAAGGCGTCATAGTAGGTAGAATGCCGTTCTCATACGCATTGCACAAGTTGTCCACCAGCAGTCGCAAAGACACGCCATCGTAAATAGCGTGATGCATCCTCCACCAAAACTGAGTCTCGCCAGACGAAAGTCTCGCAATGCCGCAGCGAAGAAGAGGAAGACCGAGACCAACGTCTCGTGAGCACGCGTCACCCTCGACCCATTGCTGGCTGTCATGCCCAAGAACGACCTGTACGAGACCATGTTCAGGGAGCTCGATGATTCGTGTTCGCAGAATGGGCGTCTGGCTAACCAATATGTCCCATGCCCTGCGGAGTCGACAGAGATCGACAGCAGGCTCAATATTGTACCGGCTGGACGCCACATAAGTATTGGATACGAGTGATGTGGATGCCAACAGTCCTTCCTGCAAGGCAGTGCACGGATAGACGTCCTCGATGAGGGACTCCGACAGCCGAAGACCTTCTGCAGCGAGGGCCCTTACCCTGTCGATGTCCACATTGTCTCCCAGGAGCACGAACGGCTCGACGTCGTTTTGAGAGTTATCGACCTCCCCCTCGTCGATCCGGCCGCTTGCCAGGCGTGCGAGGTCGCTCAGGCGCGGACTCGTGAAGATGTCAGACACTTTGATGGCTAAGTTGTATTTCTTGCGAGCAAGTTCTACCAGCCTGATGGCAGTGATTGAGTCACCGCCAAGCCGCAGGAAGCTGTCGTCTGCGCCGATGCTGTCCACATTAACTGCAAGAACCTAGGCGGCCAGTGCCTGGAACTGACGCTCCCACTCGGTCGAGGGCTGGCGCTTGACCTCTCGGTCCGGGTTATACGACGTGAGTTGCTCCATGGTAAGACTGGCTCCTATGCCACGCAGACATCTGCGGTCTACTTTTCCCGTGCCTCCCACCGGAAGATGCTCCACCGGGAGATACGCCGTCGGCACCATGTAGATGGGCAAGATCGTCGATAGACCGGAGAGAGCTGCGACAATGTCACAAAGCGCTGCGACCGCCTCTTCCTTGGCTCCAGCAGCAGCCGAGCCGATGGCTACAAAGGCTACCAGGACAATGATGGTGCTGTCTTTGGGCCGCACAACGTCCACGACAACATCTGCACTGCGGTTGTGGCATTGAAGGAGCCGTGTAATATGAATCTCGACCTCGCCCAGCTCGACGCGTTGACCTCGTATTTTGACCTGGGAATCTCTTCGGCCGACGAAAATGATCGAGCCATCCTGGTCGTATCTGGCAAGATCACCGGTCCGGTAAACTCGACCATGTCTCCCTGCATGCGTTGGACTACCTTGAACGAGCCATCTTGGGTTCTCGATGAAAGCCGCCGCCGTTTTCTGTGGCTCGTTCAAGTAGCCCAGCCCTATTAGCGGACCCTCCACAACGAGCTCGCCTTCTACGCCAACGGGCGAAAGTCTCTGGCAGTCTTGTGGATCCACGATCCAGGGCACGATACCATAGCCGTGGCCAATGTTCTTCATGGAGGCCTCCGTGTGGACGTTGTACGATGCCATGATGGGGGGAGTGCATTCGGCCGGGCCATATACCTGGATGACCTCGACTCCAGGACCCCAACGCTGCACATCAGACAAGGCCACGGGCTCTCCCCCCATGACTACCGTCTTGATGTCCGCGAGACTTGTCGGATCAACCAGCCTGGCGACCGAGGTTGGCACGTGGATGGCGTTGGCCTCTAGTCTTCGGATGGAGGCGTTAATGTCATTCTTGCGCTCGTCCTCAGAGGGCACACAAACGCAGCCGCCCACCGTCAGCGTCTGCAAGATGTTGGGCCATGTCACATCAAATGCGTATGAGACAAAGTCGAAGACGCGCGAGCCGGGGTGATAGCGCATAGGGCCGCGCTGGTACTCGATGGCGCTGCAAAAGTTGGCGTGCGAGATCACGGCCCCCTTGGGTTCTCCTGTGCTTCCTGACGTGAAGACGACGTATAAAGGGGACGAAGGATCAATGTATGGGAAGACAGGGGCGGCATTCCGGTCGAGATGAAGGTTTTCAACCAAGTCTGCGGAGATCGGTTGAATGAATGGCTTAGAAGCAAGCGGGCTTATTGAGTCCATGGCCAGGTTTTTCCAGTTTGCAGAGCATAGAACAACGACTGGATTGACCTTGGCAACAATCTGTCGCAGCCGCTCGACAGGCTGGCCAACATCCATGATCACCGAGGCACCGCCTGCCTTCATCACACCCATGATGGAAACAACGGTCCAAAGAGACTTTTCGAAGCAGAGGGGAACGATCACACCGGGACGGACACCGACTTGAGCCAGATGTATGGCGAGTCGGGTTGACAGCTCGTCTAGCTGCCGATGCGTCATCTCCCCTTCCCAAGAACACAGTGCTGGGCTGTCGGGATACATGATGGCCGCCTCATGAACGAGGTCGTGGACGCGGCCTTGGATTTGTGCGGGGGCATGCTCATTCCATTTCCAGATCTGACGAATGTCCTCCTCGTTGTCTAGCGACAGCTGCTCGATTGTGACGTCTTGGCCGGCTGTCAGGGACGACACCACCTGGCGCAAGACCGCACCAAACTGCCGCATGAGTCTTCGCGCAGCCACCTGGCCCAGGACGTCGGGATCATGCGCAACCTTGACTGTGTAGCCGTTGGTGTCAAGCAACACCTGGATGGACAGAACATGGGAACCGAAATTGCCTGAATCATGGCCAAATTCTCGCACGACGTCATCTTGCTCGTTGCAACGGACAAGAAGATCGTCGTATCTGGAGGCAGTATCGTCATCGGCAACAGGATGGACGACCAGGAGAGTTTGGAACTGGCAAAGCTGCTCTGTTTGCACGCTGTACCCTTTGATGGTCCGAATACCCACTTGCTCATACGCTATAATTGCGGACGACGTCTCCTGTACCTTGTGTAGAACATTCGAAAGATTCTCTGTAGGAGGTATGTGCACATGAATTGGTGTTGTGGCAATGGCAAGTCCGGCAATGTTCTCAACGTCACCAAGGGGCGCCAGGCGTCCGTTCGAGATGGTTCCAAACACGACATGCTCCGAATCGGAGTACCTGGATGCCACCGCCGCCCATGCGGTTGTCAGCAGCGTTTTGACTGTGATGCCCGTCTCAGCCCGAGGCCAGGTGATGTCGGCAACATGTTGGCTGAAGGTGTCTTGTTTTAGAGGCTCGTACGCTGGCCTCGGCACCTGAGGAAATATAGTTGCTTCGGCATTCTCCAAGTGTTCTCGCCAGAAGTTGCGGGCTGCCTCGGCGTCAATGTCTTGGATGTATTTGACAAAGGTTTTGTACGAGGCTGCCGGTCGCAAAGGTTGCTCGGCTGCTCTGTATCTTGATGCCACACGATCAATAATCAATGGGAGAGACCATCCATCGTAGACGGCGTGGTGGACAGAGAGAATTAAGTATCGACGCCTGTTCGACTCGACTGGTGGATGAATCAGATCAAGTCTTACGAGAGCGGTTGCGAGGCCGAATGCAGGCTTTTCTGCCTTGCGATACTCTTCCAGGCTCGACCATTCCGCCATCGGGCAGGCAGCGGACAAGATTACCTGCGTGAGCCCTGCTCCACCGACGTCAATGATGCGCGAACGCAAGACATCGATCTCACTCTGAGCCTCTCCGAAGGCGCGGATGAGAGACGGGCAGTCGACAGCATCATCAAGCTCATACACCAACTTTCCGACGTACTTGGTAGGTTCGCGTATAGTGGCTGCCATGAAGGCTTCCTGGAGAGGCGTGCAAGGGAACATGTCCTCGACTGCGGACCTTTGGACCCTACACATTGCAGCTCCACGAGCAACGGTCTCTTCCAGGTTCTCAGCGACGCTCGAGTCAAGGAGGGAAAAGGGCGGAACAGGTAGGGCCTCTTTTCTTCCATCGCCACCCATCTTCAACTCCAGGGCTTGATCGCACAACAATGGGTTTTGCATAATTGCCAGCGCCGTCATTATCATGCACCGACTTCTTGCTAGAGCAACCAGCCTCATGGCAGCGATCGAGTCTCCGCCGAGTTGGTAGAAGCTGTCTTGGGCGCTGATGACTTGCGGATCCAGTTGCAGAACCTCTGCCCAAAGCTTGCTCAGGGCAATTTCTGCCTCGGTATGCGGTGCGGTCCGTTCATTTCGAAGTGGGTTGCCTTGGATAAGCTCTTCGAGTGAGAGAGATGAGCCAAACTCCCTCAGAAGACGTTGATCCGTTTTACCCGTGGCTGAAATTGGTATCGTGTTCACCGGAACGAAAAGATTAGGCACCATGAAGTCAGGGAACCGCCTCCTGAGGTTCCGCGTAATCAACACTGCAGCTTCCGTGAGCGTGTCGTCGGGGCTCCTGCGTTTTAGCTCCTGCTCGTCATCTGTCGTCGAGGCAATGAAGACGACAAGGATACTGTTGGCATGGTTGCAAGGCGTGACGACGTTGACGTGAAGTCGGATTTGACGCAGGGCAGAACTTTTGCTATTTGGCGTTGTTAAGGCCTGCTCTGCCCGCAGCTGGATCTCATCCAGCTCAATGCGCTGGCCATTGATCTTCACTTGCAAGTCTCGGCGGCCCATGAAGACGAGCCGTCCGTGGGAGTCATACCTCGCGTAGTCGCCCGTCTTATAGAAGCGGAGCAACTTGCGTCCAAGCCTGTTGCGGACATCCTGGGACAGCCAAGCTGGATCATCATGAAAAGCCTGCCTCGTCGCCTCTTCGTTGCCAAAATAGCCAGCACCTACCTTTGGCCCTTCGATCCAGATCTCTCCGAGCCCGCCGAGTGGTGCGAGCTGCGTCCCCGAAAGGTCAACGAGCCAGACTGCCGCGCCACGAGCCGATCCCAAGATGCCGGTCGGGAACTCTGTATCGTCTTCAAGGTTCATGAGTTTCGCGTTTAGGTCGATGGCGGTGCTGAGGAAGACACACTCTGCAGGACCGTATACGCTCACTAAGTCGGGAAAGCCGTTCCATCGAGCGACATCATTGCCGGTAACTGCCTCGCCGCCTAGAATCAGCGTTTTGAGACCAGGCATTGACTCTGGCACCAAGGTGCGTGCCACCGAAGGTGTCGTCAAGGTCGCGTTGCATCCATAGCGGGCAAACGAGCCTGCAACATCATCACGACGCTCTGCTTCTGAAGGAATGCAGAGGCATCCACCACTGCACAAGACTTCCGTAATACCTATCCATGACAAATCGAAGGCTTGGGCGGCGAAGTCATAGTATCGGGTTGTCTCGGACCACTTGAAAGTGTCTGCATGATACTTGATGGCAGAGCACAGTTGAGCGTGGGACAATGTGAGTCCTTTGGGCTTGCCAGTGGATCCTGAAGTGAACAAAGCACAGAACACGCCCCACGGATCCACTCGAGGCAGATCACAGCCGGCAGGTACGAGAGGCAGTGTGTCCAAAAAGTCCCTGTCGACCAGCAGAACCTTGGCCTTGCCGTGCCATGCCTTCTGGGCTTCTTCAAATCGTTCGCGAGACGACAGAACTAAGGCCGGATTTAATTGAGATGCAATAGAGTTGAGCCTGTCTTCGGGAAGTGATGCATCAAAGAAACATCCTGCACCACCTGCTTTCACGACGGCCAACGCGGTTACGACCGCCCACACGCCCTTCTCGAAATAAAGGGGCAAGACAGCCAAGAATCCCTTGTGTATAGTTCCAATACCACAAGAAACAAGTCTTTGAGCCAGCCTGGAAGACAGGTCGTCCAGCTCGCGGAAATTGAGGCTGCCATTCCAGGCGCAGACGGCCGGGGCGAGAGTTCGCTCCGCTGCCTTTTCCGCAAAAAGCTCATGAACGCACGCCTCTACCAGGGGGAACTCAGGCCTGTTCAAAGTCAAGATCTGATCCACATCTCTTTGGCACGTCCACGAGATCTCGCTCAGCCGTAGGCGTTCCTGCAACGGGTTGTTCAACTGGCGGATGATGTGCTCAAATTGATGCGTGATTCTATCGACGGCCGCTTTGTCCATGACAGCTTGGTCGTACTGGACGTGCAGGTTGAAGCTATCATTCGTAACAGTCACTTCTACAATGAGAGCGTACTTGTCAAAGTTCCCCATCGCAGTCTTTGTGGCCGCTGCATTCTGGACGCCGTTGGGGAACACTTGGCTGGATCGTTGACGACGGGGTAGATGTTGAACGACGAGAAGACTCTGGAAATCGCAAGCCGCACGAGCCGTTTCATTGATCTTGGAGATCCTAGACAAGCCCAAGTGCAT
Source organism: Hirsutella minnesotensis 3608 (assembly GCA_000956045.1). Lineage (NCBI taxonomy): Eukaryota > Fungi > Ascomycota > Sordariomycetes > Hypocreales > Ophiocordycipitaceae > Hirsutella > Hirsutella minnesotensis. Next base: position 435,688 of record KQ030522.1, on the reverse strand, counting down.
GAATGGCATACATGCCTGTGTTTGTTGCTGGACTGTTTCGAGGAAGTCGGCTGTTGTCATGTCCATGTCGACAAGCGCTCGGGCAGGCACGGTAGCGATCATGGGTCCCGCAACGTTCTCTGCACCGGCAAAGTCTTCCAGCTGCCTGCCTAGCACAGTTGAGCCAAAGATGATGTCGTTTGAACCGGATAGTCGTGAAAGCAAGAGTGCGAATGCTGCGCGAACTGTATTCGACGGTGTGACCAGCTTCCGATTCCATGACATATCTTGGACATCAAGTACGGAACATCCATCTGCGTGAGATTGATGCATGGAGATGGGCAGCTTTGGAAACTGAGGGGCGTCGAGGTCTTCCAGATACTTCTCCCAGTGCGACGTGGCTGCCTCGGCCTGGTTGTCCTTGAGGTAGGCAATGAACCGGGAGAAAGGCAGCTGCTCCGGCAAACTCTGAGCCAAATAGACGCTGGATACAGTCTCTAGAACTAAGTGGAGAGACCACGCGTCGAAGACGGCGTGATGGATGGTGATTATGAGTTGCCCAATTCCCTGGCGAAGCTGCCCTTCCAGTTCCAGCCGCATGAGCCATACGCCCAAGCCCATGGGTACTTGATCCTCGCGGTCCTCAGACCAGATGCATTCTCTCCTGCAGATGACCTGCAGAAAGTGTCCATTCAGTAGGTGCACAATGCGCGTCCGCAAAATGGGCGTTTGTTCGACGACAAAGGACCATGCTGATCGAAGCTTCTCGATGTCGACGCCAGGTGCGATTCTTACGGCTTTCCGCGTGACGTATATTCCTTTTCGCTTGCATGTCAAAGCCATGGATGCCTCTTGGAATGGACTGCAGGACATCATGTCCTCAATATCTGACTCTGGAATGCCGCAAAGCCCCGCCACTTGCGACTTGGTAGTATCCAGATTGAGACCAGAAGGAAGGAGAGAAAAGGCCTCTGGCGCCCATTTCTCGTTCGATGCAACCGAGCACCTTTCCAGGGCTAGAGCCATCTTAGATAAGTTGGGAAATTTGTTTATGGTCTCTATCGTCAGTCGGAATCCTTTACGACGTGCTGCAGAAGAGAGCCTCATGACGTCGACTGAGTCTGCGCCGCACTCGAAGAAATTGGCCTCCTCAGATAGAGAAGTGTGTGCCAGAGCCGGCAGGCATTCGATCCAGATGTCTCTCATCACCTTCTCATCGGCGGACAGAGATTCCATATCAATCTGGTTTCCGTATGCAGGTATGCTGGAGACAGCGACGCTGCTGTCGATCTGCTGTATGAGTTTCCGAAGCACGCTCCCCGTGGACACTTGGAGGAACTCGCTCGCGCCGTCCATCACCATGTTTTGAACCGTCGCTATCCATTGAACAGGAGAGACCATGTGGTGAAGCAGTTCCTCCCTGATCTCGCTGGGCTCGGTTGAGCAGCGAGCACTTGTGTTCATATAGACAGGAACCTTGGGTTTTGCGATGCTCGTGGCAAGTACATGGTCTTTGAACTTCTCGTTGGCCTCAAACATGTGTTGTGAGTGGAAGGCACCAGGTGAGGCTAGGCGAATAAGCCTTTCAGCTGACGTGAGCTTGTAGGTGGCGTACTGAAGGCTGTTCTCAGAGCCGCTGATGACAAACTGGCGAGGACTGTTGTAGTTCGCTATGACCAAGTGGTCGCCATGCTTATTCTCAATGTTCCACGAGTCACAGACCAACCGGACCTCATCTTGGCTCAAGCCTACAACAGCCAGCATGCCAGACTTTTTCGCATCGCAAGTCTGTTGCATGTACATGCCACGCACCAGCACCAGCTCCAGAGCCGTCCTGAAAGTCAACGCCCCAGAGGCTGTCAAAGCTACAATCTGTCCGAGCGAGTGACCGGCCATCATTGCTGGGCTTTGCTCTGGCGGCAGCTGCAGATAATCCGCCATGGAAGCCAAGAAAATCAGCGGTTGCGCCAGAGCTGTATCTTTGGAGCGAGTCTCTAATTCATCTTGGAGATCAATGGTTGTGAAGTCTATGCCGAAGACTTCTCGAGCCTCGGAGAACAAATGCCGAACATGGTGGTTTTGTTGCACCACGATCGATGGCACTTTGCGCAACCTCGTTGCCTGACCTGGAAATACGTAGGCACGCATCGTTGGATTGAGGAACTCTGCTCTTGAGTAGGTGTAAGTATTTTAAGCCCGCCTCGCGTTGATGACGTTGAAACATACCGAGTACTCTTGAGATTCGTTCCAAAGCGCGAGTAAACCGCGAACAGTGTTGACGATCGTGAGTAACTGCGTGTAGGCAGACCTCACTGATGAGTTTGGACCTAGTGGGCGTCGCCGTAGACTTATTTCAACGTTGGAAAAGTAGCGGTATGTGGGCTGAAGAGACAGGGACACAGCCAGTTCAACGTTTCACGTTGTCAAGCCCCTGCGACACAAAAAGCAGGTAGGGTAGCCACGGTTCGAGTGAATCAAGGTCGAGAACGTTTATTACGATTCGAGGTACGCCAATTCGAGTTGGAAGTCTTCGGGGCAGAGGTTACTTATGTAGCACCCAGTTCGAGGGGAGGCTCACGCTGCCGACCACGGACTGTATCGAATACCAGAAGGGCGAGATGCGGTCTCTCTCCCGATCATTGGCGAACCATAATCGTGAAGACCCAGATAACGGCTCGCGGGTTGGAGGCACAGCCACTGGTTGGGACAGAGAAACGAGCAGGCACGACACGTACATACGTCCTGGCCCCCAAATTGAGGATTGCAGGGCAACGACGCGATCCACCTCTCCACAGATGTGGAAGAAACCAACCAAAGCGACAGCTATTTCTCACAAAGATCGGAAGGTTCTCCTTAATAGGCATCCCCCGAATGCCATGCATCGCACTTTAAACGAGCTTCCCGAGCTTGACGATATTATTCGGGGTTGGCCCTGTTGCACCCGAGCACAGGGCAAGAGGCCATTCACGGTCTGTTACGGTTTGCACGGGTGATCCCATATACACGGTTGGTACCGTCACATTGGTTGCTAAGCATGCGATCAGTAGCCTATTCTTGTTATTGGAAGGAGAATTCGTATAAAACATCAAGTTACTCTAGGCTAGGCCTAATAAAGGATCACGAACCTTATTAGACAGCTATAGAGGGCGCTAATATTAGCCCTAAGTAAATAGGCCTCCCTAATATAAATTAATAAAAGCTTATATAGAAGGCGAAAGCTAGGACCTATAGGTATTTAAAAGTTATAATACCTATAAAGGACGGAAGTATCTTATATAGCTAGACTAAAGTTTCTTATATATTTTTATTACTTAATTTTATACATTTTATTTACTTTATACTCCCCTTTATAATTTATACTAACTATTAATAATTATAAGCTTAGTATAATACTATAGTCTTAATATATGTAGTAATTAACGCTATTATATACTCCTAATTAGGAAACTTTATTTAAAAATATTAATTACTAGCTTAAGATTGTAAGCTTAAAAAGTCCTAGTACTTTTATTTTAAACTAACTTAGGAAACCCGTATACTAAAAAAAACCTGTATACTATTCTTTCTATTTTTATATTGTATAAAGGGTATTATTATAGTATTTTTAGTATAAATATACTCTTATGCTAGCTTAATATAATTAGCTAATTATCTTATATAGGGAATTTACTTACTTAGGGACGTTTAGGCTAGTAAGCTAAGTATACTATAGCGCTATTATAATATATACTCGCTATATAAGTAGCTCTACTTTATAGCGCGACTTTTTATAATCTAAAGTAATAATATTGTAGTCTAGCGCTATATTATAAGCTTAGCGCTTTCATTATAACTTAATAATTTATTACTATTATTACTACTACTTTATTTACTTAGTTACTTTTTAAAGCTTTTTTTCTAACTATAAAAAAAAGCCTCCCCTTTACCCTTTCTTTTTTTTTCTCCCCTCTTTCCCTTCCTAGGGCTACTACTAATACTATTAGTAAATTATTACTATTATATATAGGCTTTCTATAGTATAATATCCCCTTATATATACCCTATCAACCCTTTTTAGCCTTTCTACTTACTTACTCGCGCTATACTACTACAATACTTTTATTACGCTTTTACTACGCTTTTATTATATTTATACTTACCGCTATTAACGCTAAACGCTTACGTAATATTAATATTACTAAAGTAGTAAATTAAATTAATTTTTACTTTACTATTAATATTAACTTACTTTATAGTTAAGTTACTTTTACTTTATTTCCTATACTTTTTATATATTATATATTAATTCTACCTTAGCTACTTATTATTATAATTTAATTAATAAATATAATCTTACTTTACTTTATTTTTACTATATTAAATATTTTAAATTTATAGTTAATATTAATCTATATTATATACTATATATTATTAAAAATTATCTTTATAAGGTAATAAGTTATTACTTTACCTATATAGTATTTATAATTTACTAATACTAATAAATTATAAATTTAACTATATAAAATATAGCTTACTTTTTATTTAATATTTTTACTATATTAATTATAATTTATATTCCCCTTAGTATTACTTTAACTTTAGTTTTTTTACTAACCTTAAATAGTTTATTAATAAGCTTAGCTACTTTAGCTAAGCTACTATATAAGCTTTATATATATAGTATAATGCTAATAAGCTAGCTATACTACGCTACTAAGCTACTATTATTACCCCCGCGCCCCTACTTATTACTATTTCTTTAGCTCTTTTCTTTATTATACTTAAAGGCTACCTTTATATTAACGCTTTTATACTAATAATCCTATAGTAAATTACGACTATAGTAATATTTATTACTAATTCTATAGCTAAGATTTATAATAAAATACGCTATTTCCGCTAAGGGCTAAAGATTAGCTATACTATTACTAAAGTAGCGCGGGCGCGTACTACTACTACCGCGGTTTTAATACTAAACTTTAATAGGGAGGAGGAAAGAAAAAAAGAAAAAAAGGGGGGGCTAAAAAGTAAGTATAGCGCTATAGCTTTAGCCTTAAAGCGCTATCCCCTATTAATAGCTTTCCTAAATTAACTATAATTTACTTTCGCTATTTTCGCTTTAAATATTATAAATTTATATATAACTTATTACTTTTATTTATTATTAAAATTAATATATATTTTATAATATAAAGTAGGATAAGAGTAATAAAGTACAGCTTATTAGTTATTTATTAGGTATTTAAGGCTAATTATATAACGCGTTATTACTTAGCTAGTATTATAATAATAATAAATTAAATATTTTAGATGTGGAATAATAGTCTGTATTAAAAAATAGCTTTTAATATTACTTTAAATACTTAAAAGTCTTATTTCTAGCTAGCTATATATAAAAAGAGGTTTTATTTAAATCTTTATTAAAGGTATAAGTATTATAAGATAACTAATAACTAAAACTAAGTAGGACTTTTCCTTATACTTTCCTATAGTTATCCTTATATAACCTACGGGAAATCCTAAGATAACTAAGTAGGGTATTCCCTAGTACTATCCTATAGTTATCCCTATATAATCTATAGGAAATCCCTAGATAACTAAGTAGAATATTTCTTACTATTATCTTACTATTATCCCCGCGCTATCTATAGGAAATTCCTAAATAACTAAGTAGGATATTTCCTACCGTTATCTTATAGTTATTACTATATAATCTATAGGAAATCCCTAGATAACTAAGCGGGATATTTCTTATTATTATCCCGCGGTTATTACTATACTATTTACGGGAAATCCCTAAATAACTAAGCGGGATATTTCTTAATAAATATTTCATAGTTATCCTCGCGTAATCTATTAAAATTCTTAGAGTGCTTTAATATATAATAATATAGGCTACGAAAAAAAAGCTTTAAATTATCTATAGATAATATAGGGAAATTCTAAGGATTTCCCTTCATACTTTTATTTCTATTTTCCTTATATTAAGTATATAAGGTTAATAATTAACTAGAATAAAGAGGATAGATTTAAATAAATTATATATTTAATTATACGTTTTCTTTAGTAATTAGCTTATAATATAGGTTTATCTTATAGTAATTAGTCTAGCTAGCTTATATAACGGACGGTAATTATCTCCTACTCTACGGATCCCGCTTATATAGGGGAATTTATAGTAGTAAGTTATAATAAAAATACTTTATAACTTACTAGAGGAGTTTTTTTCTTATAAAGGAATCTTAGCTAATATTACCTTATTAAAATTAATAAATCTCTTAAAAAGTAAAGAAAATTTAAGCTTTAGAAATAATAAGAACTAGTAATATAAAAATCCCGATTTTTAGTATTTAACTATTTTAATAATATTAGTATATGCTTTAAAAATATTATTTTTTAGCTTTATATTAAAAATAGTAAATTTTAAAGAATTCGCGAACTATACAAAGATAAACTTAAGTAGTTTAGCTAAAAAACTCCTAATATATTTTATTCTAACTTAGATTTACTATAATAATATTAAAAAGGATTAATAAGCTTAGCTTCTAGACTATAGCTATAAAGTTCTAGTAATTTAATAGGGGAAAACTACTAGTAGCCTATAGTAATATAGTTAAATAAGGCTGCCTCCTATAATAATCTTATAGAATTTTCTCCTAGTTAATAGCTATTTAATATTAGCTTATTTATATTCTAAAGATTAAATAGTTTTATTATTCCATAGTATTACTTTCTTATCCTTTCTCTCTCTCGGAGTATAAACGTAATTATTAGTCTATCCTACTTATATATAGCTTATCGCGATAATTTTACTCTTTATAACTTAAGATATACTTAATTAGCCTAAATTAAGTTAATTTATCCGCGCTATATAAACTCCTACTTTAAGCTATTTATCTATATATACTTAATTAGATACTATCTACCTAGCTAGGCCTCTATTTATATCTTTTTATGTATTTTTAGGTTTTTAGTATTATTTCCTCTTCCTTGCTTAGCTCCCGACGTACCTATTCCCTACGGTCCAACTCTCTTCCTTATGCCTAATTACCTTAGTACTCTCTTCCTTTTAACTCTCTTCTTTTTTTTTACTTATCTAATTCTTCTTCTTTAGCTTTTGGGGCGTTAGCCCTATTTCCCGCTAAAGTAATACTAAGTAATAAGATAGCTACTAATAATATAAAATGTAAAGAAAATAATATAGCGCTTTTTATTTATAAAACTATTATCTTCTACCTAATCCTAGTTTCAAATTCTAAAATATAAGTTTTAATAAGTTTTAAACTAATAGCTCTAAAGTAAAAAAGCTTATAGTAATTACTAATAGCTTATAAGTTAACTAAAAGCTATTAGAAAAAGTAGTAAAACGTAAAAAAAACTAAATATTACTCCTCTCCTAGGTATAAACTTAAATAGTATTATTATTACTATCTAAAATAATAGTTTTTCTAGTTTTAGCTATAATTATTCTTTAGCTAAAGGTATTAATAATATTTTATAACTTCTTCTAAAAGTATTAATAAATAGCTAAGAGAAAGGTATAAAGTATAGATTATATACTAAGTATTTATATTACTATATTTATTCTTTTTAGCTAGGGTAATATATTAAAAACCCCTATTTTTACATTTAAGTAATACAAAAATAATAACTTTGTTAGGTATTAAGACTTTATTGTCTTTTAATTTACTATAGAGTTAAGATAATTTATATTAAAAGGTTATTACAGCCTAGAAAGAGCTTAAACGTTAAATAAATGGGTCTTTTATAACGGATATATTTAAATAAAGAAATTAACGTTTTTAATACTTTTATTTTAATAATAAAGCTTATAAAACTAAAGATTAAATATAAAAAGGTACTAGTAATATAAATAAGTAAAATATCTAAATATAAAATAAGAAAGCTTATACTCCCGCGCGTATTTATTTAATATAAAGCTTTATAATACATATACTTTATACTTATATAGCTATAATTT
>KQ030522.1:408752-427736 GCA_000956045.1 Hirsutella minnesotensis 3608 | reverse complement strand
ATACTTATATAGCTATAATTTAAATACTCAATTAAAAATAGGGTATAGAAAGAAACTTAAGTAAGTAGAATTTAAATAGGTTAAGGTGTTTTATTAGGAAAATAGTTAAAATTTTAAACTAAAATTTCCTCTTTTTTCTAAACTTAAGCGCTTTTAATATAAAAGCTAAGAGCTTATAATATAGTAAAGATAAAGTCTTTATAATTTCTAAGTATATTTATATATTAAGTAGGGGCTAAGCTATATTATAAGAAAAAGGTTTCGGGTTAAAAACCTATTTTAAAAAGCGCTTATACGTTTTATATTATACTATAATTTTATAAATTATTTATATTATATAGCTTAAGCTTTATAATAATACGCTTTAGAGTTAAATTATTGCTTTCTTAAGCTTTAAGAGGTTTAATAGCTCATAAGTAGCGCTAAAAGTTATTAAAGCTCTCTAATAATAGCTACGAATTATACTTCTAACTTATAATAATATAAAAGGTATAATAAGCGGAAAAATAGCTAATATATATAGTATATAAAGTACTATTCTAGTTTAGCTTAAACGAGATATTAGCTTCACCCATCTATACTTTTTAAAAGGTAAAAAATATAAATAAGAAAGTATTCTTATATTTAAAAATTTAAGTATAATATATAAAATCCTAAAAGAATATAGTTAAAAAAGGCTTTTAGCTATTAATACTAACGTAATTTATATAAAAGAAAACTAGTAAGGTATAAAGACCTTATCCGCCCGTTTAATATATATAGTATAAATCTGGGATAGTTTTATAAGTAGCTCGACTAGCTTTACATAAGTATCCGGACGTATACGCTAAGACTAAAGAATAGTATATATTAGATTAGGAAACAATTAGAGAAATACTAAAATTAAGTTATAAGTTTTTTTTAGCTATTTATATAGCTATAAATATAAGTAAAAGGCCGGCTAATATTATACGCTAGTTTAGCTTAGTTAATAGTATAATGAGGTTTTTAATAAAGATATTTAATTCTACTAGTATATTTTTATTAAAACCCCATTTAAAATACTTAATAAGTCTTTTGCTTGAAAAATACTTATTAATATACTATATACGTTATAGGTGCTAGGTTAAGTAGAAATAGCTTAGTAATTTAATACTAACTATAGTAAGCTTAATAATACTTTATTAAGCTTTAAATAGAGCTAGTATTTATAAATAACTTTCTTATAAAAAAGTTCCTTTAATAAATACTTATATTAAACCTAAGCTTAAATTTATATATTATTAAAAAGGAAATAAATATAAGTTAGCTAATATTTATATACTTTAAAATAGGAAGAATATTAAGCTATTAGATATATTAAAAGATAATCTTTTTTAATAAATCTACTAATTAAAACTATAGCTTAAATTTAAGTAGCTAGATATAATAATACTCTTAGGAGTCTTCTAAAACTTTTTTATTTAATAAAAAGCCTAATATTAAGGTAAAAATCTCGATTATAGTTTAGGGTATAATCTTATAAATTAAAATAACCTTCTTATTATATGTAAATCCACTAGTAAAAGAAAGCTTAGTTTTAATACTATATATTATATTAAAATATTAATACAAGTTTTAATCTCAATATATAATTATATAAAATAATTTTAGTAGGATAACTATTTAACTTATAATATAAAAGCTATAAAAAGCTTCTTTCTTAACTATATAATTTTGATTATAGAGTAGCTTTCCTATAGCTCAGATTATAATACTAATAAATATATTTAGAGTATACTAAAGCGTATGTTTTATAAAATATTTCCTTAAATCCTTTCATTATTTAAAAAAATTGTATTAATTTCGAAGTATATAAAGAATATTTAAGAAAAGTATATATAACTATTTTATAAAAAGAGACCTAAGCCTTTATCGACTCTACTATATAGGCTTATAGTAGTACGCGCGGCGAAGGGGTAGTATAGTAACTATTAAAGAGGTACTTTTAACCTTTAATTTAATATAGTTACTTTATTTCCCCTGTTAAATTAAGCAAATAGGAAGTATTTTAGTCCTAAGGTCTAGTATCCGCAACTTTATAGAAACATATAATCGCGCAAACTTTTAGAACCCCAATGTATCTCGATTTATTATTCCCCACAATTTCCATCGTGTCATTTTTAGAACCGTGGATGTAATATCCTGAGGGATTTGTTGGTTCGGCTGCAGAAGCGGGAGTGCAGGATTGCATTGCTTGGATCTTTTAAGTGACGGACGACTCGGGGTGTGCTTACCCCTCATGACGGAATAGTTAATTTGTGCATCTCCGTGGTGACATCTATGTACATCACGCCTCACCACCTCTCGACCACGGTTCACCTTCAGCAGAAAACAGCGCCGTTTGCGTCAGCGCTCTTCTTCAGACTTAGACTTCTGCAGATTGGAAGTCCCGCGGCGATCTGGCTTCTTTGCGAAGAAATGTCATCGTTCTTCGAGGACTTAACATAGCTAGATTAGAAAGTAATTATCTCTTTGTTCTTGCCAATTTCACGGCTAATCTCGATTAGTGGATGAGCCGGGTTACTAGGTAGTGATAGAGGTCTCTATAACTGATCTCTGTCCCGGTTTATTATTTTTACATGGAGTATGCCTAATATCGAACTTGACCTCTTCGGTATAACCCTATTATGTTGTTAAAGAGCTCACCTGCTTAGGTTTTTAATTTCGATATTACTTAACTACCTGAATTTACCTTCACCGTTTACGACTTAAGGATAATAGCATGGTCTGGCGGCCTTATTTCGTCGTGATCTGCAAAGTTTCCAACGCCCGTTAAATAGTCGGGCTACACTGCGTGACTTGCACGTTAAGACAAGATACAATTTGCGCATGTCGGTTCCCAGGATGAATAAAAAAATACAGATCATTCAAACAAGCAATCTCGAGTCCATCCTAGCAATTAGTTTGCGCGGGGCAGGGCCTCCAGAAGTGAGGTTCAAGTCCCCCTGATGCAGGTTTCCAATGTCGACAATAACATCTCGCATGACGAAGAATCTAAAAAACCTACACCGATGGACGATAAAACTTTAGAAACTGGCAAGAAAACTATGAAGAAGTGCAGTACTTCAAGTGGCTCTATGCCGTTTTCTTTCTATCTTTTCTACATTAGAGTGCAGTCGCATGGAGTGGATGTTGTCACCCGGGGAATGTGATCGGGACGAGTCATCGACCGAGCCAATAAAGCCGATATTAGTAACTGTTTTAATATAAGCAAGGCAAATATCCTCTTATCTTCGTGGGTAGAGCAAGTCTCTTGGTCGATCTACAGACTGATGTCTTAGGTCTTGGGGAAAGGTCAACGAGGTATTCATATACCCACCCCTAGGCTCGTGTGGCGGGCGGGCCCCTTTATAAGGGGGCACTTTAATCGTCCTGTATCCCCTTTTTATCCATCCTATATGCTAGCTACATTGGGTAAGCGGCTAATCGCGTCGCGCAATGCCCTATAACTATAGGGCTTCCCCCCTATAACTTTACTACCCTTGCCCCTTATAAACGCCCCTTGCCCCCTATAATAGCTACCCTAGCCCCCTATAATAGCCGCCCTTGCCCCCTATAATAGCCGCCCTTTAAATGCCCGTATAGATAAATACTATAATATACGCGTACGAAGCTATCGCGATACTACTATAATACCGTTATTAGTCTTAACGCCCGACTTTAATAACGCTTATAATATACTAATTTAAGTAAATCGAACCGTTTTTACTATTAAGATACTTCTTTTACCTCCTCCTAATAATATACTACTATTCCCGTTTTTCTAGGACGCTATTAAAGCTTTATAGGCCTACGCCCGTCCTTAGGGGTACGCTATTATAAAGTATAAGCTAAGTAATTACTAAGGCGGGAGGCCTCGGTATATAAATCTTATCTACGCTTACGGGGGTCGCGAATACCTTACTTCCTTAGTCGGGCTACGTAAAGCTAGCTTAAGGAAGTTATCCTACCCCTTTAAAGTAAAAGCTATATAGCTTTTTAGTAATACCGGGTAGTAAAGGGTCGTTATAATATACCTAAACTATAATTATAAGGCTAACCCGCCTAGCGCTTTCCCTAAATATAGGCGCCTCTTAGAGCTATAGATAAGGTAAGTAGAGATACTCTCCGCTAATACTAGGATTATAGCTAGGTAGATCCTACTATCTCTACGGGTATAAAGCCGCTACTAGGTCTTAGTAATAGAGTAAGATATCGCGAACGTCTTAAGCCGACTTTACTAGGAGCGTCTAGGCCCTTATACCTCGACTTAAGCGCTTATAGCCTAGCTTAACGCTAAAAGTACGTATTATAAGGAGCGCCTTAACGATTAGGATTAATTTAAGTATTAATTTATAAGTTTTAATAATAGCCTTAAGCTCTAGGGGTAGTATTCCTACTTTCTAATAGTAGATATTATAAATAATATAAATAGATACGGCTTTAAGCTACTAAAGATAAATAGGATTACGTTTCTTAAAACTATCTTCCCTATAGCCTTCTACCTCGTACCTCGCGAAGATATAGCGGCCTTTACTTAGTATTTTAAGTAGCTAAGAGACTAAGTAACTATAGTAGTATAGTCGCGCTAGCTAGCTAATAATACCTTTATTTCTTACGTTATTATTATAAACTATAACGCTACGGCTCGCGCCGCGCTAATAGCGGCCTTCCCGACTTTATAGCTTTAAGTCTATATATAGTATATTATAAAGAATATAGTTACTTATACTAAGTATTACTAGTAAGGCGAAGATTATAATCCCTTTAAGCTTCCTAGCCTAGCTATATATAGAGACGACTTAGGTAGCTAGTTTAGCGCGCCTAGGCAAATGAATCTAGGAGAATTCGTTAGCGCGTTTAAATTGCTACTATACGCGCTTATAGAAGAGGAATTTAATAATCGTTAGAATAGCCTTACTTCTACCTTCGTAGCGTAACCGCGGCTTATACGTTATCTCGAAGAAACCTAGCTCCTAGTACGTAAGTAGTAAGCGCGGGCCTAGACCTATTAGTATCGTAACTAGGGCTATATAACGACTTTTCCTTATAAATCCTTTTACTCTAGCTCTTATAGCTTTATTTAGAATAGTTAGTCTAATTTTCTAGCTCTCTATTACGCGCTACGCCTTTAGGAAACTACTATTCGAGAGTATTATAACTATATAGTCGAAAGGGAAGCTATTTATACCCGTAACCCCTTCCGCGTGCCACTATATAATAAGGTTATCGAGAAAGCCTTATATTATAGCCTCGAGCTTATATAAAAGTAAGCCTAAGCTACTATAGCCTTATTACTTTACCCTAAAGAGAAGGCTTTACTAGAATATATAAATAGCTTTACCTTATAATATAGGTTACCTTATAAATATATTATCGCTAATTTTCTTATAGTAGAAAGCGAGGGACGCGGTAAGCGCGTTATAGCCGCGGTAGCTATTCCCCTTAGCTTATAGGACGATTACTAGCTTCTTCGTAACGACTTAGTAAGTCTCTTAGTAGTAATAGCTTTATTCGCTAACTAGTAATACTTTTATTAGTCTAATATAGACCTATACCGCCGAATTCGCAATCCTTAGATTATTACCCGCCGTAGCGGTACTACTAGTACTATAGCTATACTTATAGCTATCGCTAATATATCTTAAGCCTTATAATTACGGTTATAATAATAATAGCTATAGCGGTTAATAGCGCCGCGGTAGCGCTTAATAGTACTACTATAATTACTATTAGAGTTATTACTAGCGCTATTAAGTACTATAGACGAGGCCTAGGCTACTATTAATATAATCCTTAGTTAACTTAAAGCTATTTATACTCGCCTAGGTATATCTTACGAGCTAGCTTAGCTAGTAGATAAAGCTACGGTTAGTATAACGATTATATTAAAGCCCGTAGAGCTACGGTAGTAGCGGTAGCCGTAAAGCTTTCTATAGTTAGCTACCGCGACGTAAGAGATACAGCGGTTGCCTTCTTCTTTTAAGGAATTCGAGCCGCTAGTAGCTTTATAAAGAGGGCTAAGACGAGGCTATCGCGAGCGGTCTCGAGTCTTTACGCTTAAAGTATTATTAGCGCCTATTTCTAGCGCTCTTATATCTATATAGGGCGGCTATAGCGAAGAGCTAGCGATTGAGGCGTTAATTATAGTAGCTACGGGCCTTATAAGGCGCTCTTATAAGCGCCGGAGGGGCGCCGAGCTAGAGAATTAATATATTTAATTAAATAGATAATATTATATCTCGCGATAGCTTTACTTTTCCTATCTTTCGTTAGTGCCGGCGGCGGTCTTTACGTAGTCCTAATATAATTACGTATTACTAGCTATAGCTAATTTACTATAGGAAATTCGAGGTATTTAGGTATTCCGTAATTCGCGTTAGACCTTCCTAATACGGCCTAGCATATAGGATAGATAAAAAGGGGATATAGGACGATTAAAGTGCCCCCTTTATAAGCGTCCACGATATAGTGTTATAAGGATATACATCCACCACAGCGAATGCCAAAATCTTAAAACAACAGCATCCAATCGAGCGAGAAACACCTGGTGGCGGCCAGAAAGCCTAGCTTGAGAAAAATGCCATGCTTGGCATTGATTCTATGTTGGAATGGCAAGTCCTTCTTTTTGGTCAGTGGCCGCTTACAGCTACATCGGGTATCAGAACGTCGCGCTTTGCCGAAGAATCAGCTCGGGCTTGCTCCAATAACCTTGATCTCATTCTACGCTGCCAGCCTCTCCATCAACTTGAGACCCGAGTCGTCTCCGCCAGAAGGGATCATTTTTGTTGACACTGCACCGTGATCGTCACGGCTGTGCATTTTAGACGTGCTGAAAAGATCGTGGTGGAGCATTACGCTCAAGTCGCTTGGCGGCCCAAGACCTTCACTTTGTGATCATGAGAAACGCGATTAGGAAAAGGGGAATTAGATCCCTTGTCAAGACATTGTCCTGCGCCGCGACTCACCAGCTCCTTCCCTGTGGGATATGGCTCAAGCAAGACCGATCCCACGGCACATTGCCTCTACTCCTAACAACGACGTGGTTCCGAATGGCATTAGCCCCCTTGTCGCCGAAGAGTGAGCTGTGAACTGGGGCAACATCATTGTACAATCATTCTACACTTCTCGGGGCGATCAAGTTGACCGGCTCAGCAGACAGGAATAACACAGCCACACAGAAAGCTCGAAGAGCTTTCGCGGACGCAACAAAAAGTCCTGACCTTGATCCAACAAGAAGCCCAAGTGGGACTTTGCAGCTCAACTGCATCCTTGCACTGCATCCTCGCCCCTTGGCTTTCGAGCAAACCCCGCTCTCTTAAGCTATAAACGTCACCATGGCCGAGTAGGGAATCAAATCAAGTGATGGGAGATAGCAGATTTCAAAATTTCCCGGCCTTTTATCCTACTCACATGTAATTTTGTTACAAACGTTTTGTTATCCAACCATGTCTCCTCACGCCTTGTCTAAATCCGAAGCGCATGCACACGACGATCCTTTTTCTTTTCAGAAATATGCCATCACTCGAAATGGGTTCCTTCCGGTCGAAGAGCCTTTGAAGATGCTCTCAGACTCTTACTATGCCCCCTGGGAGAAAGTCATCCAGTGTCTTCCGGGACTATTAAACGCTGGCAGGCTTCGAAGGGATATAAATGGACTTCCCGTCTTGTCCACAAACAAACTGCGAGACGAGGCTGAATGGAGGCGAGCATATGTTATTTTGACTTTTCTGACTCACGCCTATGTTTGGGGCGGAGAGAGAGCAGAAGAGGTTCGTCATTGTGTCGACTTTCCAAATGTGCCATACTGACACAGCATACAGATGCTCCCGCCCGCCATCTCGGTTCCTCTCTTGGACGCCTCCAAACACCTCGAGGTTCCGCCCGTTGCGACGTACGCCAGCCTCAACTTGTGGAATTTCTCATCAAATACAGGCGACTTCGCCGACCTGGATTCGCTGAGATCCCTCCACACATTTACCGGAACCAAAGATGAGGCCTGGTTTTACCTGGTTTCTGTGGCAATAGAGGCCCAAGGCGCCCGCATAATGACCGACATGCTGAATGCCTTGAACTCGATCAAGACGAGAGATTACGACACGATTACACGGGCACTCAAAAGCCTATCCGACAATATTGACAAGATCGGTGCACTGCTAGAACGCATGTACGAGCACTGCGACCCCGTAGTGTTTTTCTACCAGATCCGCCCCTTTCTGGCCGGTAGCAAGAATATGGCGGCAGCCGGTTTGCCGAGTGGCGTTTTCTACGACGAGGGAAATGGCCGAGGTAGCTGGCAGCCACTTCGGGGGGGCAGCAATGGACAAAGCTCTCTGATACAATTCCTCGACATTGTTTTGGGCGTCGAACACAAGACGGATGGGAACAGCAACCGTCGCACTCAAGCCCAGACGCCAGCATTCCACGAAGAAGTTCGTAGCTACATGCCTGGACCGCATAGGCGTTTCCTGGAGCACGTCGCCCATCTGGGGAGCATCCGCGAGCTCGCCACGTTGCCGGGGTCTACCCCGGAGCAGGAGAGGTTCCGCGAGGCTTACCAGACCGCGACGAGGATAATGACGGATCTCAGGAATAAGCACCTGCAAATTGTGGCCCGTTATATCGTCCTCCCGTCTAAAAGGGGACCCAGCGGCACGAAAGTCAACTTGGTGAGCGCGTCCGCAGTCAAGGACGAGCAGCTTACAGGGACGGCTGGTACCGCATTGTTGCCTTTCCTGAAGAAGACGAGGGATGAAACGTTGCAAGCGGGGCAGCTGGAGCAGGTGTACCAGAAGTCGGGATTGTGACGGAGCGATTCACGAGTTTCCAGAGTTCAAAGATGCACATACGTGCCAGGTACACAGGATGTTGTTCAACCGGATATCGAGGCTAATGCAAGGTGCTCTTGCGATATGGACCGTGGGGGGCTGGGGAGACACGTCGCCATGCGAGGCTCTTCTGCAAGCCAAAAATGATATAATTACTTGTACAGAGCTTCCTAATTCAGCTTCGCATGACGAGTAAGCAGTCCTAACAAGCGGTGCTAGAACTTTTGAAGCGCACCTCAACGAGCTCGGAATTTACCTAGAATGGAACCGGTCCGGAGGTCCACCCGGAGTGTATGGTCAAAGCTAACCTACACGCTCCCCCCGACCTAGACTAATTTAGCAGTCCTATACCCTCGTTTTAGTAGTACTATATACCAGCCCGTATTAGGAAGGCCGAACGTGAATTATAACATAATAAATACCTCGAATATTTTATAGTAAATTAAGCCTAGCCGTATAGTTAGTAATTATACTAAAATATATATAAAGACCGCCGCCGTAGGTATAAGTAAAAGGCACGAAAAGTATAGCTATCGCGATATATAATATTTTCTATTTTATTATATATACTAATCCTCTAGCTACTTTATGCGCTTATATAGCTATAAAGTTTTAGAGGCTCTCTAGCACTTTTAAAAGCACTTTATAGAGCTTATAGCTACTTTAACTATTGCTTAATTACTAGCTTATTGCTATAGATATTTTATATTAATATAAAAGAGCTAGTAATAGGTACTAATAATACTTTAAGTATAAAGATTAAAGATATCTCGTAATAACTTTATCGTAGACTTTTTCTTAAAGCTAGTTAGCTACTTTTAAAGTAGGAAATAGTAAAACTAGTTTAATAGGGAAAAATTACAAATAGCTTATAGTAATATAGCTAATAAGATTACTTACTAAAATAACTCTAAAGACCGCGTTTTACTAAGTTAATTTTTATATTAATCTATTCTTTCCTTATAAATTAAATAATACTTATATTTACTTAGTATTTATAATAGTTTAGCTATAAGGAATATAGGTAGTCGACCGTAAAGGGAGTTATTAAAAGAACTATCGAAAGAAGGAAGGAAAGGGAGCGGAAAGCTCCCTTCTAGCTAGCTAAATACCCTACGCTTAGGAGGACCGATAAGTTATACTACCTCCTACCCGTCTCTTCTAGCTACGACTAGTTATAGACTAATCTATAATATAGCCCCCTCCTCTAACTAGTAAAGGAAGCGGAGCGTAAGATATATAGTTATATATATTACGCTAGAACGAACTCTATAAGAACCTCCTCGGCGTGCCTCTAAGAAAGTATTATATAACGGGTAACCTTTCTTTAGGTAGACTCTATTAACTCGGAGTTATAGCCCCTCTTAAAGTAAATATAAGAAATATACTTATAGTAAGAAAATCCCTATGAGCTAGCGCTATAATATTAATCAGATCTTACTAAGCGGTAAAGTAGTATAAAGACTTTATTATCGCGTAGGTAATATAGTAATTTAATATTTAGTTTATTATATTATTATTACTATCGTTTTACTAGGGCCTAGACTTATAGTAGAGAGCGTAGCGCGTACTATAACTATAGATACTAACTAACTTATAGCGCACTTTTAGCGTAGCTTTAAGCTAGACTTAAATAGGGCCCGTAACCCTAACGATTAGTATCCTATAAAATCTAATTCGAATTAATTATTATCGCCTTAATTAAAAACATCCTCTTTATTATTTTCTAAAACTACTAGCTTATATTTAACTAATAACCTTAATACTCTTATTATCGCGCTCTCGCGTAGCTTAAAGTAATCCCGCTTAAAGTAACTAACCTAATTATATTAGTAGTAATATTAGCATCGCTATATAATAATAAAGGAGTAAATAGATATAATATTTATTAGGTTAGCCTTTAGTTAAAGTAGTTTATTTATAATTATAGTAGTATTATTTCCTATACTAAAAACCCTATTAAATCCCCTTAATAGAGCGGAGAATACTATATATAACTCGAGCTATATTTCTCGATTTAACTTCGCTTTTAGCTTATTATAAAGTATTAATAAAAGTAAGATAATCTTAATATAATCGGACTAATAGTCTAGTTTAGCTTTAAAAAGAGTATATTCTTACTATATAATATATATACCGAGGGACTTTATTAATTCCTACTATAACTTAACTAAGTATAGACTAGTTTAGCAGGAAAAAGAGCTAACGCCTTAAAAGCTAAAAAACCGAGATAGATATATAAAAAGAGAGAGAGAGTTATAAAGAGAGGAGAACCGAGGCGCTTAGGTATATAAGAAAGAGAGTTAAAATATAGGGAGTAGAGATATCGGGAACTAAATAAGGAAATAGAAATAATACTAAAAACCTAAAAATACTTAGAAAAGATATAAAAGGAGGCCTAGCTAGGTAGATAGTATCTAATTAAGTATATGTAAATAAGTAAACGAAAGTAGAAGTTTATATAGCGCTAAAGAATTAACTAGCTTAAGCCGATTAAGTATATTTTAGTATTAAAGGAAGTAAAAATATCGCGACGAATTAGCTATAAGTATAATTAACTTATACTTACGCTAATATAATAGAAGAAGATAAAGGATAAGAGAAAGCGCTTTATAAATAATAAGAACTATCTAATCTAGAGAATAAGAATAAGCTAATATTAAGTATTTAATAATTAGGGAGGAATTCTATAAAGTCATTATAGGAGGGCAACCTTATCTTACTATATTACTATAGGCTATTAGTAGTTTTTCCCTATTAAACTAGCGCGTTATTTTTTATAAGATTCCCTAAGAACTTTATTAATATTTACTAAAAAGGCGTCGGGTTAGTCTTAAAAAGTAATTACTTTAGAAATATAAAGGAAGAATATCTACTAGAAAGGGCTAAGTCTTAAGTAAACGTAGTAAAATTAAGCAAAAGGTTCCCTAGTTATATATTTATTTACTATAAATTTTACTCGTATTAATACTATTTATATATTTAAATTAGTACGCGACGTAAGTAGCTTCGGCGCAAGTAAAATTTATTAGCGTTTTATAATCTTACTCCCGCGTTTAGTTTAAGCGCGAGAGGAGTTCTTTTAAATATAATAGTTTAGCTATAAAGAATATAGGTAGTCGACCGGAAAGGGAGTTATTAAAAGAACTATTAAAGGAAGGATAGAAAGGGAGTAGAAGGCTCCCTCTTAGCTAGCTAAATACCTTACGCCTAGGAGGACTAATAAGTTATACTACCTCCTACCTATCTCTTCTAGCTATAACTAGTTATAGACTAATCTATAATAGTATTATTCTTTTATACCTTTCTTTAATAAGTAAAAGCGTCCCTTTTAATATCTATAGTTAGATTTATTATAATAGCTTTACTCTTATAATTTAAAATATATATAATTTGCTTAAATAAGTTAATATATCTATATTATAAGAACTAAAGCGTAAAGCTATTAGTTTTATATATACTTAATTTAATATAATTTACTTAGCTAGACCTCTTTTTTATACTTTTTTAAGTATTTTTATATTTTTAATATTATGTTTTTATCTTTATCCTAACTTTTAATATACTTATCTCCTATATTTCTATTTTTATTTATATCTAGCTACCGTAGGATTTATTTTTTGTATTAATCTTCTTTTTCCAATCTTCCTAGCTCTTTTTCTCTTTTAAGTAGCGTTAGCCTTTTTAACGCTAAATTATATTAGAAATTATTTAGTCCCTTTATTTTAGTCTACTAAGATTTATAAGTATATAATATACTCCTTATTATATACTTAGGTATAGTTAGTCTTACTTAATAATATTATAAAATAATTATTATCTAGCTAAATTAATATATAACTACTTATTAAATAGCTTAAAATAGCTAAGCTATAATAAGGTAAGTTATTTATCTATAGTTATAGAGAGTATTCTTAGATATAGTAAGTAAGAGGAAATTCTATTGTCTAAATACTAATCCCTAAAAATACTAAGACAGCTATCTAAGCTTAGATAACTAAGAGGTATATTAAGCAGTTTTAAAGCAAGCTTATTATTAAGACTTTAACTATTATACTAGGTTGCAAAAGTAGACGTGCTAGTTAATAACGAGGTTGTTAATTAATATATATATATAAGTCTCGGTTGCTACGCTCTAATACTTATTATATAAAATTGGAAAATAGTAGCAGTTTAACATAGAAGAAGCATCGGGTAGTAGAAATAATACACGGAAATAAAAGTTCTTATAATCTTATTGCTTATCCTTATATATATCTATTTAACCTTGTCTTTAACTCTAGGTACCTATGTATTATTTTATAGTAGCTAGTAGTATTACCATATTAAATTTCTATCCTAACTACAATCTTAATTTATAAACTATACGCTTTATTACTATACTTTGCTATATTAAGCTAGCCTCGATATAATTATTAAAAGTATTAAAAGTATTACTAGCCTTACTATTAATAATTATACTACCGCGGACTATTATATATTGCTAAACTTAGCTATAACAGTTATAAGTATATACTATACTAACTATATATATATACTCGGATATACTTAGTCTTACCTAGTAAGGGAGGATTATAATTTATAAAATCCGACTTCTTATGCTTTTTCCTACTTATATAAGTATATATAAAATATATACTATATCTAGTAGTATAGGGTAGGAGATTACCTATCTAAAGTATATCTTTACTTACTAATTAAATAAGAATTAGGCAAGCTATAAAGCTAAGAAAATCGTAGAACCTAGTAGAAGAGTATAATAAATCCAAGTTTACTACCCGGAATCTTCTAGTAACTCGCTACCTTCTATTATTAATAACTTTATAACTAAGCTATCGATCTAGGTAATAAGACTATCACGTTATAAGCTAATTTTAGCGCTATAATATAAGCTTATTTATAGATTAATTTATTACCCCCTAGCTGCCGGTTTGTCTATAAAAAGCGGCTAATTCTCCTAGGATTCTATAGATAGAACTAAGTAATTTAATTATACTTTTCTTCCCTAATAATTATCTAGTTATAATATATCCCATATTATAATAATCCTCGGATTTCCTTCTATCTTATAATGCACCTACCCTATACTATACCTTCCGCTGTGACCTGTTTTAATAAGAGTTAAGGTTTTTTAAATACTTAATAATATAAAGCGTAATAGCTACTTTACTATAAATTTAAAGTTACTAGTACTAAAAGCGCCATTTAAAACTTTCTTACTAGATCTCGAGTTATAATTTACTAGCTACTTATTAAGATATATACTTATAGAAGCATACTATTAATTTCCTAAAAAAGCTTTTTTATAAATATATTTATTTTCTAAACCTTTTAGCTATATAATAACTTATAATATGAACTTTAACCTTTAAACCTAGATTTACTAGGGTTACGGTTATATATTAGGGTTATAAAATGTTTAGGAAAAGTTAGCGTTTTTTACTTTATACTATATATATTATTTCCTATTAAGGAAATATACGGCTAAATTATAGCAAGTAGTAGTATCTTTTAGGTTAGATAATATAAGTAGAATAGTTATATAGTTAGAGCGTATAGACTACGTTTAAGCAAAGTATAATAACGTAAAGTTAAATATCTTAAAAGTTACATGCTAAAATATTAATTAATAATATACCTAGGTATAGCTTTTGAGCGCTTTTATATACTAGTTATTCTAGACTTATAAGTAGCTTAGTTCTTAAGATATTTATTTATAAGTATAGAGGCTTTTCCCTAGATAGTTTAAATAGATTATTAATATAGATATTATAATAACTTACTTATCTTTAAACCTACGTATATATAAAGACTACTATTCTAATTATAAAATTTCCCTCTATTTAATTTATATTTATTTAGCCTATAATAGGCTATCTAATTAGGCTCGTTTCCTGCCCTTTTAATATACCTTCTACTATAACCTATTTAATTACTACTATTAAGATATAAGAGCAATTAATCATAAATATTACTAGCTATTTTAATTTTAAGAAGTATTTTATAAAGTTTAAAGACAAGCTAGGAAAAACATATAGCGCGGATATTAAAAAGGTTATAATAAGTAAAGTTAATAAGGATAATCTTATTATAAGATATTTAGCTATAGTAGTAAAGCTAAAGAGAAGCTTATTAATTAATAATAGTATTAATTTTACAATATAGTTTAAGATATTTATAAATAATCTACTTGGTAGCTATATACTGTTTAAGGTTAATAATAATAATAGCTTTAGAGCTATTATAACTTCAAAAAAATAAAAGTAAAAAGGGTAAAATAAATATTTAGTAAGGTAGTAAAAGAAAAAAGAATATAATTATATTAAGGTTATATAAAATAAAGAAAATAACTTATAGCTAGAAGTTAATAAAAGTAGTAGTAATTTATTTTAAAATTTTATTAAGTAGCTTTTTTACCTACTATTTTTTTAAAAAAACGGGAAGCTTATTTATAGTTATTAAAATACTATTAAAGAAGGAGACTTTTATTTATATAGGGGAAAAGCTATATAAAAATAGTAAAATATTAAAATATAACTCTCTTTATAAACCTTATTCTATAGAGTAGCGCTTTTTAGTAGTATAATATTTCAATAAGAATTCTTAATATATATAACTTTAAAAAAGTTATAAAGAATTTGCTTTTTCTTTCCTTAAATTATATTACAAAATAGCTAATCTCTAGCTTAATAAATCTATAGCTACTTTATAAGTACCTTAATATAGCTAAGCTATAATAAAATAAATTATTTATCTATAGTTATAAAGTACTACAAACTCCCCTACCTAAGTAGGATCTATATTATGCGGGCTAATTACCGTCCGTTATACGGGCTAGCCGGACTAATTACCGTAGGATAAACCTATATTACTAGCTAATTACTAAATAAAACGTGCGATTAAATATATTTTATTTAAAGCTATCCTCTCTATTCTAGTTAATTATTACTCTTAAGTACTTAGTATAAGAAAAATAAAAAGGAAAGTATTAAGGGAAATCCCTAAGATATCCCCTATATTACTTATAAATATCTTAAAGCTTTTTTCTTATAGCCCGTACTATTATTTATTAAGATACTTTCGGAATTTTAGTAAATTACGCGAGGATAACTATAGGATATTTATAAAGAAATATCCCGCTTAGTTATTTAGGGGTTTCCTATAGATAGTATAGTAATAACCTTGGGATAATAATAAGAAATATCCCGCTTAGTTATTTCGGGATTTTCTATAAATTATATAGTAATAACTATAGGATAATAATAGGAAATATCCCGCTTAGTTATTTAGGGATTTCCTATATATTATATAGGGATAACTATAGAATAATAGTAGGAGATATTCCGCTTAGTTATCTAGGGATTATACGGGGATAACTATAGGAAAGCATAAGGAAAAGTCCTACTTAGTTTTGGTTGCTAGTTATCTTGTAATATAAAGGGTATTACTTAGTAAGGGTAAGTAAGAGAGGATTATATAGTCTTAATATTAATACCTAGTAATATAAAGCTTGTTAAGTAGTTTGAGAGCAGGCTTCTTATATAGAATTAGAAAATAGTAGCAATTTGCAATACTAAAAGCATCGGGCAGGGAAAAGAGTATACGCAAAAAGTAAGCTTATAAAGATACCCTTATTCGTATTTTTCTATCTTAGTTATATGCGTATATCTTACTTCTTTTTAACCTTTCCTTTGTCTCTAGCTACCTATGTATTATTTCCTAGTAGCTAGTACTATTATCTTATTAAATTTCTATCCTAATAAGGATCTCGATTTAAGACAATAAGGAATTAAGAAAATAACTAAGAAAGACTATAGGTTTTATTATCTATCTTAATAAGTATAACCTATGCGTTATAATCTATATATAATCCGTATTATAGATCTATATAATAACTATATAATAGATAGTCTCGAGACCTTATATAAGACTATATGGGTTATAGTTAGACTTTGTGGGCTGCTGCGAGCCTCGTGGGCTCTTAGCTTAATAGGCTATTATAAGCCTTATAGGCTTTTAGAAGCTCTTTTAACTATAAGGTAAATTGTCTAATAAAGCTAGCTAGCTAAAGTTAAAAAACTAAGAGGTTATAAGTATATACTATTCTACTTATATATATATACTTAGATATACTCTATTTTACTTAGTAAGGGAAGCTTATAATATATAAAACCTAACTTTTTATGCTATTCCCTACTTATATAAGTATAAATAAAATATATACTATATCTAGTAGTATAGGGTAGGAAATTATCCATCTAAAAATATCTTTACTTACTAATTTAATAAGAATTAAGTAAGTTATAAAGCTAAGAAATTCGTAGAACTTAATAAAAAGGTACGAGATATTTAAGTTTGCTACCTAAAATCTTCTAGTAACTCGCTACCTTTAATTATAAATAACTTTATAACTAAGTTACTAATTAATATAAAAAGACTATAAAGTTATAAGTCTTTTTAAGCGCTATAATATACGCTTACTTCTAGGTTAATTTATTACCCCCTTCTTGCTAGTTTATCTATAAAAGGCGGCTAATTCTCCTAGGTTTCTATAAATAAAACTAAGCGATTTATTCACACCCTTCTCCCCTAATACTTATCTAGTTACTATATACCCTAAACTATAGTAATCCTCGGATTTCCTTCTATCTTATAATCTACCTACCCTATACTATACCTTCTACTACAAACTATTTTAATAGAGGTATAGTAAAAAAAAGATAGAGCTAGGCTTATAAAATAGGGTATATAATATAAAAATAATATTACTAGTAGTATTAATAGTAGTAATTTAAGCTAGAGAAAAAGGAAAGTAAAGAAGAAAGAGGGGGAGAAAAAGCCTTATTATATATTTAATCTTTCTTATTAAATATACCCCCTTTCCTTACTATCTAGACCCCTACGTACTTATATTATTTATATTATAATTAAAAAATAACTTAAACGTTATATAATTATCTTCTTATAGTTTTTATAAGCTTTTAATGTAGTCAATTAATAATTTAATTAATGGTTTTAAAGAAAACTAAAGTTTTATTTTAAGCTCTATAAAGAAGGGTAATATAAGCTTTATAGAGGGTATAAAAGTCCGGACAATCTAGTCCTATCTCTTATATACCTATATATAGCTTATATCCTTTATATCTAATATTAGCTATTAAGCTAATACTAGCCGAGGGGTTATTCTAAGGTTATTATTAAATAGCTCCCATTTATTATAATAGTTAAGTAAGGTATAAGCTTATATAGCTTAAAGCTATATATATAATAAAAGCGTTTTAAGTTAGTTGTTAATAAGTTAGGGATTACTATTTATATAAGACTTATTTTATAGCTTGAAAAAAACCCTATAAATCCATTAGTATAAAATTTGTAAAATATAAAGACATTAGAGCTAGTATAAGTATAGTAAAGTTTTAGGATATATTTACTAAGTAACCCGGGAAGTAAGGTAGCTAGTAGTATGCTATAACTATATTTTTTAAAAAGTAAAGACATTATTATTTTTCTTAGTATAATAAACCTCTTTTTCCTAGTAATTTATATATTATAATAACTACTTTTTTTATATAACCTTTATTTATTATTACTACTATATATATAGCTTAAATCGCTATTAAAGATATCCTTATTACTACTAGAAACTTTATTATTTATATTCTTATTAAGGCCTTACTCTCTATAGCGTAAAATACTCTCTAGTAAGTCTCCTCGAGCTAGTCCGCGATTAAAACTTTTATTACCTACTTAAAAGGCGCTATAATAATATAGTTAGTCTATCTTTAGAAATATCTAAAAGCTTAACGCTATAGTATGCTTAAAGTAAGTAAACCCTCCCTTTTTTACTTCTTTAATTATATAAAGTTATAAAAGTATATTATAGTATATATAAAGCTAACTTAGGTAGTAAAGCTATATTACATTATATTTTATTTTATAAGCTTTAACCTTATATTGACTTAATTTATTTCGTAATATATAGTTATAAGTAATATATATTAAATATCTCCTTAGCTATCTTTAGTATTTTATCTTCTTAGCTCTTTAGTAATATTATATATAGCTATATAGTATAATTATATCCTAAGCTAAGCAAAACCTAGCATTAGCTAAATAAAAGTAAGTATATAGTATTATAAATAATTTTAAAACTAAC
>KQ030522.1:332814-408698 GCA_000956045.1 Hirsutella minnesotensis 3608 | reverse complement strand
TTTTTTTATAATTTATTATATATAAATCTATAGAAGTATTTAATACTTACTATTACTAACCTTATATTATATTTAAAGCGATTATTAAAGTTTAAAAATATAATTTTTAGTATATAAAATAGGTTATTTAATATATTATTTAATGTATTTACTAGGTGTTAATAGTAAAGCTTTAAAAAGATAGGGGACATCTTAAGAATAGCTTTACTTTTATATTAATATTTAGTAGTAAGATAAAAACCTCCCCTTTTATTAAGAAATAACTTAAATACCCTTTAAACTATATATAGCTACTAGGTATAAGCTCGTACCTAACCTAACTACTATAACGCTAGCTAGCTATTTAAATATAACCTTAGTATAACCCCTCGGCTAGTATTAGCTTAAGCAGCTAGTATTAAATATCAAAGATATAAGCTATATATAGGTATATAAGGGATAGGACTATATTATCCAGACTTCTATACCTACTTTAATACTTATAATACTTTAGCAGGAAAAAGGGCCAACGCTCTAAAAGTTAAAAAACTAAGATAGATATACGAAGAGAGAGAAAGAGTTATAAGGAGAGGAGAACCGAGGCGCTTAGGTATATAAGAGAGAGAGTTAAAACGTAGGGAGCGGAGATATTAAAAACTAAGCGAGGAAAAGGAAATAATACTAAAAACCTAAAAATACTTAAAAAAGATATAAAAAGAAGCCTAGCTAGGTAAATAGTATTTAATTAGGTATATACGGATAAGTAAATAAAAGCGGATATTTATATAGCGCTAAAGAATTAACTAGTTTAGGCCGATTAAGTACGCTTTAATATTAAAAAAAGTAAAGATATTATAACGAGTTAATTATAAGCGTAATTAACTCGCGCTCGCGCTAATATAATAAAAAGGATAAAGAATAAAAGAGAAGACTTTACGAATAATAAGAACTATCTAATCTAGAGAATAAGAATAAGCTAATATCGAGTATTTACTAATTAGGGAAGATTTCTACGAAGTTATTATAGGAGGGTAACCTTATTTTACTATATTGCCGTAGGCTATTACTAGTTTTCCCTTATTAAAATACCCTCTTATTTATATAGCTTATAACGGAACTATAGTTCTCTTTATAGCTATTTAATAACTATTAATATACTATTAATATAACTAAATATAAAGCCTATAAGAATTATAAGAGAATTATTAGCTAACCTCTAAGTTACTCTTTAATTTATAATATAAATAATACGGCTAAGGAGGGGTTTAATTAGTAAAGGAGAGGGTATATTTAATAAGGAATACTATATATATAAGAAGGCTTTCTCTCCCTCTTTTTTTATTTCTCTTTCCTTTCTCTCTAGCTAAAATAACTACTACTATAACACAGTATATAGCCTACCTTTAAATATAGCTTATTTCTTAGAGCTTAGCACTAGCCCTACTTTTACCCTTAGTTATCTAAGCTTAGCTTAGCTAGCTTAGTATTTCTAGGAATTAAGTAGTAAGACTATATAGATCCCTCTTACTAAGTAATACCCTCTACGACTATAGATAAATAATATACCTTATAATAGCCTAGCTATTCGAGGTATTTACGAAGTAGCTATATGTCTATTTAGCTAGATATTAGCTATTTTATAATACCTTCCTAATAAAGCCTCGTTATATTACTTTATAAAGCCGCTAGTACTATAAATTATTAGTAAAGCTAACGTTATAATTATTAAATAAAGCTCTTTATTATTATTATTAATAATAACAAGGCAATATTGCTCTAATAGCACTAGTACTATCTTATAATAGCGATAGCTTTATAATAAGGCTATAATAAAGCGGCCGCTATACTATAGCTCGTTAGTAATAATACGCTTAAATAGTAGAGAAAGATTATTATTATAGTAATTATTTACAATAAAGATAAAATTATAATTCTTACTATACCCTAGCTAGCTCGATATATTTAAAAAGTAAGTAAATATAGGATTATATCTATATATATAAAAACCCTTATTTTTTATATAAATTTAGTATTAAAAAAGGTAAGAAATAACGTTTATTAAAATAAGCTATATAATATTTCTTATAAGATATTATAAATTAGAGCTTATATTAACTTATGCTTTTTATATTTACTACTAGCTATTAAGCTATTACTAGCTAAGGGGTTATTCTAAGGTTATTATTAAGTAGCTAGCTTATATTTTAGTAGTTAAGTTAAGTCCCATAAGGGACTAGCCCTAGTATATCTATATATAAGCGTTAATATTAGTATTAATAACTATATAGAAGGGAGGAATCTATAGCTAGCCCTCCTCCGAGGCGCGCTCCTTAGAGCGCGGGCTCCTATTACGTAATAGCTACGCGTAGACCCGAGCTTATAGCTCGAGTCCATAATAGGTCCGAGCTATAGAATATATATTAAATACGCAAAATAAAAGCTTATTTCGATTATTTCCTAAGAGCTATTTAGAACTAACTCGCTACCTTTATTTTTAAATAACTTTATAACTAAGCTATTAATTTTAACGGGAAGTTTATAATATAATAGGGCTATTTAGTGCTATAATATAAGGCTTTTTATAAGTTAATTTATTACCCCATTCCTACTAGTTTATTTATAAAAGGCGACTAATATTGCTAAGTTTTTATAGATAGAACTAAGCAATTTAATAATACTTTTCTACCCTAATACTTATCTAGCTATTATATACCCTATATTATAATAATCCTTAGAATTCCCTTTATTTTATAATCTACCTACCCTATTTTATACCTTCTGCTATAATATGTTTTAATAAGATTAGAGCTAAGCTAGAGCAAATTTAATTATATATACTAATTTAAGTCTCGTAGCGTAATATAATGCTATATATACTACTATAACTAGTACTTTTCCTTATAGTAATTACGCGCTTTATTATACCTGAATTATATATTATAATAATTCTTACCCCTTTATAAGAAGAATATACTTTTTGCGGACTTAGCATAGCTATTATTTAAAAAGTTATACAGTAGGTAGACAAAAGTTCCGGGCAACCCCGCTAAACCCTACTTTAGAAAAAAAAAGTACTTTACGCTACTACTATTCTTCGTCGTATTTAAAGCTTAGTAAGCACGAAAAAATTATTAAACTTATATTATTATTTTAGAGTTATTTTAAGTTACATAAAACTTAATAAATATAATTAAAAAAGACTACTATATATTAAATAGCTTATAAATAAAGTTATAAAATATTTATAAGATTAAATAAAGTATTTTTATTTCAATTAATAATATAAATTTATACTATAAGAAGAAATTATATTAGAAATAAAGTATTATATTAAAAAGGTAAATAGGCTACTTTATTTTAAAGTTTATAATAAATAAATATAATAAAAGTTATAATTTATAATATATTATATAAAAAGTTATATAGTTTTAAAATAAGAGTCCTTTACTTTTCTTAAATTTAGTCTTATATTATTTAAGACTAAATAACTTATTATATATATAAGGAAAAAAGAAAAAAAGTAATTAGTTATAGCTATTAATAGTATTAGATTATATTAATAATTTTTATTTTTTCTTTAGCTTAGTATTCGTATTATTATAAGAGGTAAAAGTTAAGAGGTTAGGTTTAGGGTAGCGGGGCAAATTCACCTTGCCCGGAACTTATGCCACCCCACTGTAGCTATTTAAAACTCTAGCCCTAATTTATATAACAGGAGATATAATAGCGCGCGTTTTACTCGTAACTTATCCTAACCTACTATAGCTAGTATATAGTACTGATTAAAAGTGGATAATTTTAGGATGATTAACTTAGTTCTAACCTAGCCCTATTAAGTTTAGGCTCAGCCGACCCTATCCCCCTAAATGCGCGCAGGACCTTAGCCGACCGTGTACGAAACCTCGCCTGACCCTATGCGAAAGCGTGCTTTCCTTGCCTACGACAAATCCCTCTCGTACCTTAGATCCTCGCGCAATTCCCTCGCTTTTTGCAACGCCGCAGCAAGACATTGTCTCCTCTTGCCCTCCGCCCACGAAAAAACACACGCTCCGAATCCTGGTATAGATTCAGCTATGGATTCCAGGCAGGGCGCAGAGGCTTGCGCCGAGGGGATGGATTCCTTCTTTGGTCCGCGAGTCGACCAGAGTTGCCGGTCGTTTGACTTCACCCTGGAATTCGAGGACATAGTCATTGCTTGCTTACCTGCTGCGTTCTTCTTGCTTCTGCTTCCGGGTGAAGCGTTTCTGCATTTGAGGAAGAGTCAAAAGTATCCCGTCCGCTCCAAGGGCTACATCAGCCAGGCCGTGGGTACCCAGAGAACCCTCTAATTCTTGGTGTAGGAAATACTGACAATGTGTAATGCGAAGCTTATACTGGTGGTTTTACTTGTCTTGCAGCTCGCTTTTCTTATTCTTCGCACCCAGAGTCCCCGCCTCCAGACGCATGCCTCTATAGCCGCCGATGTTTCAAGCTTGGCTGCGACGTTTGGGGCGTTAGGGCTTTTGACCGTCAACTCGCAGCGATCATATCGCCCTTCCACGCTTCTCAGTCTCTATGTCACCGTATCCGTTGTTTTGGGCATTGTCCGTGCCCGTACACTATGGCTCATGTCCTCGACGGCCCCGGCACCAAGCTTGAAGACGGCAATCGTCGTCGTCACCTTTATATATCTCGCGTTGGACAGTGCTGATGACCGATCGCATTTGGACGTCAACCAGAAAGGGCATGAGAACTCTTCCCAGCAACAATGTGCTCCTGAGCAATTTTGCGGCTTGTGGAAAAGAACTATATTTTCTTGGCTGCTAGTAGTCTTTCGTCTAGGTTCATCCAAAGTACTCGCTATTAACGATGTGCCGCCTTTGGACACTCACCTTCGCAGTTCCGTGCTGCGCAAACAGCTCACGTCTACCTGGGTCATCTGTGCGTATACTGTACATGCCGTCGAGGTGCACGAAGCCTGTATTCACCATTGATATTAGACGAGCAACTTAAACGCCATAGCCTCCTTCGGGCATCCTTCCGGGCCTACCTGGGGTCGTTCTGCTTGACCGTCATTCCTCGACTCTGTTTGACCGTCTTCACGTTCTCGCAGCCGCTTCTGATCAACAACACAATCTCTTGGGTCACGCAAGATTCGCCGGACAAGCGGTACGGGAAGGCTTTGATTGGCGCCTGGGCGCTCGTGTACCTGGGTCTCGCAGTGAGCTGCAATTGGCTCTCTGGTGAACTTGACATGCGAGCTGATGATCGACAGGTCTCCATGTCCATATACCGCTACCAGAACTTCCGATTCCTAACAATGTTCAAGGGTGGCTTGGAGGCGCTCATCTACCATCGGACTCTGGAGACACGCACTGCCAACTTCGGCGAAGTCACTGCTATCTCGCTGATTGGCACGGACATCCCGCGCATCGTGGAGTCGTTTAAGGAGATTCACGAATTATGGGCTGCTCCGGTCGACATCGCTGTAGCCGTGTGGCTGCTTGAGCAACAACTTTCCGTCGCCTGCGTTACGCCCGTCGTAATAGCCGTTGGTACGTAATTTCCATCCGCCCGCTTTGATATGAGATAGGCAACGGTGTAGTAGTCCATGTTGACCGGACTCTGTAGTTTTCATTGCTATAACAGCCCAGCTCTCTGTTTCAACAAAACTTGAGCAACGACGCTGGATTGAAATGGTCCAAGAGCGGTTGCGTTGTACCACAAATATGCTGGGTAACATAAAAGCTGTCAAGATGCTTGGGCTCTCGGACATCATGTCTAAGGTCATCAGTAATATGAGAACTGATGAGATCCGAATATCCAGACGATTCCGAGTACTGCTAGTGGTACGGATAGTTCTTTGTAAGCAACATTCCTCTGCTTGTGATGGATGCTTAGGTTCTCAACGGTACACTCACACAAGACCACATCAGCGAATGGAATAGCCAACATTGCACCCATGGCCACTTTCGGAGTTTACGCGATCACAACCGCCTTCTGGAAACAACAATCACTACTCACAGCTCAGGCCTTCACTTCTGTGGCATTAACAGCGCTTCTGACGAAACCAGTTTTGGTGTTTATCCAGGCTCTACCAGCTGCGATTCAAAGCGTTGGTAGCTTTGATCGCATCCAAGATTACGCATCTTACTCCAGCACAGCGCTCAAGGCAGATCCCCATATAGAAAACGAAGAATGTGCTGAGGATTACGACCGCTGGCCATCCTTTGAGAAAGTACGTGTCAGGCAAGGTGCAGAGGAACGGTCCATTTCACTCAAGAGCGAAGGTTTCAGCTGGTCTCTCACTAGCCAGGACGTTCTTCGCGACATCAATCTGCAGATCGAGCTTGGGACCTTCACAGTGGTTGTTGGCCCTGTTGGAAGCGGAAAATCATCCCTGCTGCACAGCATTCTCGGAGAAACAATCTCAAAGACTGGCGGAGCCTCCGAAGTCAAGCGACCTCGCATAGCATTTTGTTCTCAGGAAGCCTGGCTCGAGAACACCACGGCCCGACAGAGCATTATCGGCCCGTACGCTTACGAGGAAAACTGGTACAACACCGTTCGGACCGCTTGTGCTCTAGATTCAGACCTTCAGTGCCTGGCCAAGGGAGACCTGACGTCAGTTGGCAGCAACGGGTCTAGCCTCAGTGGCGGGCAGAGGCAACGCATCGTAAGTACATGCGGCATGGACCTGAATTGATGCCTACTGACCGGGCGTTAGGCTCTGGCGAGAGCTCTGTATTCCAAATGCTCGATTGTTCTGCTCGACGATGTCTTCAGCGGTATGGATGCAAACACAGTGAAGCACATATCCAGTCAACTTCTTGGGCCACATGGTCTATTCCGCAAACGCAGTATTACTGTTGTGCTGGCTACTCACAACCGTGCGTTACAAGTGCCCAACGAAGTCAGAAACTTATCAAAGCAAGCTGACCAAAGAAGGGCAACTCGGGAGTCTCGCCGACTCTGTCATCATAATGGAAGAGGGGAGAGTCGTGGAGACGATCCGCTCGAGAACGCTCGTCGCGGAAGATGACTCCACTGACCCCCTCAAGCACGGACTATCCGACATAGATGCTGAGATTCCAGCAGATGGGCCAACGAGTCAGCCCGGGAGTGACGGCTCCATCCAAGGAAAAGCATCTCGTCCGCCCGCTGAAATACCCGTCGGTGATACCGACGAGTCCCTGTCTGATGTCAAGCGCAAGAGTGGAGACCCCTTGGTCTATAAATATTACTTTGCAAGCGCTGGGTGGCTGCAAGTAACTGGCTTTGTCATATCACTCGTTCTTTGGATCCTCTGCACCGAGTTTCCTAGTAGGTGCCTCCAGACTGCCTCAAAGCCTCGCTGACGCGTATGCCAGCCATCTGGATCAAACGATGGTCTGATGCCAACACAGTGCATCCAAATCAGAACATTGGCATGTATATGGGAGTGTATGTTGCTTTGGGAGTCATGGGGCTACTGATGGTACTTTCCATCTGTTGGTGAGTTTTTGCAGTCGTACCCATTCGCATCAGATATGCTCTTTCATTGGCGTTCTGCGGATACGCGAACCCATACATTACATGTAAAAATGTGAGTGTCTTGAAATTCTCTAAGGCTTACAACTCTCAACAGGACTCTATTCATCCAAATCATTTCCAACACAGCACACCAGCTACATGATGACTTGCTGGAGTCGACGCTAAAGTAATGATGCTCCTAGTTCACATGATCTCAGACCCAATATCGAGCTGACGATCCTGTTTGTGCAGAGCGCCGTATCAGTTTTTTACCAAGACAGATACAGGAAGCCTGACGAACCGGTGAGTCTATGCAAGTTCTGGGGCGAGCTCAATGCAGGTGCTGAACAAGATTCGTGTCTTCCAGCTTCAGCCAGGATCTAGAGCTGGTGGACATGGAACTGCCCGTCTACGTTATAAACTATGGTACCGGTGAGCCGCCTCATGTCATTTGCTCAAGTTGATAGTACTCTGACTCACACTCGACTACCATCACCACAGCTGCCGCTCAATGCATGGCAAAGATCGTCATATTGGCCATATTCTCACGATACCTGGCCATCACCGTTCCTTTTCTCTGTGCCGCCGTGTTTTTCTTGCAGCGATACTACCTGCAGACATCTCGGCAAATTCGTCTGCTAGGCATAGAAGCCAAGGCACCCCTCTACACTAGCTTCCAGGAAGTGGTAGCTGGCGCTGCGACGATTCGTGGTTTTGGATGGCAGCAACACTACCAGGTCCGCAACGCACATCTCATCGACACGAGCCAGCGGCCTCATTACCTCCAGTTTTGCATTCAGCAGTGGCTCACCTTCGTGTTGGACTTCATCGTGGCCATCATGGTTGTGATCCTGATCACTATTGTTGTCACTTTGCAGGACCAACTCGACCCTGGCAGCGTCGGCGTCAGCTTAACTGCCGTGGTGTCGTTCAACATCGTCCTGGCTCGGGTCATCCAGATGTGGACGGGCATGGAGTCGAGCATAGGGGCCGTCGCGAGAATCAAGCAGTTTGTTGCGGAGACAGACTCGGAAAACGGGAGTTCTGATCCGAGGTTTCACCCGTCGCCCGGGTGGCCGCAACAAGGCTCTATCACCTTCACAGATCTTGCAGCCAGGCACAGGTAAGTTTGCTCGTCGCCTTAGTTGGAAAATACTTGTGCGAGTAGTGACCCCACTTACGTGTATCAGGCCTGAATCTGAACCAGTCTTGAAGGGAGTAACCCTGGTCGTCAGACCTTCGGCCCATCTCGCAATCTGCGGCCGGTCTGGTAGTGGCAAGACGTCCATAATATTGTGCCTCCTTAAAATGTTAGACATTGAGAGTGGAAGTATCACCATCGATTCCGTGTCCGCCTCGGATCTCAGTCCGAGCACTTTGAGGTCTGTCGTGACTGTCATACCGCAGGAGCCATTTCTCCTCCCGGGCAGTATCCGACTCAACCTTAACCCCCATGATCAAGACTCGGATGCCGAGTTGACGCGCATCCTGGAGCGGGTTGGACTGCAAAGCTTGCTCACGAAACATGGTCTCGATGGACTGGTGGACTGGGATACATGGAGCAGCGGGCAGAGGCAGATGCTCTGCTTTGCTCGGGCCATAACGAAGCGTTCCAAAATCATTGTCCTTGATGAAGCCACAAGCAACGTTGATGCTAAGACTGAAGACCGAATGCAGGATATCATCGACACGGAGCTTCGAGGTTGCACGGTGCTTGCTATCATGCACCGACTGGTTCACGTTGCCAAGTACGATCAGGTCGCGCTGCTGGAAAATGGCATGGTGGTTGAGTATGGCGACCCGAAGAAACTGTTGTCCGGTGAGACAAAATTCAAAGAACTCTTTGAAAATCAGGAATGAGACCGCACTTGCTAAAGCAGGTAAAAAAGTAAAGCTGATGCTTTGCTGCCTCTGCCTGATACAGCTTAGTACTAAAGAACGGGACTTTAAGATAAGCGGAACTATGACTTGACAGGATGTGACTTTTTGAGTTTCGGATCGCGAAATGGCCCGATAAATTCAGCGCTAGACAGAAAGATCCGCACGTCCAAAGTGTTGTCGGTGACAAAGCCAAGATAATGTGGGAGGGGTCCTACACAAGGGTTGCACTTAAAGAAGGGACTAGATAATTCCTAACCTAGTTTCGCTATTTCCTGCCCCAGATATAGCTAAGACGCCGATACCGCTTGCGCTAGCTAAATTTAGCTAGCGCTAGTAGTATACCTATCCTTTATACTTTACCGTATCGGCCGCGCTAAATAGGCCTATATATTATACGACCTTAGTAACTATAATATACTACTACTATATATAAAGCTATTCGTACCGCGTTTTTAATATAATAGTCGCCTTAATCCGCGTAATAACTCCCTCTAATAATTCTTACGATAGAAGCTATTATTAATAAGCGATATAAAACTCTTATAGCCTATAAGGCTACTATAATAGCCGCCGTAAGAAGCGATAGTATAAGCCTCGCTATTTATTTATAGTAACCGAGTATAAAAAAGCCTCGCTATATTGTCTAGCGCTACTATAAAGGTATACTATACCGTTTTCGCGATAGTAGTACGTATAAGAGTAAAAAGCGTAAGGGAAATACTTAAGATTCTAGCTATAAATATAAAATCGCTATTAAGTATTATAATAAGGGCTTTTAAATACTAAAATAAATAGAAAATTCTACCGCGCGCTTTTATAATTATCCGACGCTTAAGATCTATACTTATTCCTAATATAGGACTTAAATTATATATAACTATCGCGATAATATTATCGAGATACTTCGCTTAAGCCTTTAGCTAGTAAGTATCCTTACTAAGTTACGATAGTACGAAGACCCTAACCTCTATTAAATCGGCTAGTAGGATATTATTAATATTATGGCGAGATATTATTATAAGTAGCTTAATAAGTATACGCTCGTTAAGTAGCTATATAACTAAGTCTATAACTAGCTAGAATACTTTTTCTATAACGAAGTTAATACTATTATAAGGCGCTTAACCTATCTTTTTATTACGCTAATAAGTAATATATACTTTCTTTAGCAATATCGCGATATAATACTATTTAATAGTACTTATAAAACTAATTACTTTAATATACCTCTATTTAATATCTATAGCTATATTACTATAAGGAAGTTATTTTAAATTATTACTATATTCCTAAGTAGCGATAAAGAAGCTAACTATATATAAGCTATTAAGTAGCTTTATTAACTTCTCGAAAAGAAGTAAATCTTACTATTAAATTATATTATTATAAATCGTGAGCTAGCGTTAATATAAGTACTTAACGCTTATTATAGCTTCCGTATAGTAGTATATATTTTATATTAGTAGTATATTAATATAAATATAGTAGCTAATACGAAGAAGTACTTCCCTAAGCTAACTAAAGGCGCTAATAGAGTAATATAGTAAAACTCGAAGTTCGAAGAATTTATTAAGAAATAGTACGAGCTTATAAGAAGCTTTAGCGAGTAAGAATATTATAAGAAATTATAAAAGCTTAAGGATCTAACTCGCTATAATAAGAATACTACTAAGGCAGTCGGATATATAGTTAATACCTAGCTAGACTTTTAAAGCTATAAAATCATTAGGTATTATATAAATTAACTACCTTACTTTAGCTACTTTACGACTTTAATTATAAAGTTTTCTTACGCTAATTTAAAGCGCTTTCTTTAGTAGTAATTAATTAGTAATCTTAAGAGTATATTTAAGTAGCTTTAGCTTTTCTAGAGCTATTAAGAAGTAGAGATTTATATCGAGATATAATAACGCTATAATAAGGTTATTACTTTACCTTACTAAGTATTTCGTAAGATTTAGTTTAAAATTACGCTATAAGTTATCGAGATATTAACTAAGTAGCTAGCGAAGCTACTATATAAAGGCCGAATTTAAACGCTTTACTATTATACTTTACTAATAACCTATAGAATTCCCTATAAATATACTCTCGATTACTAAATTAAGGTATTTTAATAGGGGAAAACTATTAATAGCCTACGGCAATATACTAAGATAAGGTTATTCTTCTATAATAATTTCGTAGAATTGCTCCCTAATTAATAAATACTTAATATTAGCTTATTTTTATTCCCTAGATTAGATAGTTCTTATTATTCGTAAAGCGTTTTTTCTTATCCTTTACTTCTTTTATCGTATTAGCGTAAGTATAAATTAATTACGCTTAAAGCTAATTCGTCGCGATATTTTTACTTCTTTTAATATTAAAGTATATATAATCGGCTTAAACTAGTTAATTCTTTAGCGCTATATAAACTTTTATTCTAGTTTACTTATCTATATATACCTAATTAGATACTATTTACTTAGCTAGGCCTCCTTTTATATCTTTTCTAAGTATTTTTAAGTTTTTAGTATTATTTCCTCTTCCTTACTTAGTTCTCGATATCTCCGCTCCCTACGTTTTAACTCTCTCTTTTATATACCTAAGCGCTTTAGTTTTCTTCTCTTTATAATTCTCTCTCTCTCTTTATATATCTATCTCGATTTTCTAGCTTTTAGGGCGTTAGCCCTTATTCCCGCTAAAAAGCTCCTTAATAATAATATTACCTCGGCGATAGTATTACTTAATCTAAAAAAGGGCTATTATTATTTCCTTAGTACTTACCCTTTTTAATCTACTTATTATACTCCTTTACTTACTCGTTTAAGCGCTTTTTTTACTCTTACGTCTTAAGTATTTTAGTAGCTTTCGATATAAGGCCTAGAAGTAGTAACTTATTCTCTAATTTAATCTTAGATATTTAACCCTATAATCCTATTAAGTATTAGGGATACGGAGGTCCCGCTTATAATTACTCTTAGGACTTATCGAGAAGTAGGTTTTATATTTTTTATTAAGTCTTAGATAGAGAGCGTTATCTCTATCCTAGCTTCCCTAAGCTAGTTTTAAAAGTTAAAGTAGTCTTTAGATTCTTCGGTATAGTTATTATAATAATCGTAGCTATTTTTAATCTTTATAATATAGCTTATTTATACTTTATTTACTTAGGATAGGAATATATTCTTAAAGTAGCTAGGGATCCTATTTAATCCGCCTCTCTTTCTTATTAGTATTCTTAATAATTTATAATTTATTAATAGTTTTATTTACTTTACGTTTTATTTTAAAGTCTCTAGGACTAAGGTTTAAAGCGGTTTTTCTATTAATAGGGGAGTTATTAACCTTCTAAAGTCTTTATTATTAAGGTAAGCGGAGCGTAGGATAAGCTTAACTCGCTATTTAAGTTCTTCTAGTATTATAAAGGGGTTTTCTAGTTAAGGTATAAGTAAGGGAGTCCTAGAGAAATCTATTTAGGCGTCGTTATCTTTATCTTAATCTTTAATAAGGAACTTTTTAATCCCTCTTAATATAGATTTTATAATTATTTTAAATACTATAGTAAAGGTAACTAGCTTCGTATTTAACTAGTTATTAAACTTACTATTTTTTATAGCTTATTTTAGTTCTCTTAC
This sequence comes from Hirsutella minnesotensis 3608, assembly GCA_000956045.1. NCBI lineage: Eukaryota > Fungi > Ascomycota > Sordariomycetes > Hypocreales > Ophiocordycipitaceae > Hirsutella > Hirsutella minnesotensis. The sequence continues at coordinate 395,730 of KQ030522.1, read as the reverse complement.
CCGAAGAGCTTAGCGGGCGATTATTTTTAATATTAGGGATATAAAAGTTAAGGTATTAAAACTTAGTTTTAGTTTTAAAAAGGTATTAAACTTATTTAATCCTAGGTTAAGCCCTTCGTCTATAGTTTATTTAGTATTATCTATAGTTAGGTCTAAATTTTAGCGTAGTAAGGCTTTAAGGCTATTAATACGTTCCTATTATTATTATCTTAATTCTTTAATTTCTAGTTTAATAAGTAGCTTAATAATTTAAATTTACTTTTATACGCGAGGGGTAAATATCCTTAGAAGTCCTCTCTCCTAGAGTAGCTAGTATAGGATTAGCCTATTAGTAATAAAGTTAGTAAATAGGTAATTAGGTTTAGCTATAGTTAATAATCCTCTAATATTTATATACTATTACTCCTTTATAATACCTTTTAATCCTAGCTAGGTATAGTTTTTTTTAAATCCCTAAAAGGGGTTTCTAACTTCTTATTATCTTATAAAGGGAAACTTATAGGAATTTTAAATCCCGAGCTTATTAGCTACTACGTATTAGAGGTTATAAAGGTAAAACCTAAGGTAATCGTTATAGTCTCTAGGATTATTTAAGGGAAAGTCGGGGAATAAGTACTAGTTTTTAAAGTAGTACTCTTTAAGTAGAAAGCTCGCTACGTTATCGATATTTACTTATATATAGTTATTATCTTTATAAGTAGTAAATAATTGTAATATTAAAGTATTTATCCCGACTTTTCTTCGAATTTAGTATTATAATATAAAGATAGTAAGGTAGCTATATTCCTATCTATAGTATTAACCGCTTATAGCTAGGGTAAAGTATATAAAGTTATATAAGTACCCTTAGATATAGAGGATTTATAACTATAGTTTTACTAAGCTTCTTACTCTCGTTATATAGCTAGAGTCTTATTTAGAGTTTATAATTAAAAAAACTCTTTCCTTTCGATTCTATATATAGCTTATCTAGTACTTACTACTTTATTACTAAAGGGTTTATATATTAGCTAGTCTTATAAGGAAATAATAGTTATATTTAATATTATTATAATCGAAAATAAGTATTTCGAGTTCTTATACTAAGCGCTTTCCTTTTAGTAAAGCGTATTAAAATCGGTTATAAGTATTTAATCTAATCTCTTTAAATAGGTTCTCTCTATCTTTATTTATAATTAAGTAAATAGAGTTCCTTATTCCTATACTTCCCTTAAGACTTTATATAAAAATTCTAAGTATTGCTTTACTATTATAGTTTAATATTTATACTTTAGGTTTAGTTATATAGATTTTATATAAAAAGTAAAAAACTTCCTCTATATTTTCTTTAAGTACTTTCTTATCTATTCTTAATATAACTAGAGATATTAAAAAGTAGTATATATCTAGAATAGTAATTATTCTTAAGTTTTTCTTAGTATTACGGGCTCGAGCTATAAGCTCGGGCCTACGTATAGTTATTACGTAATAGGAACCCGCGCCCTAAGGCGCGCGCCCCGGACCCAGGGCGCCTATAAGTTCCTTCCCTCCGTATAGTTATTAATACTATTATTAATACTTATTTATAAATATACTAAGGCTAGTCTCTTATATTTAATAACTATTAACCTATATAATATTAGCGGATAGATTCTCTATACTTATAATAGCTAGCCTAATAAGTAAGGAGCTACTCTAGCTCGTCGCCGTATAAAGGGAGATAATCTTAGCTCTCTAGGTAATAAGACGTAAACTACTCTTAATAGAAGCCCTATTTAATAGCGATAAAGACCTTTTCGCTATATAGAAAGCCTTAATAGTATATAAGCTTTAGTTAGACTAGGTATTTATTTATAGTATATAGGACTAATAGGTATTCCTCTACTAGTACCTCTCCGCGAAGGTATAAGCTAAGGTAGCCTTATACTTTAAACGTAGCGCGTAATAGAGTTTTAATACTAATACCTTCTTTTAGTATTTTAATATATTATTCGCGGACTTATATTACTAATAAGTAGCTATAATAAAATTAGAGTATATTACTTAATAGTTAGCTAAGTCCTTCCCGGACTTTTTACTTTACTTCGAAGTTAAGCTTAAGCTATTAAGAGGATTTTAGTAAGTAAACGAGATTAAGGTTATATAGCTCCGCTATATACTTTCTACTTAGCTTAAATAATACTATATTAAGCGGGATATCCTAATAGATAATTACCTTATAGCGGTAACTTAGATATAGGCTATTATAGTTAATATTAAGTTATTTTATCTTAATAATAATATCCGCTAGAAGAAGGTTTACTAACCGCTTACTATACCGCGAGACGAAGATATATAAATAATAAGTATTAACTCTACCGCCTCCGAGTTAGTAAAAGCGCCTCGCGCTAAATAAGTTAACTAGGGCGGGTACCTACGGCGATAACGCGTATAATAAGTAAGCGATAATACTATATAAATATAGCGCGCGGATAAAAGCTACTTACGCTATAGTAAAACGAACTATATAGTAAAGGACTACCGATTCCTACTATCTACTAGGCCGCTTCTAGGGTTATTAATCTAAGCTCTTAATATTACTTAAGATAGTAACGCCTTAGGGGAGGAAGTTACTAGACTAAGAAATAAACTACCCCTATAGTAAGTTTCTTATTAAGGGCGGGATAGCGCGTTAAGTAAACTAGTAGGAAATTAATAAAATACTTTCGAGATATTATAAAAAATATAAATATAAGTTCTTTCCTTATTTCTATATTAGTTAATTCTATTAAATTTATTAACGCGTAAGTAAATAGTAATTATAATTACTACGCTACTATAAGCGAATCTTTTATATAACGTTACTAGCTTACTTATATTCCGCTACTAAAGCGGAGGTAAGTACGTACTATAGTAATAGTAAAATAAAAGAAAGAGTAGTAGTTTAAAAAGTCCTCCTTTATTACTTATATAACTTAGTTTATAGCTAACTTAAATAGTAAGGAATTACTTATTATAGTATATATAATACCTAAACTAACCTAGGACTTTATTTTAAATATACCTTAAATAGCTTAGTATAATATTACGCTTTAGATAAAAGCGAAGGAGCTTATAGTATACTTAGTAAGGGACCTTATTATATAAGTAGTTAAGTAGTAGTAGTTTAAGTACTTAAAAGCTTTAATCCTTAAGTCTATATTCGCGGCTTAGGTTTAATAGGAAGTAAAGGGAAAGATAAACTACTACTTTATTATAATAAGCTTAAAGAATATAACTTTAATACTATACTTAAGTATTATAGCTTTAGCGAAAGCGCCGCGATTAAAAACTCTCCTTTCTAAAGTTAAGTAGTTCCGCGATTTCTTTAATAAAAAATAAGCTAATACTTTACTACTATATTAAGGGAGTTATAACTACTATATTTACTTAAGAAAGAACCCTAATAGCTCTAACTTAATACTACTATAGGGGCTACTTTATAATATACTATAAAAGTATTTACTTAAAGTATAGAAGTAGATTATAAATATAATAAATAAGGGCTAAATATAAGCGAGTTCCTCCTTAGTAGTAGCTTTAGTCCTACTCGCGAAGAAACTTAATAGTAATTAGTAATTTTATATTAATTACCGCGCGCTTAATAAAGTAATTAAGTAAGATTAGTACTTACTCTTATTTATTAAGGAGATATTATATAGCTTAGCTAGAGTAAAGTAGTTTATAAAGATAAATATTTATATTACTTTCTATAAGCTTCGCGTTATTAAAAAGTAAAAGTATTTTACTACCTTTTATATAAAGTTTAAGCTATTTAAATATTTTATTTACTTTTTTAGCTTTATAAAAGTACTAGCTATATTCTAATAATATATTAACTAGTTTTTAGGGGAGATTTTAAAAAACTTTATAACTATATACTTAAATAATATACTTATTTACTTAAGTAGCTTACGGAAAGATTACTAAAAGAAAGTTTATAATATACTTTCGTAGCTATAATAAGCCGGGTTATACCTTAACCTTAAGAAATATAACTTCGCTATTAAGGAGGTTAAGTACTTTAAGTTTATAGTTTATACTAGCTAAGAAATTTATTTAAACCCTATAAAAATTATAGCTATCCGCGACTAAGAACTACCTACTTATACTAAAGGCGTTTATAGCTTCTTAGGATTTACTAACTTTTACTATAAGTTTATTCTATAGTTTTCGGATATAATAGCTCCTTTAGTAACTTTTATAACGAAAAACGCTCTCTTTAACTAGATAGATAAGTACTAAGCCGCGTTTAACGCGCTTAAGCTAGTATTTATATTATACTTAATCCTTATATAATAAAACCTAAAGCGGATAATAATTATTAAAGTAGACTACTTAAGTAAAGCCCTAAGCGGGTACTTATTATAGAAAGATAAAGCTAGCGTACTCTAGCTAGTCGCGTATTACTTTTAGAAACTCTAGTAAATTAAAAGGAATTATATAATCTATAATAAGGAGCTACTTATTATTATTTTTTATCTCTAGGCTTAGTTAGCTAAGCTATAAAGTATAGCTAAGTTATTTATTATCCTTACTAACTATAAGTTATTAAAATACTTTATAATACTAAAGGAGATATTTAAGCGCTAAGCTTACTAAGTAGAAACGCTTATACTTTTTAATTACTACTTTTAATACTAACCCGGGTCCTAAGCGGGGTAGCTAAATATACTTTCTAAATAAGAGTAAGACTATAAGGATAAAGTAGTTAGGTTTAGTATAGTTATAATACTAATTATAATTAGCGCGATTAAAGCGCTCTTAGTAAATAATAGGTAAAAAGGAATTACCTTAGTAAACTAAACCCGGGAAACTACTATAGCTATAGCGCTTACTTCGGAAGTAATACTAGCTTTATTCTAAAACTTATACCTTTAGTAGCTTTAAGCGACTATACTTACTTATAATAAGTTATATATAGAGAAAGTCTAGGCTTTATTAAGAAATAAATATAAATTCCCTCCTTAGGTAAATATAAAAAAGTAAATTACGGACTATACTTTATTAGTATATAGCTTACTATAGTTTTAAGGGTATATATAAATCCTAAAGTAGGAACCCTTAATAATAGTCCTTATCTAAAGGGTATATAACTCGTTAATAGCTAGATACCCTAGTAAGAATATAATATTTAAGCTCCTATAGCGGGACTTTTACTAAGAAGGAATATCCTAAAATATTATAAGGTTTATATAAAATTACTATTACTATAATAGCTATATTAACTATCGATAGAGATAAAGCTTACTATAACTATTTTTAATTATAAACTATTTTTAAAGTATAATCTCTATAGACTTTATAACTAACTTACTTATAGTAAGTAAAGGCAACCCTTAATACTTAATAGTTATTACTAACTAATTATCTAAGTATATATAACTTAAGGTAATAATATCTATAGAAGCTAAGGTATATATAGAGAGATTCTAAGACTACTAGTAGCGCTTTTATAAGTTCCCGACTAGCGTTATTTCTAACCGCGGGTTAAATTAAGTCGGCTAGTTCTAATCTACGCTCTATAAAGCTATTAGCGTTAAGTAACTCCTCTTTATAGCTTACTACCCCTAGATTAATAAAGGGATAGAGAAGGTAAACTAAGAAATATAAGCGGTATTATATATAATAGTCTTCTTCTCTTAGTTTAACTAGGCTAACTACTTACTAGCTTATTAGCTTACTTTAAATAATCGCGACTTATTTAGTATAGGCCTAAGTCTAAATAAGGCTTTTTATAAGTTTAATCTTAAGCTAATTTAATAAGTCTATAATACTCCTATCCCTTTAATATCCCTAAAAGGTAAGGTAGTAGCGTTTATATAGTATTTTAAGGAGGGGATAGATATTACTTAGGCCGCGATCGCTTAAGTATACTAATACTAATAAAATACTATAAACGCCTCGAAGCGCCTAGCTAAGCGTTTCTAAGCTAGCGATAATATATAGCTTAATTTAAAGAATATTAAAATAAACTAGCTTTACTAAAAGCTTAATATACTTATAGCTAAGTATAAAGTTATTAATATTTTATACCCTCTTACTATTAAGCTAAATATACTATATAGTATTTATACTACCTTCTATATCGATTAAGTTAAGTAGATAGTATTTAACCCTCTTTTAAGCTAGTTATTAGTAGACTTTAAGCCGGATCCCTTACTTTAGCTTTTTAATACTAACCTAGGTCTTACTAAGTATAAGGTTAAGGAGATTCTAGCGGTAAAGAACGTACGCGGGAAAAGGTAGAAGTAAAATATCCTTATTAAATAGCGTAGCTATATAATACTAACTTAAGAATTATTAAAAAGTATATAAAAAACTAAAGCGCTTATATAGTATAAAGTATAATAAGGAAATATATAAGTTTATAATAGTTTTAAATATTAAAAGCTTAATTCTAAAAGCAGAACCCTTAGTAATAGTTTAGCTATAACGAATACTTTTAAATAAAAATCTATTTTAATATAAATAAACTAATAAAAAATATAAATATAATTATAATACTTAGGCTATACTTAATCCTTCCTTAACTAAACTCCTTAAGCGTTTTGCTTATTCTTACCCTATTTTTACTTATTATTCTCTTCGTTATTAAACTAAAACTTATTTTCTATCTTATACTTATACTTCCCCTTACTTTTATAGTTAAGCTAGCGGGACGGGGTATTATAGTAGCGGCTAGGGGCTTAAGTAGCGGTAGCGTTAGTAGCGTTAATAGTAAGTGTTACGGGCCCGCAAAGGCTCGAAGGGGCATAGGTGCGGTCCGTAGCATAAGTATATTAATCTATAAGGAGGAGAGCTATCCTACGTACGCGGCTCTATAATTAGGGGGGGGGTCCTACCCGCGTACTAACCTACGTAATAAGCTTAGGCAAGCCTAAGCTCTTACTAGGTTAAAGACCTTATAATAGGCCCCTTCTCCCCTTCCCCTATTATTACCTCTAGGCGTAGGGATAGCCTCGATCCGGTACTACGTATATAGTAGGTATTATAGTCTTAATATTATAAGCCGGGGCTCCGCGTTAGCTTACTAGTAGCCTACTACTAGCTCGTGTCCTAGCTTTAAGAGGAGGCCTTTTCTTCCCGTACTTCTTCCTTTTCTCCTTCCCCTACCTACTACTACTATTACTATTATTATAATAGTTTTCTAAGCTAACCGCGTATCGACTTCGGGGGAGTAGCCTCGGTTTATTCTAGCCTTAACGAGAGTTTCGCTCGTTAAGGCCTAAACGAACCTAGGCCTCCGGGCTATCGTTTATATCTATAGGCCCTTATTATACTTCGAACGCCGCTAGCGCTACTAAGTCTTTAAGCTCTTTAAGGGGCTCCTATATTAAGTCTATATAGCTAGTCTATTATACTAGGACCTCTCTCGCGCGTTTACCGCCGCGCTTAACTTTCTAGCGCGCTACTAATACTCTTTCGACTACGAATTCCTCTTCCTTATTAACTAAGATAGCTAGCGGTTATAAGTCTACGGTTTACTAGCCTAGTAGCGGGTCTAAGGCTACTCGCCGTAATAAGTCTACGTTTACGTTAAGGTAGATTCTACTTAAGAAGCCTTCTAGCTATACTACTTATAGGCTAAGTACTTTACGTACTTTAAACTTAGCGTATAGCTAGTCTAGCTTCTTCTTTAGCCTCGCCGTTTTATAGTTACGGAGGTCGAACTAGACTATATCCCCTAAGGTAAATCTCTTAGCTAGGGCTCGCTTCTTATTAGCCTACTATTCCTACTTTTACGCGGATACTACTATCGCTAACTAGTATAAGTCTATTACTTTTTATAGCTTCTATACGAAAGCTATAGCCCTACCCTCTAGTAACTTAGCTAGCGTAAGCTCATTTATAGTCTCCGTTAGTAAAAGTACTAGCGACTTTAGCTTAAACCTATAAATATAGAAAAATAGTATTATCTTAGTCGAGGAGCTTAAGCGGCTATTAAGCGCGAGCTACGCTACTAGTAGCTATTAATCTTAGTCCGCCTAGTTTTAAGCAATAATAGTCTATAGATAGGCCTATACTTCTTAGTTAAGCTATTCTAGGCCTTTATTAGTCTATAGGTAGTAAGTTATATTAAGAAGCTAGGAGATACTTAGTAGCTTATAAAGATATGCCTAGAACTTACTAGTTTAGTTAGATCCCCTATTACTTATAATCGAGGCGGGCTAACTATAGAAGCGGGCGAAGTACTAAAAGAACTTTTTTATATACGCCTCCGTATTTATACTAAGTATTAGTTTAAGTAGGACTACTTTACTAAGCCTATCCTTTATAACCTATAGGTAACGGTTCCCGGTCTTAGTATATAGTAGGTCCGTAATAAAGTCTATTTATATATATATAAGGAAGCGCTTTAGGATCGGTAGCTACTTAAGTAGCCCTTTCTTCTAAGAGCGCTAAACTTTTAAACGCCCGTAGATATTATAGTTACGGATAAAGCGCTATATATATACTTATATAAGTAGCTAGTAAAAGCTCCTAACTACGGCCGCTATTATACCTTCGCGGCCTAGGTAGCTATTAACGTAGGCGTTATATATTATCTAGATAAGATAGCTACGTAGCTTATCCTATACTATATTTACTTTAAAAGCTTCCTTAGCTCCTACCTTAGTTATCTAGGGTACTCTAGGACCTAAAGCCGGCCTCGCTAGCGTAGGTAGCCGCGCTTATTTATATAATAATCTACTACTTATACTTTAAGCTTTAGCTTTGGGTTTAAGCTATAGGCCCCGAGCTCTACTAAATACTTAACGCTTTCGTAGGTATAATCCTATACCGCTATCGAGTCCTAGAGTACCTAGAGCTCCTCGTTACTAAAGACCGCCTTAGTAAGTAAGGAGTTAGCTCCTTGGGCGTTCCCTATCCCGCCTCCCCTTTCGCGGCTACTATCCGTTAGCGATAAACCGATATACGCTATTAAAGCTTCTTAGGGGATAAGTTATAGGGTCTAGGTATTAATATCCGCTCCCGTTAGCTTATTTTAGGCCTATCGCGATAAGGTATCTAAGGCCGCGGTATCCTTACTAGGTCTATACTTAATACTAAAGTTAAACCGCGATAAGTATTTAGCTTAGCGAGCCTACCGCTTTAATAGATACTACTAAGTTATAAAGTACTCGAGGTTCTTATAGTTTATTAATATCTCGAAGCTACTATAGCTACGGAGCTCTATTTACTACTACTTTAAGTAGCTAATTATTACTAGTATTTTCTTATTATAAATAGCGTAGTTATACTCTACGCTCGTAAGCTTATACGAGTAGAAAGCTACTAAGCGTCTCTAGCTATTAGTTTCTTAAGAAAGCGTATTTCTAAGGGCTTAGCTACTATAATCCGCTTCTATAGTAGTTACTTTTTTAAAGTCCTAATATATTAGTAGTAATACCTAAGAGAAGAAGCTCTTAAGTATATAAAAGGCGTTTTCTTACGACTAACCTTAGCGGAATAGTTTATCCTTTATATATTCTATAAGTAAGGTAGAGATCCGAGAAAAGCTATAAATAAATATATAGTAGTAGTTTATAAATCTAAGGAAGCTCTTAATAGCCCTCTTTAAAGAAGGGGCCTCCTAGCTCTAGATCGCGTAAACCTTTATCGGGTCTACTTATATACTTACGCCCGCGTAAATTATAAAGCCTAGGTACTTAACTCTCTTAATACTAAATTCGTACTTTTTTAAGTCTAAGTAGAAGCTATATATAAAAAAGCGCTCGAATACTAAGTATACTTTTTATATATAGTCTTTATATAAGCCGCTTATATAGATAAGTATATCGTTTATATATATAAATATAAACTCGTTAAGGAAGTTATAGAGGACTAAATTAATATAACGTTAAAATATAGCTAAGGCCCTAGATAAGCTAAAAAGAGTTACTATCTATTCGAAGAAGCTATACCGCGTCCTAAAGGCTATTTTCTACTCTTCGCCCTATTTAATCTATACTTTATAAAACGCTTAAATAACGTCTAACTTCGTAAACTACTTAGCTTTCGTAAGGTTACGTAGCGTATCCCCTATAAGTAGTAGGGGGTATTAGTCTAGCTTCGTAATTATATTAAGAGCTTAGTAATTATAGTAAAAACGTAGGCCTCCGCCCGGCTTACGAATAAAGAGAACTAGCGCCTTAGCTACTAAGCTACTTATACGGATAAAGCCCTTATTTAAGAGGTCGCGTAGCGTTTTTTTTAGTATTAGTAGCTCGGCCTTAGATATACTATAAAGCTAACTAAAAGGGACTAGGACTTCCTCTCCTCGACTATTAATACGGAGGGGAATCTTATAGTTTACGCCTAGCTTATAAGGGTTAAGCTTATTAGCTTCCTACTTACTAAATAAGGGGAGGAGGTTATAAAAGCACTTTAGGATAGTTTCGCGTAACTTAGTAAGTAACTTCGCCTTCTTCGTTCGAAAGGCTTTATTAATATCCGCTAAGCTAACTACGTAAACTATAGCTACTACTACTCTCGCTCTTTTTATCCCGCGAATACGTTTAATAAGACTTACGAAGACCGAGGCTATAACCTCGTAAGCGTTAAATAAGTTATTCGCGCTTCGAGCGCCCGTTTAGCGGGGGGGTTTTAAGCTAGCAGAGTAATCTATCTATATATAGGCCGGACTAAACTATAGCTTCTCCTTATATAGTATAGAGTATAACTTCGTATACTATAGCTATAGCTTACTTAGGATAACTAGGTATATAAGCTAGGGTACTATATAAGCGACGACGAGCTTTATAACTCCTACTACCTCCGCGGCTACTTACGCTATCCCGTATATAACCGCGCCTTTTATTATACTTAAAGCGCTAAAGATTAGTTAGGGATTAATTTATTCGATAGGAATACCTAGGTCTAGGACTAACTTCTTATTAATTACGGTATAGTACTAGTAGCCCTCGTCTATAGCTACGGTTAAAGGTTTAACTTCGTTAAGTATAAGCGGGATAAATATCGTCTTTTTCTTAATCCGAGCTATAAGCTCGCTTTTTACTAGTTCTATAGAGTTAGGCTCTAGCGCCTATCTTTACGCTAGAGCTATACGTTTCCCGCTTACTATATAGGAGTAGGTAGCCCTTTATTATTAGAAGTCCTATCCTTAGAGCTATCCTCTAGTAATAGGGCGAATACTATTACTTTAATACTAACTAGCGGCTTACCTACGCGGAACGGGTAGTCTATAATATAATATATATCTACGCTGTAGCGAAAGTAATATCTCTCTTCTTTACGCTTCTAGATCTCTAACGTCGTTACCTACTTCGCCCTAGGCGTAGGCTAGCTTACCTTAGCTCCCTAGCCTAGGGTAAATCGCTTTCCTAGCTTCGGCCTCCTTATTATAGCCCGTATTATTACTATAACTACGTCTCTATCTATATCCTAAGTCGGGTATTAAGTCTAAGGTAGCGTAGCTAGGGGGGGAGCCCTAGCCTAGCCTTTTTTACTAAGTAGCTAAAAGCGCGGGGTTTACTCGTAGCTCTAAGCTACCTACGTAAGCTAGGTAACGTAAGCGCTATATATCGTAGGTATCTTAATTAGGATTAGTAGCTCGCGGAGCGCGGGTAAGATAGCGTTACGTAGCTACGTAAGCTTAGCGCTATCGTCTTACGCCGATAAGCCTACGGCCCGCGTAAGCGTCTCCTTAAGGTTAGGGAGGAATTCTCCGAAAGATTAGCCATCCTATTACCTTAGGGTCCGTAGCCTATCTTACGCCTTCTCTTATTCTTATACGTTACTAAAGTAATATATAAGGTACTTAAAAAAGGCCTCTAGCTCCCGGGTTTCTCCTAGCCCGCCGCTCTCTTAGAAACTAGCAATATAGCGTATCTAGGGTTCCGGGAGTATATATAGGAGCGCGTACTACGTCGTTTACCTATAGCTATTAAGGCCCTATCGCTTATCTATTAAAAACTTCGCTTTTAGCTTACTAAGGAAGAAGTAAAAGCTTTCCGGCTTCCTATCCTATACCGGCTAAGCTAGCGGCTTCCTATATATAAGTATCTCGCTACCCGTTACTTCGGCGAAGGTAGCGGGCGTATTTATCGTCGTTATCGCTTCTAGGCTACCTAGTATCTATAGTACCTCTCGTCTCTACTCTAGGTCTTAGGCTACGGCTCGTAAAAGGTTTATTAGTCGGGAGATATCTACCGACTACGCTAGTACGCCTTAGTCGTTAAAGGACTATAGGGGCGTCGCTAAGGGTATAATTACGTTTATCGTTACCGCTTACTTAATAGAGTAGATAGATTAAATTATTACGGGCCCGCAAAGGCTCGAAGGGGCATAGGTACGGTCCGTAGTATAGGTATATTAATTTATAAGGAGGAGAGCTATCCTACGTACGCGGCTCTATAATTAGGGGGGGGGGTCCTGCCCGCGTGCTAACCTACGTAATAAGCTTGGGCAAGCCCAAGCTCCTACTAGGTCAAAGACCTTATAATAGGTACTAAATAGACGAACCTAAAAGTAAATATCCCGATAAGTTAGCTCGATAATAAGAGAATATTCGACTTAGTATTTAGACGCTAGAAACGCTACGTATTAGTAGTATTATAACGTATCCTATAACTAGATTTATTATAACTAATATATAAGATAAATAAGTTAATTAATAGGACCCTAAGAGTATAAGGGACTATAGCTTAGATAGTTAAATACGTTAAGTAGCCCTCCGCACTAAGAATCGATAGATAGAACTATATAGCGATATAACTACTACTACTTAAATTCGATAGAACGAACCGCGGAAGCGAACTACTCGACCTAAACGGGAGACTTAAAGTAGGCTTTATTAACGCATAACTAAGAAGGGAAGGACTAAAAGGACGAGTCAGATAACTAGCGCTCTAACTAGCCTTAATAAGATACCTATCTAGGATAGTACCTTCCTAACTACCGAGATATATACTTATAACCCTACCTACTATATAATTAACTATAAACCTATAAAATAATCGACTAAATCTCTATCTACTAAGACTTATACTACTAAACGCGGCAATCTAGATACCTCTCCCCTTTTTACTATAGCCGTATTATTAATAGGAGTAATTACTACTCGCGGCAAGAGCCCGAATAGACGTACTAGCGGGAAATCTAACGCCCGCGCCCGCGCCCGGAGGCTCTAGAGCGTATACTCTCCTACCGTTAATACCTAGTAGTAGATAAATAAGAGGATAACGAAATTAAGGCGGTAACTAATAAACGAATAATCGTAATAATAGCGGCATACTAAACGCTTAGGTTCCTTTCTCTATTAACTTATCTAACGACTAGTTCGAGCGACTCTTTAGTATAATACTAAGTAACGTATAAGCTAGCTAAGTATCTCGTTCGACGTATAAAGTAAGAGACGGATAGAAGCTATAGAAAGTCGGATACTTTTAACCTAACTTATTAACTACGAATAGATAAGGCGACTTAGTTACTATTAGTTCTAATATATACTAGCGAAATATCGACTTATTTACGGATAGTATACGCGATAAAGTAATAACCCCGGAATAAACGGAATTAATTAGGATAGGACTAAGCTAACTCCTTAACGGTTTAGTAATAATATAGTAGATTAGTATACTCTTAGAATCGGAACGTAATATAAATAAAGTAAGTATTAATATATAGATTAAAGCGCTATATATATAGTTTCGTATAGATAAGGTTAAAGTATTATAGCTACTAAGTATAATATACTATATAGATAATAACTACTAGCAAAATAAAGATATTAAATAATAAGTAGCGGAAATTATCCGAGTAGTAAAAGCGGTAAGATTTAAAGTAACTAACTAACTAGTATCTATCCTCTACCTATATATCGATATAAACCTCTAATAGTTTACGATTAAACTAAACGTAATAGTATTAATCTATAGTTATATTTAGTACCTAGAAGATAAGTAATAAGTACGCAATACTATACTAAATAATATATTTAATAGAAACCTAATCCGTAATCCGTTTAGTAATAAAGCGATACCTATAAACTACATAGCGAATAATAATAATTCCGTATCCTTAAACGTATAATCCGACTTAAGCGAGGACGCTAGATACTTCGGCAACCGGTTTAAAACTAACTAATAGGGCGATCGAGGTACGCGTAGATAAGGCTAGCGCCCTCGAATAAGCAACTAGCGCGGGAACCAATAGAATAATTAGGGAGATAGTCGCTTTAATCCTAGTAACCGCAATAGAAGTAGCTAACGTAATAGCTTCGGACCCGACCGTAATAACTATAAAACGAATATATAAGGTCGTAGATAAGTACGATTCTAGCGAGGAGGCTAATTCTATAAACGATAGTTCTAGCTATAACGATTCCGACGATAGGTCTTATAGAAGCGCGGAATAGTATTTTCGTAAGTACTAGAGAATAAATATATCTATATCGAAGTAAATAATTTAAAACGCGAGGAATTCGAATAGTAACTAATTAGTAGTAGCTATTATATAGTCGGAGAGTTTAAGGAGGAAAATTTAAATAACGTACCGTATATTCTAGCTAACGATAATTATATTACTTCTTCTTTTTCTTACTTTAATACTACTAATACCCTAAATAAACCTAATAGCGGAGGCGCTTACTACGTTAATAACCGACTAATGTTACTATTTAAGCGGGTAGCCCGTATAGCTCGTTATACGAAGAGATATAAATTTAACGTATAGATATCGTACTTTAAGTATAAGCGTATATTCGATTTAAGATCGTAACTAATAAAGTATATACTTAGGAATACGTATAATAGAGATATATTAATAGCCTCCGAGGATAATAGCGATAATAATATTATAAGTATAACTAATAAAATACTAAAAGAAACTTCGACGGGTAACGTAAAGGAAGAAGAGTAAGATAAGCTAACGAATAAATCCTTTATTACCTTCCGACCCGACTAAGTTATCGAAGCGAAAAAATTATAAGCGAGGCTCCTATAGTATAGCTACGCTAAAATCTAGCTACTATTTAATATAAAAGATAATAGTATAAATAGTATAGTAAATACCGGATACTTAGATATACTCGTAGATAAATACTAGCTACGGAAATAGTTACTAAACGTAGAGTTCTACGAAGTATCTAAGGGCACGACGATAAATAGAGTTAACGGATTAATTATAACGAAAAGAAAAGCGCGATTTAACTTCTATATAAAAAGCACGCTAAAGGGCGCTTAAGTTTACTTATACTTTATAGTCGAAGCTTAAGTAATAATATACCTACGCTTAAATATTTTAATCGGGACGAACTTCCTCGACGAATATAGTATCGATATACTAATATTATAACGCTACCTACGAATTAGGGGTTATTACGGTATAGAAGTATCGTTTAGCCTAGAAATAAAGCTACAGAAGATATCGAAATTAGCCTTAGTAGCGGAACGAACGGAAATACCTCTATATACTACCGATAGAGTAATAATTAAGTACGCGAACTTATAAATATATAATCCCTATTATTATAAAAGAATATATTACTTTAAATTAGAATAGTATAGCGTATACGATTATATCTTTATAATAGATATAACGAATATAGTATAGGACTATAGCTAGGCGGTAGTCGTTAACGATATAGATAACCTAATACTCTTCTATCGTCGTTAAAAAATCGGAGTAATCGAAGACTATAACGATAACGGGATAATTACTACCCTATTACGAATAGAGATAGTATTAATATATATATTACTATTACGAGACGAGGGAAGCTTTATATTAATAAGAGAGATTAAATCGAAAATTTAAAACTTATTATTAAGAGATACCGAAGGATAAACTAAGTATAGCGAGATAAAACAACCGGAGGATAGTCTAGAAATCGTAATACTAAACGGAATACGTATCTACGCGAAGGACGTAGTAAAAGTAAATTAGCTTAAAGAGCTAGTCGAGTCCTTTAACGTATAGCGCGATAGAGGAGTAATCCTAATAGCCGAAGACGAGAAAATAAGAGTAGACCTAGTCGATAATTAGTAGAATAAGCGGCTAGCGGTAAAACTATACCCGATAGGATTAGAAAACCAAGAAGTCCTTAATAATATACTTAACTTACTATATTTATAGGGAAAGATAAGCTAGATAAAATAACTAACGCTATTTAGATATCTAGTCTTTATTACGTAGAGAATCGTTAATAGATAAAGAAAAAGATAAATAATAATCGATTTTAGACTACTAAATAAGATAATAGTACTAAATATCTACCTAATCCTATTATAAGAAGATATTATTAGTTATCTACGTAGTAAAAGGTATATTTCGGTCTTCGACGCGTCTAGATTCTTTTATTAACTCTTAGTATAGGAGGACTATAAAAATTGCATAGTCCTTATTAGCCCTCGCGGTCTCGAAAAATTATATATAGTATTAATAAGTTTTAAAAATAGCTTATTATACGCTTAGCGATTTATAGACTAAAGACTATATACTTACTAGTTATATATATAAGCGTATATCGACGATATAGTAATCTTTAGTAATATATTTAAGGAGTATAAGGTATATTTAATAGCAATCCTAGGCCTCTTCGAACGACTAAGACTTATACTATTATTAAAGAAGTTATTAGTCGGTTACCTATTAGTACGGATACTTAGTTTCTACGTTAACGCACTTAGAATAGCGATAATAAAAGATAGAATTATAGTACTAGTAAAAATTAAAATACTAAGAACGCTAGCGGACTTAGAAACGTATATCGGGATAGCTACTTTCCTATAACGATTTACCTATAAGTTCTAAATAAAAATCGCGCTATTAAAGCGACGAAAGATATAACTACTAGCGGAATTAAGAGAAAAATCGCTAAGCTAGGGATTAAAGAAGAATAAAATACTACGAGGTCTTTAGACGTCGAGAATAGTATTCGAACTATCGGTTATAAAACGCGAAGCGTTTAAGATACTATAAGGAGAACTAATAACGGAGATAAAACTATATTACTATAACCTAAACTAGCCTCTATTCTTTAAATTAAACGTAAGCGGTAAAGGAATAGGGCTAATAGTATTCTATCTCGACGGAGATACGTAAAACGAGACGATATTATAAATAAAAGTCTAACTAATCTTCTTTCTTAGTAGAATACTAATAATAGTAGAAAAACAATATAGACTAACGGAACTAAAATTCGCGTACTTAGTCTAGGCCTATAGAAAAATATAAATAATAATATAATCGAATCGGCGACCGATTATAGTACTAACGGACTACGTAGCGATAAAAGGGTTAGTAAACTAAGTTAGTATAAAGATAGTAAACGTAGTAAAAGCTAACTAATAATTAATATACGGATCGATATACCTTAGTTAATTTCGTCTAGAGGTTTATTATATCCTAGGAAAGATAAATCTCGTACTAAATATACTATCGAGGCTACTAACGATAGATAAAGATAATAAAAAAGTAATAAAAAGGTTATAAACTAAAGATAATAAGCTCGACGGATTACTTAATAACGGATATACTTCGACTATAGTTATATCTATAGATAAAGAAATATAAGAGAGATTCGTATAAGGATATAAAGATAAGCTAAGGTTATAAGGTATTATCGATATACTATACTAACGAAAGCTTCTAGGAAATAACGATATAATAGACCGAATAAAGTAATATAGGAGCGAGTTTAAAATACTATTTTAATATAAAAACGGACTACTTTATAGAATCGAAGCTAATAAAACGAAGAAACTATATATACCGTAAAAATATATACCGATACTACTAAGAGGGGTATACGACGGTAACTTCTACGTAAGTATTATAAAAATAACGGAAGCGCTTTCAGGCTTTAGCTTCTATAGGATAGGCAAGTAAATTAGGTAATAAATATAAAATTATAAGAAATATATCGAGAATAGTATAGATAGGTAGAAGCCTTTAGGGGAACTATAACTAATATATTTACTAACCTAACCTTATTATATAGTAGCGATCGACTTTATTATCGGCTTACTTACGGAAAAACTAAAATCGTTTTAGTAACTAGAAGATAGCGATTTATAACTAATAGCTATAATAATATATATATATAAGTTCTTAAGAAAGAAACTACTAATACTAAGATCGCATAGGTATATAGTAAAATAATAAGTAATAATATTTCTAAGAATACTTCTTATTTATAATTAAGGGATACCGAGAGTAATAATAAGCGATAGGGATAGAAAATTCGCTAGCGACCTTTAGACTAGCCTATTTAAGGCACTAAGAATAAAACTAGCGATAAGTATAATTTTTTACCCTTAGATAGACGGAGTATCTAAGAGGATAAACTAAATAGTAGAAATCGCGATTTAATATTATATAGCAATATTAGATATACTATAGCTAGATATCGTACTAGTACTATAATTTTCTTTAAATAATATAATAAACTAAGCCGTAGGCCGCTCGCTAAACGAGCTAATACTAGGGTTTAAACTATAAGCGGCAATAGATATAATAACCGATATAATATCGATAATACGCTTAATATAGGACGTAATTAATACGCTACGACTTCTTTATTTAGAAAAAGTAAAATATATATTAAACGTAGTAATAATATAAGCAAAGAGGAGATACGATAAAAAATACTATTTAATAGACTTTAAGGTTAGGGATAAGGTATATCTCTAGCTATATTATAAGTATAACCTACCTAGAAAACCCCCGCGAAAATAGTTATAATAGCGAATAGGTCTATTCGAGGTACTAGAAAAGATTAAGCTACTAGCCTACTAACTAAAGCTCCCTACGTACTAGCGAATATATAATATAATATTAATCGCTTACTTAGTACTAGGCCCGTCTAGCGCCGACCCGTTCGAAAGATAACTACTAAAGCTAAAGGCGGTTATCGGAGGAGATAAAGAATAATAAGAGGTAGAGAAAATCTTATAATAGAGAGTAAGGAAAGGAAGATCCCCGTAAGTAGAATATCTAATACGATAGAAAGGATTTAGACTATAGTTTAACGAATAGAAAAAGTATCGCGAGTTAGTATAGTTAGCGAATAACTTAGTTATAGAATACGAAAAACTCTACTTAATAACCGCGCTAAAAGACCTTAACTTACTAGAGATAACGGTAGTTAAGAGAGTACTAGAAATAAATATCGTAGTATAACTACTAGTAGTAAAAATAAGAGCCGAAGCCGCAATATACTAAGATTTAATAGTAGTTAGCTAACTATCTCTAGGAATAGGAATAGGGAAGAGGAGTAAATAAAATTAAAATATAAGTAGGCTTAAAAATAAGGAGAAAAAGGATTCTCGAGTAACGCGAGAACTACGAAATTTACTTATAGTAAAATACTAGTATAAATTATTTAAGAGAATACCTTAGAAGCGAGAGTATTCTCTAACTAGGTAGAACGCCGCTTTCTAGAATAAGCCCTCGCGAGCCCTCTATTTTCCCTATAGCCCTTAGGCCTTCTCTTTATTTCTTCTCTTACCCTCTTACTCTTTTATAAACTTACTAAATACCTACTCTATAAGCCTACGCTTACGCTCGTTTTAATAAAAGTAGTAGCTTATTTATTTCCTTTTTCTCTTCTCTTTTTTCTTTCTCCTTTTCTTCCCTTATTATAAGACTTACTTAGCTCGAGTAAAAAAGGCATTCCCTTCGAACTTAATAAATTATACCGCGGAATAAAAACCTAACCGGTCTAACGACTATAGCGACGATAGACCTAATCGAGTCTAATACGGACTAGGTTAAGCTAGTAAAACGCTAAATTACCTATACGGATAACGAAATAAAGGCGTAACTCGATAAAGTAGTAAGATAGTTCGTATTAAGCTTAGAAAAAAGACTACGCGACCTAAAAAGGATTAAGGTATCCGCTTATAAGGAAGCGGTTACCCTAGTACTAGAAGTACTTAAGTTAAAACTAAAAGAGTTCCTAATAACTCTCGTAAGCGTTATAAAGTATATAGTATATATACGGCTAACTAAGAAAAGAGTTAACTTATACTAGGGCGGAGCGTTAAATATACGTATAATCCTAGCTAAGATATAGGCGCTCGAAGAATATCGAATCGATTACTACCTTAATATAGTCTACCTACTTTATATCTTTATACGTAAGTATATTTTAAAAATAGATTATAAAAGCGAAGACAAATAATCGTAATAACTCGAGGACCTCTACTAAATAGTATATATATAGACGGTAGTAATAACGTACGAGGCGGGAAACTACTCTTGTTTCTTCCTAATAGCTATACCTATTAGACTTTCCCGCTTCGAAGGAGGATTATTAAAGATAACGATAGATAAAGAGAAAGCGCGACTAAGTAAAAAAGCTACTATTATAATCGAGGACGACAATAATAATATAGCTTTAATAAGTAAAGTAAGGAGAATTATAATAGAATAAATAAATAAATAAGTAAAAAACTACGATAATATAAAGGAAGATCTATTTAATAAGAGTAATACTAAAAGATCTATCTATACCGTAAAGGAGAGCCTAAAGAGCGTTATTACCTTAGTAGAAAAAAGAGTTTATAACGAAATCGCAAAAGCTACGGCCGAGAAACGAGAACCTTAACTAATATATACCGCCGCGATAGAATTCTCGACTAAGATAGTACGATAAGTAAGAAAGCTATAAACGAAACTCGCTATTATAATAAAAAAACTAGCGGATACGGAAGGAATAATAGTAGTAGCGCGTTAAAGCGAGTAAACCTTCCTACTAGAGGACTTAGTAAAAGATAAAGACGAAGTAGAACGACTTAAGAAACTATCAGTTAAAGCGGATAAGATAGCCTTCTAGACGAAAAAAGAAGTACGTATTAAATATTATAAACTAATAACTACTATCCGCGCGATAATACGCGATAAGAAGGAAGGTAAGAAACGTAAGTACGACGAAGCGGAAGATAAAGAAGCTAGAAAGAAAAGAATCTATACCTTTATAGTTATAAACTACGCGGTTAAGATAGTAAGTACCTAAGATACCTTCCTACGTATCGCGTAAGAAAATATAATAGAACTACTTACCGAGGAGGCTATCTAACGAATTAAGAACTACGAAGTTAATCTCGCCCCCGACCCTAAAATAAAACTAATAGTTCTTACGAAGGTATAAAGAGAATTTACGTTATTAATAATAATAATTAAGGATAACGTAGATCTAGAATAATATAGTAGTATACTCTACGATATAGTTAAACGAATTAGCGGTACTAAAATAGTTAATCGATACTACCGGGTAATAGTAAACGACGTCGAAGTCTTACTTAAAAAAGCACGTTATAGGATAAATATATAAATAAGCGACGATTTTAAGGCGGTAATAGTAGCTATCGATAATATAAAAAAGGGTAACGAGTAGGAGGATAACGATAGATAGGAAGCTTAGAATAGGATAACGCTTCGAAAAAAGCGATATAATATAGATAGGCGAACGACGAGTAACGTAGCTTATAATACGTAATCTATAACTACGAAAATATAAGTATTATTACGAACGGACGCGTATATAATAACGTACGATAGAGAAAACTACGATAAAATCGTATTTAATAAGCGAGTAAAGGGATTTAAGAAGCTTCCCGTTTTAATACGGCAAGAAACGAACGAATAATATAATTATATATAAAAAAGGATTAAAGGTAAGCATTAAGGACGATAGCTTTTCTTAGGGAGAGGGGAGTTGTTACGTAGCTAGCTAACTATAAAGGTCGCTATATAGGCTACATAGGTCATATACGCGATAGGTTATGTAACTAACTATTAGTCAGCGGCTACGGCCAACCTACCTTGCTAGCTAGTAAACGTCAGACCTAGCTAGAAAATCAGACTTCATTTACATCATCTGCTTAGTGCTTGGTGCACGCTCATTACATAGCGTTTCTATAAGCTAGGATTTAGTTCGGGATCTTATCTTAAGTTATTCTTTTTAGCTTTTTCCCTATCGTTCTTATCTATAAATACTTCTTCTTACTTTTTCTTCTAAGAGCTAATTATTATCTAGGGAAGTCTATTACCCGTTATTATTTTTAATAAACCTCTTAAGTTTATCTCCTTATTAAGTCCTTTTAAGTTAGATTCTATTAAGGGTAGCTAACTAGTAGGCCCCTATATACTATACTTAGGAGATTACCCTAAAAGGTCTATTTTAGTAAGCTTAATATTTCGCTATCTAAGAGAGATTATTTAATTTACGTAAGTTAAAGGAAAAAACGAGGTTACTTAAAAGTAAGGGTTACTTCCTAAAGCGATATTTATTTACTTTATTAGTTTATTTTATAAAGCGGAAGCGGTATTACTTAACTTTTATTTTCGTAGCCTAGGTATCTTCTCGTTTTCTCTCTATTAAACGGAGTCTAATAGCGAAGAGTACTTTAGTATTTATAATAGTATCTTAGTTAATTAGTTTCTACGTAGGGTATTTTACTTTAAGTAGTAAAATAGGTTCTTACCTATAAATAAGATAGAAAGCTAATATCCCGTAGGAATTCTTAATTACTATTTTATTTACTAAACGTACTTAATTTAGTTTATTTTTTTATTTTCTTAAACTTTTACTTAGTTTAGCTAAGCTTTATAAAATACTTTAGTAGCTAACTTTATAGACTATATTTACCTTAGGGTTTTCTATTAAGATTTCGGCGATTTTAATACTTAAGTCTTCTAAGGTAAGTTTAATATCTTTTTAAAACTCGGGTTTTCTATCTATAACTATTATTTTTATAATTTTAAAGCGGTAGTAAATACTAAAGATAAATTTTAGTATAGTATTTATAAAAGCTCTCTTAATAGCTTTAGCTTTTATTTATTCTATAAAATTATATCTTACTTTAAATAAGTAGCTATACCCTCGATTAAAAAGTAAATACTAAGTATTTATATAGATTTTAAATATTAAGCTTCCTAAGGATATAAGGATAGCGAGTTTTCTTAGTTACTATAGTAAGAATTTTTAATAAGTATTATAAGTAAAGATAGCTTCCCTTACTATATTATCCCTCTTTAGCTACTAATACTTATCGCGGAAGTATTAATATATTACTTCCCTCCCTTTATAACTTATTTAATTATAATATTTCTTAGTTAGTTCCTTTTATAGATTTAGTAAGTTTATTATAAAAGCTAGCCCTTTCGATTTTACTTTTAGCTTCCTTTAAAGTTTTCTATTCTTAACGAAGAATAAAAAGTATTTATTTTTAAAGTCTTTAAAGTTTTTCCTATTTAGATTATTTAGTTTCTAAAGCGTAGTTAAGTAGTTTATAATCCTCTAAGAATTAGCGTTATACTCCTCCTTTAAGTATTATTTAAGAGTAGCGTTTAAGTACTTATTTATAAACTCTTTAATATCTCCCTTAGCTACCTTATCGATAAGATTAAATAGTTCTTTAGGTTTCTATAATAATCTATTTACTACTATATTTTATACTTTTATAATATACTAAACCGAGAAGTTAAAGAGGAAGATATAGCTAACTGTTATATAGTTATATAAGTGTATGGGTCTGAGGTAGGTAGAGAGACTTGGTGGTTGTATTGCGCTAACGCTAGTAAAATAGTAGGTAAAACCGTTGCCTTTTATCTATATATCTAGCCTACTCTATACTTATTGCGGTACTACTAAACGTAGCTAAATAAATATTGTAATTATAATTAGTACTCCGGATCTGGCTAGCCGCTTCCGTTAGCGTTTTGCTAATGTTAGCCGAGGTTACGAAGTCGCGAGACTTCAGGCTAATTAGTCCGTTGGATCCTTCCTTGTAATACTAACTTATTTTATAACTATCGCCCCCGGTATATCTTTAATAGCTTTTTTAAGCTAATTAACGAGAACCCTTATATCCGTTTTAAGTATAAAGTATATACTATAGAGGTAGTACTTAAGTTATTAAAGCGCGAGGAGGATAGCTTTATATTCTCTCTTAGTATTACGGAATAACTAATATCTAGCTGAATAGACGTATAGTTACTTCGTAGGTACTATAGATAGCAGAGGCTATACTAAGGTACGTTGTTTATCCGTAGTCGTAGAGGGTATTACTTAGTAAGAGGGATCTACACAGTCTTACTTAATCCCTAGGTATACTAAGCCGGCTAGGCTAAGCTTAGATAACTAAGGGTAGTAGTAGGGCTAGAGCTAGGCTCTAAGGAATAGGCTATATTTAAAGGTAGGCTGTGTGTTGGTATTAGTGTTGTAGTGTGTGATTTGAGCTAAAAAGGAAAGGAAAGAGAAGAGGGAAGAGAGGGAGGAAAAGCCTCCTTATATATACAATCTTCCTTAATAGGAATACCCCCCTTCCTTCCTAACTAGACCCCTTCTTAGCCGTATTATCCGTATTATAAATCAAAAGGTAACTTAGAGGTTATCTAATAATTCTCCTGCAATTCTAATAGGCCTCTAATATAGCTATATCGATAGATTGATATAGTATTCTAATAGTCTCTAGCTTCCTAGATTAAAGAGTAACTCAAAGTTCAGGTATTTACCTTCCTGTGTTTCCTATAGGCTTCTTATTTAGTTATATCGATAGTTATTAAATAGCTTTATGGGCTATATAAGCGAGAGGGTGTTGAGAGGGTGTAATAGGTGTTAAAGCGGGTGTAGAAGTCTGGACGATATAGTCCTATCCCTTATATACCCGTATATATCCTAGACCTTCGATATCCGATACTAGCCGCCTAAGCCGAGACTAGCCGAGGGGTTATACCAAGGTTATAGTTAAATATCTAGTAGGCGTTATAGTAGTTAGGTTGGTTACGGGCTTATAGCTATACATATAATAAAGGCTTTGTAAGTCGTTTCTTAACACTTAGTTATATTATATTTAGCTTCCGCTAGGGTCTAAGTACCTTTTAATAGTTTTCGTTCCCCCTTTTAGACTTATATTAAGGTAGCTCCCTAGCTTAAACTACTAGTATTATATATAAAAATAATCTCTCTTTAGTTATTAAAAAGGTTAAAGGTTACTAAGTAGGATTATTATATAATTTTAGCTTTAATATTTTTTATTATTACTTTCTACTTTAGTCCTTATTTTTATAGGGCTCCTTTCTAAAGTAAGCGCGAAAGGGGCTATATTCTCTTTATAAAGCTTCTAATCTAAACTTAATAGTATTTAATATATCCTAGGAATACTCGAACTTTATAAAGGTTTTTATAGTTTTTCTACTTTTTTACTTTAATTACTTTTACATTAGTTAGTTATTTATTACTTATTCCGTAGAGGTATTTTATAATTTCTATTAAGGACTAGTATAATTAAGACTTTTTTCCCGAGATTATATACGCTAAGAGTTTAATATTAATAAGTATTTTATTAAAGATTAATAAAGTATTTTAGAATATATTGCCTTATCCTAGGGAAGGCCTCCTCTTTATTATTAGTTTATTCTAGCTTATAGATACTTATATTATTAAAGAAGGGCTTAGTAACTATTAGGATAAAATTAAATAATATCTTTTATATAACCCTTATAAATTATCTTATTAAGTTTATTACTCCTTAGGGAAGTATATATATCTAAAGGAGCCTTATTAGGGTTATAAAAGGAGTTAAGGGCTTACTTTTTAAGTCGAGAGGAACTTAATTATATTTTAAGAATAAATTAAATAGCGAGAGAACTTTATAAGGTATAAACTTTTTGCTAAATACTTTTATATTTAGTAGCGGGTTAGTATCTCTAGTTATTATTCTATTTAATAGCGTTACTAAATTAATAAGCTTTAAGTCGCTACTCTTTTTTATTACTAGAAACTAAGGGTTCTTATAGGACTTTTAGCCTTATTCTAAGATACTATATTTTTACCTTTCCTTAAGTAAATTAATTACTTTTAAGAAAAGCGCTTTTAAGATTAAAATCTCCTATACTTACTAAGCCGCGTAGGGTATAGTATTAATTAAGACTAGTAGTATAACGAGATCTAGAATAAAGGTCTAAATACTAGAATAAAGTTAAGAATTAGGAAAATAAGGAAGGAAAAGTCTTTAAATACTTTATAGGGAAATTCTCTAAGATTAAAAAGGGGATTCGCCTTATAGATAAAAGACTTTATTTAATTAAAGCGTAAGTTAAGAATACCTTAAACCCTATAAAACGAGAAGCTTTCCTTATTATAGCTATAATTATACTTAGTTTTTAATATTAAGCTTATTAAAAAGTTACTTTCCGGAACTCTTTATTATACTAATACTTATCGAGAAAGGATAGGGGTACTAGAGTTTTATCGTTTCCCTTACTAAGGAATAGTTCTCTTACGTTAGGAAAATATATTATAAACTTATCGTTATAGTCTTTAATAAGTAAGATATATATATCTAGGTAGTAACTTAGGAGGTTATAGTATTAGTAAGAATACTTTAATTTTAGCTTTTAACTATAAAGTTTTCCTTATAGGTTTAAATTAAATAAAGTTCCTTTAGCTAAGGTATTTATATACCCTCCTTCGTAAATAAGTATATTATTCTTAAAGTAGATATAGCGTTTACCTAACTTTAGAATTTTTATTATCTCTACTTATTTTTTATTAGCTTTTACTATATAAATCGTTATACTTTTTATTACTATTAAGAGTTTCTTTATTTAGTTATCTTAAGCTTTTATAAGGGTTTTCTCTTTTTTATATAAGTATAAAGTTTAATAGTTATCTCCCCCTTAGTTTTTCTAAACGCGGGGTATTTTAGTACTATCTTATTATAGTTTTTTTTATCCTTTTACGAAGCTATCTAATCTTATTATTAAAGAGTTAAGTCTCGCTTTATTACTTCGAAACGGGGCTTTAAATAGCGATAAATCCTCTTAATAAAATTAATATAGGAAATTTCTTTAACCGACTTTTTATCCTTACGAAGTAATTCCTTAAGAGTAATTACGACTTTATATAGTATTACGTTTTAAATTATAAAGTTCTAGGATATCTATTCTTTTTATTATTTATAGAAAGCTATTTTATAAAAGTACTTATAGCGAAAGAGTTAGTTATCTACCTATATTAGGGTCTTTAAGCGACCCTTATTATATTTTATAAGCTAATTAAGAGGGGTTTCGATTTAATTAATATCCTTAGTATAGTAAAAGCGTAGAAGTTTTTTCTTAGCTTCGGGGTAGTTAAACCCTTTAGTAAGTATATAGTAGTTACTTTACTCTTTTTCTTCTATATAAGATTTAATTTACTTTATATAATTCTTTTTATTAATATTATTCTTGTTTATTTTATTTTTAAATTCTTTAAAAAACTAAGTAATATTTTCCCTTTTAAATTTAGATATTAATAGTTAACTACCCTAAAGCCTAAGTAACCTAAGAACCCTATTAGTAATTTCTCGCTTAATATTTTATATATTTTTTAAAAGGGATATAGTATTCTTTAAGGAATAATTAAATATTTTTAATAGTTTTACTATAATAAGGGAAGTCTTTATTAGTACGTTACTTTAAAATCCTCTTAAAGTATATCTTTCTTAATTAGTTATACTAAGTAAGTAAGTAGCTTTAATTATATATAAAGGTTTAAAAAAAGTATTTTAAGTAAAATACTTCTAATTATAAAAAGCAAAGATACTTATTAAGGTAAAAGCTAAGTCTTTTATAATTACTTAGGTAAGTAAGAGTATAAGATATATTTCTATAAAAGCTTTAAGTCTATAGCTTCTTTATATCCCCTTTTTTACTAGGTTTTAAATTCTATCCCTTAGCTTAAGTATACCTTCTTCCTTAGCTATACCTAAGGCCTTAGTATTAATACTTATCTCCCGTAATTATAGATTATTAGTATAACCTTAAGGTAGTATTCCCTCGGACTTTATACTTTCTTTTAGCTCTTACTTTTACTAATTTATTAATATTACCCGAGAGTAGGATAGTAAATTAAATAAAATATACTATTATCTCGCGTACTTCGGTTTAACGCGCTATTTAATTACGATTTTTAACTACGAGGTTAGAAGTAATTAGTAACTTATATTTTATATTCTTCCGCGGAGGGCTAGGGTTTCCTTTACTAATAGGTATAAAACTATAGCTTTTTACTTTTTATTTTAAAAGCTTTTTCTCTTAGTACCCTAAGATTTAGTTTACGCTTAAGAAACTAAAGTTTTAATAAGGGAAAACTACTAATAGCCTACGGTAATATAGTAAGATAAGGTTACCTTTTTATAACGACTTTATAAAATTCCTCCTTAATTAATAAATACTTAATATTAACTTATTCTTATTCTCTAAATTAAATAGTTCTTATTATTTATAAAGTATTCTTTTTTATCCTTTACCTCTTTTATTATATTAGCGTAAGTATAAGTTAATTACGCTTAAAGCTAATTCGTCGCGATATTTTTACTTTTTTTAATATTAAAATATACGTAATCGGCCTAAACTAGTTAATTTTTTAGCGCTATATAAACTTCTACTCTAGTCTACTTATCTATATATACCTAATTAGATACTATCTACTTAGCTAGGCCTCTTTTTATATCTTTTCTAAGTATTTTTAGGTTTTTAGTATTATTTCCTCTTTTTTACTTAGTTCCCGATATTTCCGCTCCCTATGTTTTAACTCCCTCTCTTATATACTTAAGCGCCTTAGTTCTCTTCTCCTTATAATTCTCTCTCTCTCTTCGTATATCTATCTCGATTTTCTAGCTTTTAAGGCGTTAGCTCTTTTTCCCGCTAAAGTATTATAGCTACTTATAAGAGACTAAGTCTATTACTATTAGTAGTAGCTTTTAATAGCAAATAGCGGTAATAATAGCGGCTAGCGTTAACTAGTACTACTTAAACTAGCGATATAGTATGGAAAAGGCTACTTAAAGGGCGTTATTATAGTTTAACGCTTTTATTAATAAGGCTATAGTATTATAAGTACTTAACGCGATACTTTATAATTTAAGCTTATTAAGTAAGCTAAGTAGGCGGCTACGATAGCTCCGCTACTTTTAATAGCGCTAGTAATACTTATAGCGCTTACGAAAGCTTTACTTAAGCGGGTATAGTAGTATAATATAATACTCCCGGGTATAATAGCGCCGCGGGCTTTATAGCGCGTTATATATATTACGCTACTTAGCGCCGACTAATCGCTAAGCGCGGCTAAGTTTAATAATAGCTTTAATAAGGCTATAGCTACGGCTTTAGTACGGGGAGAGGCGGTTACTAATAATAAGAATATTCTTAAAAATAAGATTAGGGTAGCGATAGAGTTATTAGTATAGTTAGTAGCGGCCTTATATAAATAGCTTTAATTTAATCTAATTTCCCTACCTATTTAGCGCGGCTAATACGGCAAAGTATAAAGGATGGGTATATTACTAGCGCTAGCTAAATTTAGCTAGCGTAAGTAGCTAAATAAATATAGTAATTATAATTAATACTCTAGATCTAGCTAGCTACTTCTATTAGCGTTTTGCTAATATTAGCAAAGGTTATAAAGTCGCGAGACTTCGGGCTAATTAGTCCGTTAGATATTACTTTATAATATACCCCCCTAGGGCTAGCTATACCTTCGCGATAGTTACCCTATAGCTTTAATAGCTAAGTTAAGATTTTTATCTTAATAAGGAGGTTATCCTATAAAAACTATAAGATAGTATTATATATTAAAATCTCCTACCTAGCTTTTAACTAATAATATATAAAATCTCGCGTAGTTTAGCTAAGTAGTATAAGTAGATACTACGAGGCGAGACTAGATAAGCTTACCCGCTTTAAGCAAATCTTCTTATATAGGTTTCTAAGCTTACTTATTATTCCGTAAAGATCTAGACTTAGCCTTA
This sequence comes from Hirsutella minnesotensis 3608, assembly GCA_000956045.1. Taxonomy (NCBI): domain Eukaryota; kingdom Fungi; phylum Ascomycota; class Sordariomycetes; order Hypocreales; family Ophiocordycipitaceae; genus Hirsutella; species Hirsutella minnesotensis. The sequence continues at coordinate 365,986 of KQ030522.1, read as the reverse complement.
CTAATTAACTTTAAGTAAGAAACCGACTTAAGTAATTAACTAAAGAAGAAAATAAGAAAAAGAAAAAGTATAATAATAATACGGTAGTAATACTAATAACGACTTCCTAAATTTATATTTTATAGGCTTCTAGGGTTTTAAAATATAACTATTAGGCGTTCCTTAGGTATAGTTACCATATAGTAATCCTAAATTATAGTATATATAAACCTAGTACCTAGGTTTTGTTAAATCTAGCTAGGGGGGAAGGGTAGCTTAGCTCCCGTAGTATAGTAACTACTTTAATCCCTAAATATTCTTTTTTTACTTATTAAGATAGTTAATTAATATTACTTTTATTACTTAGTTGCTTTTAGAGTACGAATCCTTTATTACATATAGCTTTTAAGATATATTAAAATCCTTGAAAGAGAGCTTATAAGCTACTAGTAAGCGCGAAATACCCTTCCTAATTAAGATAAAAGGGCTTAATATTACGGAATAACTAATATCTAGCCGAATAAACGTATAGTTATTTTATAAGTACTATAGATACCAGAGGCTATACTAAGGTACGTTATATTAAAGGTATATTATTTATCCGTAGTTATAGAAGGTATTACTTAGTAAGAGGGAGAGGTCTATATAGTCTTACTAAATCCCTAGTAATACTAAGCCGGCTAGGCTAAGCTTAGTTAACTAGGGGTAAAAGTAGGGCTAGAGCTAAGCTCTAAGAAAAAGGCTATATTTAAAGGTAGGCTATAATATTATTATAGTAGTAATTTAAGCTAGAGAGGAAGGAAAGAGAAGAGGGAAGAAAAGGAGGAAAAGCCTCCTTATATACACAATCTTCCTTAATAGGAATACCCCCTTTCCTTACTAACTAGACCCCTCCTTAGCTATATTATCCGTATTAAAGTATAACTTAGAGGTCATCTAATAATTCTCCTATAATTCTAATAGGCTATTAATATAGCTATATTAATAGTTCTATATAGTTATCTTAATAGTCTCTAGCTTCTTAGATTAAAGAGTAACTTAACGGTTAAGTAGTTACCTTCCTATAGTTCTTATAGGCTTTTTATTTAGTTATATTAATAGTTATATTAATAGTTATTAAATAGCTTTATAAGCTATATAAGAGAGAGGGTATAATAAGTATTAAAGTAGGTATAAAAGTCCGGACGATATAGTCCTATCCCTTATATACCCGTATATAGCCTAGACCTTCGATATTTAATACTAGCCGCTTAAGCTAAAGCTAGCCGAGGGGTTATACTAAAGTTATAGTTAAATAGCTAGTAAGTGTTATAGTAGTTAGGTTAGTTACGAGCTTATAGCTAGTAGCTATACGTATTATATATGTATCTTAAAAGCTTTTTAAGTTGTTTCTTAATACTTAAAGGTTATAAGTTTAACTCGCGTATATATAGCTTATTTTTTAGCTTTTCTAACGTAAATTAAATTATATAATTAAAAGGTATTATAGCTTATTATTATAATAAAAGCGATTAAAGTAAAATAGCTACCTTTATAGCCTATTTACTAAATAAGCTAGGCGCTTATAGCTAGTAATAGAGGCTAGTCTATAAAGTCTTTACTAACCTCTAGCTAGAAGCTATCTATGCTTATTTAGCGCTAGAAGTTAGCAAATTTCTCTCCTTATAGGGGCTTTATAAAGCTATTTATAATTATCTCTATAGTCTTAATTTAATTAATAGAGATCTTACTACTCTATACCTTTTAATAAAGCTAATAATAATAAATATTAATATAACGAAGCTTCGTAACGAGCTTAACTTACTCCTTCGTAAGTAGCTTAATTATCTATATATTATTATATTAATATATAATAAGCTTATTTAAGCGGAATTTAAGGCTTTTATATAAGCGATTAAAGGTAATTAACTCTTTAGCTACCTATAAGAGGGCTAGTAGCTCTACCTCTATTAATAAGGTTATAATTATATCCTACTTACTTAATTTATATATAGCAATACCGCCGAAAAGCTTAAAGGTATAGCTTTATATACTCTTTTTATCGCTATAGTTAGCAAAGGAGGTATTTAATATAGCTTTTACTATATAATTATTACTATTATATATTATAGCTAGATCTTTATAGTAATATAAGAGATTAATAAAAGTATTAGCTATAGAGATATAGTAAGAGCTTAGGTTTTAAAGGAATTATAATAGCTTCGTAATAATATACGCTATATTAGCTCTTATAACTATAATTATATATCTTAGGGACTTAATTAACGCTTAATAATACTTTTTTTCTTAGGTTATAGCTTTTTAATTCTATAGTTTTAATAAATTAAGGGGCAATAACTACTTTAGTAGTCTTAATACCTCTATATAATTAAATTTTAAAGTAATCCTCTTAATATATAACTATTATAATAGCTATAGCTTCTTTTAATCTCTATTTCTTACGATATTAATACTTAAGAACTAGGTAAGCTCGCTTAATACCTGCGGCCTCGCGGCGAGTCATGCATCGCCATTCGTACCGTGGGAATTGAACCCCTTCAAGACAGGCGGATGATGAAGTGCTTTAGGCTCACCTTCCTCCCGTCCTCTAATATCTGATTTCGAAGCCCGTAGTAGCTATAAGAAGCCATAGCCCTCCCTACATTCCCCAATTTTATAGCTTCTTCCCAACTCCGCTTAACGTACCTATGACGAATACCGAGAAGCGAAATAAAAGAGATAGAGCGAACGATGACTTTAGAAAAAGGTGGCGTACCCTAAGAGCGGATTCGAGGTCTATCGTGACTACTATGCGATGTCTACATATTGTTGCGCCGGAAAGGTCAAATATACGAATTTAGATACACTACTAGCGCATAGCTATTGACTCCGAAAGCCGTTGTAAGAGATAAATAAAGGACTCTTACGTGTTTAACTATTAATAATTTTTGCAGGATAGTAGCTTTCTATTGCCTTCCTTAATAAGATTTATATTAAAGAATATATTAATAAAGTTATATTAATAAGTATTAAAGTCGAAATAAGTAGTAATAGCTATAAAGAGTCGGAAAGTCTTAGCTATAAGTATATATATAGCTAGAGGTATATCTATATATACTTATAAGTCTCCCCTAATTATAATTCGTACTTTATTTTATATAATAAAGCCTTTTTTATCTACTTTATAAGTAAATACTTATATTAGCTATATAGGGTTAAATACGTTATTATAGTTAATAAGATTATATATTTCTTAATTTATAAGCTTTTTTAGCTCTTTCTTTATTACCTTTATCTATAGCTCCTTATCTAGCCTACTTCTTAGCTCTTTATATAACTTAGGCGGCGGTAGAGCTACATCGCGATATAGCTTTAATATTATAAATAAATTAATAGTAAATATAGCCCTATTAAAGTTATCTTCGTCTAGCTTATAGATAGACTTAAGGGGAAGAGTTTTAAGAGGAGGGGTTAAATAGTCTTAATAGTCGCGATCTTAATCTTAATCTTAGGTTAGAGCTTAAAGCTCTCCTTCTTCCTCTATAAATGACTCCTCTTCTATTAAATCTTATACCTCTTCTTACTTAGTAGGAGGATAAAGTTTAGCACGCTCGTTAGGTAGTAGCTATTAGGGATTTTAATAATTAGTATTATTATTATTTAGCGAGGTATTCTCTATAGCGAAGAAAGCGTTAGTAAACGATTATTAGGTAGTATTTAGGGTATCTATATTTTCGAGTTTATTCTCTTCGATTTACTCCGTTTACTTAATCTAATTTATTACCTTCTCTATTTACGTAATAGTCTCTCCTATACGTTATTCTTCGCTATAGAAGAGGTTCTTATTAAAGAGAATATATAAAGTATTGAAAAAAGTATTCTTTTTTAAGAAAGGGACCTCGATTATAGCTTATATAGATAATACGTATCTAGATAGATATTTAATATAAGCTAACGGAGAGAGCTTCTTTAATTTTCCTCTTAGCTTCTCCCTTATTATTAAGTATACTTTATAGCTAAAAGTATAAATATACTTCTTATTAAGTCTATAGTTTATTAGAAGGGCTTTTTAATCCGGATTATTATCTCTTAGCTATAAGTAAAGGTATTCCTAAGGGGATTTCTACCCTTAAGACTTAACTTCTATCTTATTAAGTAAATAGATTACTAATTCTACTACTAGTAGCTATATATCTATAGGGAATCTTAATTATATAATAAAAAGCTTAATTTTCTATATTAATACCCCTCTAGATCGCTTTATATAACTATTTTAATACGGGTAATTTAGAGAAAATAACTTAATCTTTATACCTTTATCTTAGAGGTTATCTGTAAAATCCCTAGTAATATTAGTATTATTATTAGACTATAGGGTAGCTATTTTTATACTATATTTAATACTTAGATACTCTATAAAGCGCTACTAGATTTATATAAGCTCGGTCTTCTTAATAAGCTTAAAAGAGTACTTTATCCCTATATATATATAAGTAAAGAGAGTAAGATAGTTACTTCTATTAAAAGCGACTTTAAGCTAGGAGAAATCAAAGCTAATAACTCCGTATAGCTTCTTTAGGAATATATTAATTAGAACCCTTAACCTAGCTTTTTTTAATCTTAATAGTAGTATAAATCTTATAATTTAGTATTAAGATTCTACTAAACTTAACGCTTAAGCTCTAAGTAAGGCGTTTTATTATTACCTTACCTAAATAACCTATTCTAGTATACTATAGTACTTCTAGCGTTAATATAACTACCTAAGGGTATCTTAATCCCTATTAATATAGTATAGTCTTAATTAAGCTAATTAAAGCGGTAAAAACTATTAGTAAGTAATCTTAAGGCTTATAATTAATATAGGGCTAATTAAGCTTATATTTAGTCTAAAAAATAACCTACTTAAAGTATTAGTTATATAATTCTCTTATAATATTATTCTAAATTATCCCCTTATTTATAAAACGCTTAAGAGAGACTATATTAGTATAGAAATTAGGAAGATATATAGCGTTAGAGAGAGTTAGCTTATAGCTAGTCTCTATATTTAATTTAACTATACTTATTATATTAATCTATACTTTCTAAGTCTTTATAACTAAGTAAGGGCTTTTTACTTATTGAGATATATGCTTACATAAGCATACTATAAATTTCCTATAAAAAGCTTCTCTATAGATATATATCTTTCTCGATTCTCTTAGCTATATAATAACCTATAATACGGACTTTTAACCTTTAAACCTAGATTTACTAGAGTTAGGGTTATATATTAGGGTTATAAAATATCTAGGAAAAATTAGCGTTTTTTACTCTATACTATATCTATTATTCCCTATTTAGGAAATATACGGCTAATTTACGGCATATAGCGGTATCTTCTAGGTTAGGCAATACGAGTAGAATAGTTATATAGTCCGACTATATAGACTACTTCCGAACGAACCTTAACGACGTAAAGTTAAATATCTCGGAAATAGAGATACCGAAAAATTAACTAATAATATACCTAGAACCTACCTTTTTAGCGCTTTTATATACTAGTCCTCCCGGACCCGTAAGTAGCTTAGTATAGGGCTTAGCCTTAAACACGTGAAGGGGTGCACGTGACGCCCCCGCACGCGAGTGCGTTTAGCTTAAGAAGAGGGGCCGAATAAGTCCTGATGCGAGGGGGATTCTCCCTCTCGCAAGCTTTAGTCTTAGCAATTAGACTCTACCTTTGCCTCCTAACGTTACCTACCTACCCTATATATATATATATAATTAGTTATAAAACCGTAATATAACTTCCCTCTTATATATTACTCCCTTAACTATAGCTATTAAGGGAAAGCTATATAACGCACGCAAATCGCTAATAGTATTACTATAATACTATAACTACTGCCTCTTCGGAGGATAGAGGTAACTATAAATAACGCCCTCGAGGGCTATTACTATAAGCCTTTAATAACCCTAGTATAATTAGCTTTACTACGCGACGCTCCCTATACCCGGGAATCCCTAATTAACGACGCTTAGCGCGCGAGGCTACCGCTAGCGCTTAAGATTACTACTAAGACTACTCTTAAGATATTAATATACGCGCTAAGGGAAGGCGCTAAGCGATAACCTCTATAGTAATAGCTATAGTAATAGCTATAGTAATAGCCTCTTACGGTCTCGGCTATAGTCGATAAGATATAACGCGCTTAATAGAGCGTATATAAAGCTAAGCTCGCCGCTCTTAATACCTTTAGTATAGCTTTCGATACCGCCGCCGTAGCTTATAGTAATAGCGTAGCCCGCTAAATCTATAAAGATTTCGCGTAAAACTTCCTTACCTTCTAGTAACGCGCGCTTAGTATGCTTAACGCGCTTAACGCGCTAACCGAGACCTCCTAGTAATAGCCTACCTAATCGTAGCTCCTAATATACGTAGCGATCCTAACTCGTAGAGCTTAGTAAAAGCAAGCTCGCGTCGATAGCTAGCTACCGAAAGTATAGGCGTAGCTACGCTAAGCGCGATAGGCGCCCGCTACTAAGGAAGACCTTAGAGTCTTCGTATACTTATACCCTAATTCCCCTACCTAGTAATACGAATTATATACTATTTAATTTTACGCCTTTAAGGCTATAGGCCTACTACTATAAAGCTTCCTAGCGGCTAGTAGAATCCGTACTAGGTAGGCTATCGTCGCGACTAATATAGTAGCTTAGAAGAAGCTACTCGAAGATAACTACTAGCGAGAGCTCTCCTAAGCTCTCGGCGCTATAGTAATCGAAGGACCCGAGAAATAGTATAACTACATACTTAAGGGCTACCTAAGATACTTCTATAGCGTCCCTAGCTACGAGGGATTATAGTACTTATCTATTATTACTAATAAAATCGTTATATAAGCCCGATAAACCCCCGTTTTAGTCTACTAGACCCGATATAATAACCTAACGAAGCTTACTATTATAATTATTATCTTACTACGCGAGCTTATAATATACTACTAGTAGCTCTTTAGTAGTAGTAAGAGCGCTAAGCTAATTATATAGGCGCCGCCCCTATACTAATATAATAACTACTAGGATTTCTACGCCCGCTAGACTTATAATAAGGAGATACGCTATAGTAACTATAGTAAGGCTAGGCATAAGGCTAACGCTTATACTAGCCCGAAGTAGTACTTAAACTACCTCGCCCCGAAGACTATAAAGTACGCCGACTACCTAGCCCGATTAAAGTATAGTAAGGGGAAGCTTATCCCTATCGATAGAGAGTAATACTACTATATCTAAAGTACTAGCGCTAAGCTCTAGCGCTAGCTTAATATAAAACTTATCTATAAAAATAGTAGCCTAGCTTAGTAATAATCTTCTCCTTATCTAGCCCCTTTATAAGCTAATACCTAGATAGATAGCGTACTAGCTGCTAGCGCGGCTTTTACGCCTTCCTAGCTAAACGGCCTACCGCGCGCTTTAAGGCTTATAAAGAAATACTATATTAAGCCCTTTTATAAATAAAGAGCTTAACCGATAATAACGCGACTTTAGCTTAATTAGGGTTTTCTAGGCTAATATAGCGAAAGAGGGCCCGATATATAATATCGCGCTATAGCTCGCCGAGGCGGGAGGTTTTTACGTAGCGCTACTATAAGAGCTATAGACCTAGGCTAAGAATAACCGCTACGTAACTAAGACTTATAAAGCTTTCTATACTTTCTCCTTAGCGTATAGCTAGACTAACGAGGATAGGCCTAGGGTTATAATATACGTTTACTAGAGTAATAAGCTAATAGCCCGATAACGCTAGGGCGGCTATAGAGACTTACTAACGATAGAAGTTAATAACCTAATAGTTATTAACTTCTACCGCTATAAAAATAACAACGCCTAAGCTTTCTAGGTACTCTATACGAGCTTAGTTACGAATAAGACCCTTATTGCGGGAGACTTTAACGTATACTACTATACTTAGTAACTAGGCGTTAAGACGTCCCTTAATAGTAAAGATATAGCTAACTAAGTAAACGCAATAGGCCTTATACTTACTTTTAAGCCGGGCTAGTAGACGTATAACCGCGGAAATACGCTTAACTTCTCTTACTTAAACGTCCCGGGTACTAAATCTTACGTTAAAAACTACTTATTTACTAGGTCCGACTACTATATAATAGCTACTACTATACTAAGCTACTAACTAGCGGAAGCTACTATTAAGAAAATTAAAGTCTTAACCCTAGAAGAGCTATAGAGATTCGTAGACCTCGTTAAGTAGTAAATATAAAGCCTCCTTATAAAAGTAAGGAACGCTAAAGAAATCGACTTCTTAGTAGACTAACTTAGCGAAGTCCTTTACGTAGCGCTCTAGGTAGTAAGCTATAGGACTAGTAAGAAGGCGAGGGGATTACCCTAATAGTTAGAAGAGTATATAATTAATAAGGCCTTAATATAAGCGGCCTACGCTACTATAGATAAGGATAGCGCCGACCCTAACTACTATAAAGTAAAGAAGACCTTAGGCCGTATAGTTTATAAGATTAAGAATTGCTTCTAGAATAAATAAGTAAATAATACCGCCGAGGCTAGGGAGATATTTATAGTAATACGCTAGAGTAAGGGGGGAAGGCTATAGCTCTAAGCCCCCCCGATTACTATAGATAAAGTTACCTATAAAGGATAGTACGAGAAAGTATAGGCCCTTTATAAAGCTATCCTTAAGTACTAAGCTTAAGATAACGATATTTAAAACCCGTAGGCCCCCCTCTTAAGTCGGCTATAAGTAGTTAGTATTAACCTCTAAGTCTATACCTATAGCTATAAGTATACTTATATATTAATAAGTAATACGTCCCTTAGTATAGATAGGCTTATAGTCGCGATACTAAAGATAGCCTAGGACTATATCGAGACGGTAGTTATAATGCTTTTTTAAGCTAGCTTACGCTATAGGTACTATCCGTAGGCCTTCCGTAACGTAGAGGTTATAATAATCCTAAAGCTAGGTAAGCGGGACTTAATAGCCCCGCGTACTTAGCGCCCGATTTCCCTATTCTCGTACTTTAGTAAAGGCTTAGAACGCCTCGTTACTTAAAGATTAGCTTAAAGCTTAATTATATAGAAAGTCCTTATACTATAGTAAGTTAAAGCGCTACTAAAGAGATTTTATAAAGACCTAGCCCTCGCCCTCCTTTATAAAGCTAATCTTGCCCTTAAGTAAGGCTAGGTAGCTACGATAATTATAATAGATATTTAAAGCGCTTTTAATATAGTCCTTAAGAACTACCTAACCTAGCGCTTATAGGAATAAGGCTAGCTTAATACCCTTAACCGCTAAACTAATAGCTTCCTATCCGACTATATAGCGAGCGTTAAGTTCGAAGATATTTTAACCCCCTAAGAGCTACTATATTACGGCTTACTATAAGGATTACTAATCTCGCTAGTACTCTTTCTACTCTATACTTAGCCGATTTACTTACTACCCCTTTTCTATAGGTAGAGGTATAAATATACTAATAATATAGCTATACTAGCTATAAGTAACGACCTCGAAGATATAGCTAAGCTTATAATAGAGGCCGCGACGGAACTACTTAACTAAGGTAAAGAGAACGCTATTTCCTTTAACTTAGGAAAGACGGAATTAGTATACTTCTTACGTAAGCGGGCCGATAAAAATAACGCTAGGCCGCTAGCTTTCTATAGTAAAACTAAGATATACGTAGTAGACTCTATCCGCTAGCTAGGTATTTAGTTTAATAAGAAACTCTTTTTTAAAAAGTATATAAAGTACTAGACTATAAAGGCTAGTAAGGTTATAAGCTTTATTAAGGGTATTAATAATATATAACGGGGCCTCCTACCCTAGCTAATAAGGTAGGTCGTCGTAGCTTATATATTACTAGTCTTAACTTATAGCTATAAGCTTTAGTATATACCCCCGAGCTTTAACCCTAGCGACCCCTTACCGAAATAAGCTTACTTATAATCTCGACTTAACTAGGTAATTATTAATATAGCGATAAGGGCCGTACTACTAGCCTAGAAAACTAGCTAACTCTCCGCCTTATACCGCGAAATAAGTATCCCGCTAGCTAAGCTCTTACTTAAACGAACTAGCGCCCTCGCCGCGGTATATATTAAGTCTTTAGACTAGGACTACTTAATCTTACTTAAAGCTTATTAAGCTACGCTATAGTCCTTACTAGCCTATATTTACTTACTAAGACGCTTATAGAAGGAGAAGTATACTACGAGGCTTTAGCGCTTACTAGCGTAGACGCTAAGCCTCGAGCTCTTAGCCCTCTACGCCTTAGCGCTACTACTAGCGGACTTAACGGGAGGCTAGAAAAAGCTAGAGGTAGCCCGCGGGCTCTATCTTAGGCTAGCGGAACTTACCTTAGACCTAGATAATATTATCGTATATTCTAATAGTTTATAAACCTCTAAGGCTAGTAGTAAATATATAAGCTTCGGCTTCTCGATTTAAAGGGGTCCCGACGAGGTAGCTAGTAGGTACGGACGTATTATATATATAGTAAAGTATACAATAGCGAGATCTTTAGCGCTCTTAAGGGGCTAAAAAAGGTACTAAGGCTACTTACTAGGCCGATTTTCGTTTATTTAAATAATATATTAGTAGCTAGAGTAATTTAGGGGGGAGTAAGTAGCTTTTCCTAGTACGAAGTACTTACTTTTCTATAACTCTTACGCGAGTACGGAAGAGTCTTAGTTTACTAGACCTTTAAGTACGCGGAGATTTAAAGTAATAAACGAGCTAATAAATTAGCGAAGGAAGGTAGTAAACTACTAGAGCTAATATACGATATTACTACCTTAGCTTACTTATAGAAAATAGCGAGAGCCGAGGCCGCGATCCGCTTATCTATATAGTAGTAGGAAGAGATACCTAACTCGTACCGCCCCTTAGGCCTAACCTATACCGCTAGATATATAAAAAAGCTAAAGGTAAAGCTAACTTAAGCGTAGCTATACTACCTATTAGTAGCGCGGATAGTATACGGCGACTTCGCTACTTATTATTAACGCTTTAATTACTTAGACGCGCTACTAACCTATACTTACGGCCGCGATAAGGCCCCCGATTATATCTTCTACTACCGTAAGGTTAGCCCGAGGCTTAGACTAAAGCTAGTACCTCTAGTCGCTTAAGCGATCGCTAAGGTAGTAGGGACGAAGTTTAAAGCCTTCCTTAGGCTAGCTATAATAATAGACTTTTTTAAGAAAATCTACCTATATAACTAATAGAGAGTAGCCGCTAGCGGCGTATATTTCCTTATATTACCTTACTTTTCGTACTAACCTTCTATCCTATTATTCGATACTCTAGAGAAAGTTAGTATCTATGTAAGATACGTACCTAGGAGCCTATATAATACCCCGGGCTACGAGTTAATAGCTAGTAGATATAGCGCTATAGCTACGCAAGCTACGGAACCCGCTAACGGAGGAAGGGCTGGAAATTTTATATACTAAGACGTTGGATGGCGAACGGAACGCCCTATAGTAAGAAGGGGGGCGGGCACAGGCCCTTTATCCTAGCGCTAGCCAGCGCGGATTAAAAGGGGACCCGGAGACCCTAATCTCCCCCTTATAGCAAGCGGGCCACCTGTATTTACTTACCCTATACTATAGATAGCTAGCCTAGCGCGTCTTTTACCCTTATAGGGATAGTATAGACGTTAAATATACAAACAAACAAAAATATAGAACCGTGACACCTAGTTCCTAAGATATTTAGCTATAAGTATAGACGCTTCTCCCTAAATAGCTTAGATAGATTATTAATATAGATATCTTAATAACTTACTTATCTTTTAACTAATCTACACGTAAAGACTACTATTCTAATCGTAATATTTCCCTCTATTTTACACACATCTATCCAGCCTATAATAGCCTATCTAAATAGGCTATTTTCCTACCCTTTAACATACCTTCCACTATAACCTGCTTTAATAGAGACTTATAAGGTAAGGTTATTATATAACCCTAATTATAATACTATTAGGTCTAGGCTCGCGCTTACTACTCGCGTACTAAGAGCTACGTTTCCTCGAGATATTATATTAGCCGCGGCTATAATAAGAAGCTAGCGGTAAGGGTATTCTAACAATTATTAAATTCCTCTTCTATAAGCGCGTAGAGTATTAATTTAAAGGCCGTAACGAATTCTCCTAAGCTTATTTCCCTTAGGTAGCTAAACTACCTCCCTAGGTTATTACTATATAAGTCTCGGCGTTAAGGCTTAAAGGGATTATCGTTATTATTATCGCCTTACTAGTACTACTAGGCATAAGTTACTATGTTCTTTATAATATACTACGTATAGACTTAAAGCTATAAGCTTAGGAAGACCGCGCTTAACGCTACTCGCGCGGCCGCGTTATAGTTTATAATAATAACGTAAGGAATAAAGGTATTATTAGCTAGCTAACGCGACCGCGCCTATATAGTTACTTAGTCTCTTAGCTATTTAAAATACTAAGTAAACGCGGCCTTATTTTCGTAAGGTATAAGATAGAAAGCTATAGGGAAGATAGTCCCTAGGGCTATAATTCCGTTTAGCTTAAGTAGCTTAAGGCTATAACTATTTATATTATTCGTAATATTTACTATTAGGAGGTAAGAATACTAGCCCTAAAGCTTTAAGCTATTATTAAGGCTAATAAATTAATACTTAAATTAATCCTTATTATTAAGCTATTCTTAATAGAACTTACTTTCTTTATTAAGCTTAGCTATAAGCGCTTAAGTCGAAGTATAAGCGCTAAAACTATTTCGATAAATCTATATAATTAGATTTACGATATCTTACTCCGTAGCTAAAACTAGCTTACGGCTATAGGCCTTTAGGGTAAGTAAGATCTACCTAGCTATAATACTAGTATTTAATAATAACTTCTCTACTTCTTTAACCTTATTATTAATAAGTCTCCTATACTTAGGGAAGGCTCTAAGCGAGCTAGCCTCGTAATTATAGTCTAGGTATATTATAAAGACTTTTTAAAAGCTATTATAATTATTAAGCTAAATAGCTTTAACCTTAAAGGGGTAGCTTATCTTCCTTGTACTAGCTTTATAAAGCTTAACTAAGGAAGTATAATATTCGCGCCCCTTATAAGTATAGACGATATTTATATACTAGGGCTTCCTACCTTAATAGTTACTAAGCCTATACCTTATAATAGCGTAACCCTAGGGGCGCGTATAACCCTTAAGAGCCTTAATAGCGTCTTAGAGAGACGTAAAGAGTAGTATATTATTAAGAGGAGGAAGGAGAAGTATCTTAATAGAAAATTCGGTTCGATTAGAGTAAATTATAGCGTTATAAGATATATTAAAGTAATACGTTATAACTATTAACGGTATTATTATAGTATTACGAGGGCTTTATATATATACGCGGTAGTATTTACTTTATCTATACGGGTAGGCGACAAGGGCGCTAATTATAGGGGGCTAGGGGCGCTAATAAGGGCGACTAGGGGGGGAGGGAGGGAAATTTATAGGGCGCTTTAGGCCCCTTTATACTATAAACCCCCTATATTTATAGGGCATACGCGACGCGTTAAGGCCCTTTACCCTATATAGTTAGACATAGTACTAATAAAAAGGTGATACAGGACGATTAGGTTGACCCATAATTGTCGGAACTTTTGTCCCCCCACTGTAGATACCCACTAGCTCAGCACGTCCTGTGCTCCCTCGCGGAGACCTGAGCGGCCAATGGCTGCTGGACGGAAAATACATTGAATTGAATTGAACTTCAAATAATCGTTGATCAGGGTAACTCCTGAGTTATATATAAGTACCGCAATTCTCACTTAGCATTTATGAAGCACTTGTGAACGACTTCTATCTATAGGTCTCTTAAGCTGAAGTATGAGGATCCTATTTCTTGTTTAGTTGCGCTTGTATACCTGTATTGCGTCCTCGTCGACCGGAGCGCTGCGCTTCTTGTAGACCTGGATCGCGTCCTCATCCAACGTAGAATCGCGCTTGTATACCTGGATTGCGTCCTCGTCGACCGCCGGAGCGCTGCGCTTCTTATAGACCTGGATCGCGTCCTCATCCGTCACAGAGTCGCGCTTGATATCTGGATGCATTATACTCGTACCCGCTGTGATGAAGAGTGAGCCTGGTGGGCTAGACATTGTATTACTTGAACACCTACGGTTTATAGGCTGAATAGCAGGGACTGCAAGCACTGCAGATAGGAATGGCAAAGCCAGAAAGACACTCGAACTCAGCATTATAGCGATTGGTGCAGGAGACGCAGGGATGATTTGGAGCGTAAGAATGAATCGTGAACGGGGAGGAAGTAAGACGAAAATTGATGAAGAGAAAATTGCAGCCCATTGTTTGGGGATCATTCGGTCTTTATATACCTGTTTCCCGGGTCTCGTACCCACAGCAGACCTTTACAACGGCCCGCCAAAGAAACATGGGAAATAACGATTAGCTGCCAAGGAATCATCAACGGTAATGAAGCCCGGAACATTATCTCCCAAGGCCTCATATAACCGTTCTAGAGTTGGAAGGTCGTTCACCCCTTTGGGCAATCGCCGGACCAAGGTGCAGGATGTCGTGTTGGTCGAGGCATCTTGATGTCAAAAGTCCCCTGCATCACCAAGCGGACCCGAGCGTCGAGACGAAAAAACAAATCGGCTCGGTTACTGGCCTTACACTTACAGAGGTAGCCGACACGGCAGATAGAGATCAGTCGGTCAATTGGGGAGGAGGTACAGGTCAAGAAACGTGAACACAATTTCACACAAATTTTGATGATAACTTGTCGTCGGGAACATAACCTTGACCGAAGATATCGGATCAAATTGCACCATCAGGCGAATGATGCTTATAATTGTGAGTCATCCACCTTACAGAGTGAGTCATACGCATAGGAGATGTTCCAGGTCGTTGCACTCCGTGAATCGAACAGAAATGCTTGTTGGCTGCATGATTGTACGCCGTATCATTGCAACCTCGGCTCTGCTTCCCCCTCCCACGCATGATTATTATTGAACTAACTACGACAGCAGGTCTTGGCATTTAATTTCACATGCACGTACCTCGGTTATTTATGAGTGAATGTGGCATGTTGAGGCTACGTTTCCTCGAATTGAGGTTAAGAAAGAGCATCCCAGGGCATCTGCTATTTCTCTTCTTCTAGACGGCCGTCTACCATTACGAAACGGCAACCCCTCTCGCGTTAGTTCTTTCCGAAGCCAAATTTCTTCGCATAATTTATCTACCAGGATTTTGGGATTCAATATCATGGAATCACACCGGAGATCGACTAGCTGCGACTCTCTTCTTTCCCAGAGCGACTTGGAACTGAAGTGCAATGTTGACTCTTCACGGCGCGGACGGAGGGCTCGATTGTGGCAGAGTTGGATTCTCGGAGTTCTTCTAACGACGACTTACACCCTTGCTGTAATAGCGTTGACATTTTTCTGGACTTCACTCCATCATGGCAAGTCCATCACGTACAGTGCGTCTCCTCCGCGTCGAAACAACCTGCGTAAGACGAGCTAAATGTGTTTCGAAAAGCACCTGCGCAAGAGGCGGTAAGATACCACAAGGTTCAGTTTGACGGCAGTCTAGGTCTGCGCAGTGTTTACACAGGCGAACCACGGAAAGAATCCGAAGAAGCCTGGAGTAAACTTTTCCGACATTATAACATTCGCTTTACTGCCGAAGAAATGCGAAAGCTCAATCGTACTGCTTTGGAATTGCGGAATGGTGGCGGCTTTTACGGTCAGTTAAGTGCATACCATCACCTGCACTGCCTGAAGATGCTTAGGCAGGTCTTATGGCACGATAAGTATAACGTTACAATTTCCGATCTCCGAGGCCATGCAGATCACTGTATCGACGACATTCGCCAGTCTCTAATGTGTCACGCCGACCTTTCCGTCGTGACGTTCGACTGGCAGGAAAATAGGCGCAAGCCCTGGCCCAATTTCCATATCGAGCAAACATGTATCGACTGGGATGCTCTCGACGCTTGGGCGGCTAGACGTTCTTTCTCGATATTTGATCAGAAGACTCTAATTCACCCTCAACTCGGTTCGTATAGACTACCCCCTTCCTGACCCAAAATGGAATTTGACTAATGGCAATTCCTGTGGTCGCAGGTATTTCATTTCCTCTTGTCAATGGCCAGATAGAAATAAAGGAGCACTTTCACTCGCGTAGTGACGACAACTAGGCGTTCAACAAGGGACCGCGCAAGAACCCAATGCCCGACGACCGAATGGATATAAAACCTGGATAAAGGAACAGAAGGCTACAATCTTTAACATGGACGATGACGAGTACGAGGTGTACTGTCGAGAACCCGTCATGATGATATCGGATCCTCTCAAGTGGTGGTTGGAGCCTGCGCAAAGGCGCAGGTTTCCCAATCTCTCCCTACTGGCTATTGACATTCTCTCGATCGCGCCGATGTCAGCTGAGACGGAGCGTCTTTTCTCCAAATCGAAAGCCACGATGACCGATCAGAGAGGATCAATAGGTATTGAAACGGTAAATCTCTTAGAGTGTCTAAGGTCCTAGGACAATAGTACCCTTGTGATCCCTTCAGAGTACTTTTATGCCAGATCTGGTTGCATGGACAATGGGACGGCTGATTAAGAGTACGGGAGCGATAAGGATAATTAGCTTCTCGACAATAGTAACGAATCGTAAATAAGATATCGGTGTCGCGTAGCCTATCATGTGCGTATAGAATGTCTAGAAGACATCCGGAAGTCCCTGCACTACCGTAATAATTCAACAAATTGGCTAGGTCTTGGCAGCGGGGCATGCAGGTAACCCACCGATGGTAACACCATACAAATTATATAAGGCAATGATCTAGCGGCTATAGCCCTGCCTCCTCGTAAGACTATAGAAATTTTTAAAGCTTAAAAAAGCAATAAAATAGCCCCCGCGAGCTTTATTAAGGTAGTTTATATATATTCGATCGATTAGACGTTATCGTAACTAGCTAATCGGGCCAGACGTTATAAACGACTTCGATAACGCTACTTACTTTAAGGAGGGATAAGAATACCGACTAGAATACCGTTAGCCTTCGAGCCTAGGTATTAAAATAGGGATTTCCCTAGTAAAAGAGGGCAAATACTATGGTTAGGTAAGAGAGCGAAGTCGTTATAAAGTCGAGGGCGTCGTCTAGCTAGGAAAAGTATATTACTACCGTATTAAGCGACGAGGTAAGCGATAGAGCCGCTTTAATATAAAGCTCGGCGTATTCCGCGTATAGTATAAAGGAGAGGTACTTTTTTAGGTAGATAATAGAGAGATCCCTTTAGAAGATAAAGATACTCGTATTACTATAAAAAATTAGGTAGAAGAAGAAGGACTATTATTTAGTAAGCAGGAAATTAAATTAGCTTTCTTCCCTAAGGTTAGAAGATTATACGTACGAAGTAACGCCTTAAGCTCCGTATACGAGAACGTTAGTAGGGCTATCTCGCGATCTATACGTTCCGGCTACTCGTCGCTTACTTAGATAAGTTCGTCGCTATTAAGTAGCGAATTAACGATATTCTTATCCTTAATAACGATATCCTAGGCAGATTCCTAGTTCGTAAAGTCGATAGTATTAGCCGCGATATCTTTAATACTAATAAGGCTATCCTAGCTACTATCGGGCTAGATACTAATACTATAATTAAGAAACGCTTTTTATACTATCTCGTACTATCGTTAGAGTTCTCGGGTAGCTATAGCGACTACGAAAGTCGTTATAACTCGCTTATTACGGGTAGACTAGCTAGTAATACCCTTATCTTCTCGCTTAGCGACGTACGCCTTTATTATATCGCGAAGCTAGTCTTTAAACGGGCGGTTAATATCGGTATCGAGAGGTTATAATAAGCTTATATAGCTAGGCAGGATAAGCGCTATAATAACGTTCTAATACCGTAGCTATAAGAGTATACTAAGCGTCTTATAGAACGAAGCTACGTTTATTACGAGGAGAAATTCTTCCTTACTAAGGCTTATAATAGTAGTAAATTCCTCTCTAATCTATTACTAGAAGAGATCTTCGTTATTATACGTAGTCTCGTTAAATTCGACTATTACCTTAGGCAAGTATAGGTAGCTTTCTTCTTAAAGGATCCTACCCGCTAGCGGCGACGCCCTATAGAAAATTATCTTAAGCTTTAACCGTAATACGCTATCCGCGAAGATATATAAAATTAGCGTCGCCTACCTCTTATTCTAGCCGCTATAGTCGCTCTTACCGTTAATAGTCCGCTAGCTACGCTACTCGTATATAAAGCTATTAAGATATTTAAACGGGATAGGAGTCTTATTAAGATTAAGGATACAGCTCTTTTTAAAGTAGCGAGTTAGCGAGTTTAATATTATATTAATCGATCGAGGTATATAGCGGCGGTAGATACGGCGGATATATCGTAAGAAGCTATTAATAATATATAGGTATTCTTTAGGGCGCCGGGTTAACTATTTCGTTACTTTCCGACGTATAATACTGTAACGACGCTAAAAACCCTACTACTAGCCGTTTAAGAAGGTAAATAGCGTCTTTATATTAAGCTCGAGCCTCTTAAAAATACTTCGTGCTTATCGCTTAAACTACGTAATAGTTACTAATTTCTTATATCTTCGAGCTTCTTCGAACTTAGCGATTAACTCGCTCTCTAACGCGGGCTACTACGGTCGGAATACTCTCTTCTACGCGGCTTAAACCCTACGCTTTACTTAGTTGCTAACGGTCTATTGCGGAATTTTAAAGTACCTCGCTACCTCTTATTACGATAGGCCGCGATAGCCTCGTTCGTCCGTAACTAGCGAGTTAGGATCGTAAATCTTATAATAAAGGAAGAAGGTAAAAACCTTATTACGCTTACGTACCGAATAGCTTCGCTCTACGCGCTTAATACCCTATAGCGTTAATACTTATAATAAGCGGGTACTAGGCTTCCTAGCCCGTAGGCTAGGCCTAACCTTCGCGTTCTTATTAATCTCTACTAGCGGCGGCATTGCGAATTATTATACAGTTATGTGAGTGCATAGGTCTAAGGTAGGTAGAGAGACTTGGTAGTTGTATTCGCTAACGCTGGCAAAACGGTGGGTGAAACCGTTGCCTTTTATCTATATATCTAGCCTGCTCTATACCTATTGCAGTACTGCTAAATGCAGCTAAATAAATATAGCAATTGTAATTAATACTCCGGATCCGGCTTGCCGCTTCCGTTAGCGTTTTACTAATATTAGCCGAGGTTACAAAGTCGCGAGACTTCGGGCTAATTAGTCCGTTAGATCCTACCTTATAATATACCCCCCTAGGGCTAGCTATACCTTCGCGATAGTTGCCCTATAGCTTTAATTACCAAATTAAGATTCTTATCCTATAAGGGTTATTCTATAAAGACTATAAAGGTATTATATATTAAAATCTCCTACTATTAAATAACTAATAACGTATAGAAGCTTATACGGTTTAGCTAAACGGTTATAGGTATATACCGTAATACGAGACTAGATAGGCCTACCCTCCTTAAGTAAGTCTTCCTACTAAGGTTTCCCCGGATCTCTTAATAATAGTATAACTATAGACTCGACCTCTAGTAATAACTAACTTAAGAAATCGACTAAAGAAGAAAAAGAAGAAGAGGCATAATAATATAGTAGTAATAATACTAATAATAACTTCCTAGACCTAGACTTATATCTTATAGGCTTTCTAGGGCATTATAGGGACCGCTAAGATACCCTTAGGTATAGTTATTATATAGTAATCCTAAATTACGAATATACCCTAGTATCTAGGTTCCGTTAAATCTAGCTAGGGGGTAAGGGTAGCCTAGCTCCCGTAGTATAATAACTACTTAAATCCCTAAAGATTATTTTTTACTTATTATAATAGTTATTAATTAATAGGTATTACTTTTATTATATAGTTGCCTTTAGAGTGCGGATCTTTCGTTATACGTATCTCTTAAGATATATTAAAATCCTCTAAAGAGTACTCGTAGGCTATTAGCAAGCGCGAAATACCCTTCCTAATTAAGATAAAAGGGCTTAAAGGTTATAAGTTTAACTCGCGTATATATAGCTTATTTTTTAGCTTTTCTAACGTTAATTAAATATATAATTAAAAGGCATTATAACCTATTATTATAATAAGGGTAATTAAAGTAAAATAGCTACCTTAGCAGCCTATCTACTATATAGGCTAGGCGCCTATAGCCGGTAATAGAGGCTAGTCTATAAAGCCTTTATAATACTCTTACTAGAAGCTAGCTGGGCCTATTTAGCGCTAGAAGTTAGTAAATTTCTCTCCTTATAGCGGCTTTATAAGGCTATCTACGATTATCTCTATAGTCTTAATCTAATTAATAGAAATCCTACCGCTCTATACCTCTTAATAAAGCTAATAATAATAAATATCAATATAGCGAAGCTTCGTAACGAGCTTAACTTACTTCTTTATAAGTAGCCCGATCGTCTATATATTATTATATTAAAGTATAATAAGCTTATCTAGGTAAAATTCAAGACTCTTATATAGGTAATTAAAGGCGATAAGCTCTTTAGCTACCTATAAGAGTACTAGTAGCTCTACCTCTATTAATAAGGTTATAACCGTATCCTACTTACCTAATTTATATATAATAATACTACTAAAGAGCTTAAAAGTATAGCCTTATATACTCTTCCTATCGCTATAGTTAGCGAAGGAGGTATCTAATATAGCTTCTACTATATAATTATTACTATCGTATATTATAGCTAGATTCTTATAGCGATATAAGAGATTAATAACTATATTAGCTATAGAGATATAGCGAGGGCTTAGGTTTTAAAGGAACTACGATAGCTTCGCAATAGCGTAGGCTATATTAGCTCTTATAACTATAGTAGTATATCCTAGGGATCTAATTAGCGCTTAATAGTACTTCTTTTCCTAGGTTATAGCCTCCTAATCGTATAGTTCTAACGGATTAAGGGGCAACGGCTACTTAGGTAGTCTTAATACCTCTATATAATTAAATTTTAAGGCGATCTTCTCGATATATAACTATTATAATAGCTATAGCTTCTTCTAATTCCTATCTCTTATAATATTAATACCTAGGAACTAGGTAAGCTCTCCTAATACTTTTACTATATAAGCTTTTATAAGGTTATCGTAGAAGATCTTATACTCCTTATAATATTACTTATAGTATAGTATAATAAGGTTATTAATATAAAAGAAGACGATTAGCTTACTATTATATATAATATACGGATCTTCTAAGACTAGCTTAAAGCCTTAAGTTATAAGATATTATATAAGCTCTTTATACTAGAGAAGGGGTAAGCGGCGAAGCCTATAGAGAGCCTTTCTTAATCTCTATATCTTATCCTTCTTATAGAAGCTATTAGGGGTTAGGTAATAGACTTCCTTATTAAGATCTATATTAAAGAATACGTTAACGAAGTTATATTAATAGGTATCGAGGTCGAAATAGGCGGTAATAGCTATAAGGAGGCGAAAGGTCTTAGCTATAAGTATATACGTAGCTAGAGGTATATCTATATAAGCCTATAAATCTCCCCTAACTACGATTCGTGCTTTATATTATATAATAAAGCCTCTCTTATCTACCTTTTATATATAAATACCTATATTAGCTATATAGGGTTAAATACGTTATTACGGTTAATAAGATTATATATTCCTTAATCTATAAGCTTCTTTAGCTCTTTCTTTATTACCTCTATTTATAGCTCCTTATCTAGCTTACCTCTTAGCTCTCTATACGACTTAGGCGGCAGTAGAGCTATATCGTAATACGGCTTTAACGTTATATATAAATTAATAGTAAATATAGCCCCGTTAAAGTTATCTTCTTCTAGCTTATAGATAGACTTAAGGGGAAGAGTCTTAAGAGGAGGGGTTAGATAGTCTCTTAAAGCCTAAGGCTTAGCTTCTTCCTCTATAAAAGATTCCTCTTCTAGTAGATCTTATTCTTCTTCTTACTTGGTAGGCGGATAAAGTTAAGTACGCTTGTAATAGCTTAGCTATTAGGGATTTTAATAATTAATATTATCTTCCTAATCTTACGGCGCGACGAAGAAGGAGTTTATAAACGATTATTATATAGCCTTAAGGGTATCTATATCTTTAAGATAATTTCCTTTAATCTACTCTATCTATTTAATCTAATCCGTTACCTCTTCTATCTATATAATAGGCTCTCTAGTACGCTATTCTTCGCCGTAGAAGAGTTTCTTATTAAAGAGAACGTAGGAAGTATTAAAGAAGGCATTCCTCTTTAAAGAAGGGACCTAGATTATAGCTTAGGTAGATAATATATATCCGGATAGATAGCTAATATAAGCTAACGGTAAGAGCTTCTCTACTTTTCCTCTAAGCTTCTCTCTCGTTATTAGGTAGGCCTTATAGCTAAATATATAAATATGCCTCTTATTAGGTCTATAGTCTTATAGTAAGGTCTTCTAGTCCGGGTTATTATCTCTTAGCTACTCGTAAAGGCATTCCTACGGGGATCTCTAGCTTTGAGACTTAACTTCCGTTCTATTAAGTAGATAGATAGCTACTTCTACTACTAATAGCTATATATCTATAGGAAATCTAGATTAGACGATTAGAAGCTTAATCTTCTATATTATCACCCCCCTAGATCGCTCCGTATAACCGTTTTAATACGGGTAATTTAGAGAAGATATTTTAATCTCTATACCTTCGTCTTAAAGGTAATCTATAAATTCCTTAGTAATATTAGTATCGTTATCTATCTATAGGGTAGCTATCTTCGTGCCGTATTTAACTCTTAGATACTCTATAAAGCGCTACTAGATATAGGTAAGCTCGGTCTTCTTAATAAGCTTAAATAAATATCTTATACTTATATATATATAAGTAAAGAGAGTAAGGTAATTACTACCGTTAAAGGCTACTCTAGGCTAGAAGAAATTAAAGCTAATAACTCCGTATAGCCTCTTCGGGAATAGGTTAATTAGAACCCTTAACCTAGTCTTCTTAATTTTTACTATAGTATAGATCTCGCAATCTAGTATAGGGATACTACTAAACTTAACGCCTAGGCTCTAACTAAGGCGTTCTATTATAGCCTTGCCTAGGTAGCTTATTCTAGCGTACTATAGGGCTTCCGGCGTTAAAGTAACTATACGAGGGTATCTTAATCCCTATTAATACGGTACGGTCTTAGTTAAGCTAATTAAGGCGGTAAAGACTATTAGTAAATAATCCTAAGGCTTATAGTTAATATATAGCTAGTTTAGCTCGTATTTAGTTCGAAAGATAACCTACTTAAAGCGTTAGTTATAGAGTTCTCTTATAACGTTATTCTAAATTATCCCCTTATCCGTAAATAGTTTAAGTAAGACTATATTTATATAGAAATCGGGAAGATATATAGTATTAAAGAGGGTTAGCTTATAACCCGTCTCTATAATTAGCTTAACTATACCCGTCTATTAAATCTATACTTCCTAAGTCCCTATAACTAGGCGAGAGTCTTCTACCTATTTAAGGGTCTTAAACTATCTTATATAATTAAATATATTAAGATTCGATCCGGTATCTAGGAGGACTTTTTCTTTTATCGGGTAGCTATTATTAATACTATTTATAGTACTAACTAGCTATAAGATCTAAACTTAAGTATCTAAGGAAGAGACTACGTTAATAGAGCCTATTATAAAGTATCCCTACGTTGCTATATCCGCTAAAGAGCTTAAAGAAGAGCCTAAAGAGCTCTTTTTAATAAAGGCCTTAATTTTATTCCTAATATCTTAATTAGTATTTTAAACCTTCTTTTATATAGTCTTTATTAAATCCTTATTAAGATCTCCTTTTAGCTAGTCTAGCTTCTTACCTAGTATATAGGTATACTATTTCTAGTAATCTTTAGTACTACCCTTCTTAATATAATTCCTATTATACTAATTATACTTCTTCCTTTCCGGATTAGTACTATCATTATTATTATTATTAAAGGTAGAGCTACTATTTATATAGCTCTACTCTTAACCTTATAGTATAGTAGTAAACGTACTATTAATCTTCTTATTATTAATATTATTAGCCTTCGTAAGCCTAAAAGCTTAAGCTATCTAGGTAAAGGTTAGAGGCTATTTTAAGGTTATCTTAGCTATAATATAGTCCTTATACTATAAATCTATAAACGAGGGGAAATGAGGGTTTAAGGCTTATAGAAACCGTCTATAGACCTCTTCTTTAGTACCGTATAGGGAATTAACCTACTAGTATAGCCTAAAGCTATCTTTAAGGGATATAATCTAGGCACTTAGGTTAGCCTTCTTTAAATCCTAGGAAAGGATCTTAATAAGACTATCTTCTATAAGCTCCTTTTCCCTTTAGTCTCCGGGCTATATAGTCCTTATAAGCTTCTATAGCTTCTCCCTTATAGTAATTAACTTAATAATAAGGCCTATATACTTAGAGGATAGGCTTAAATCGATATAATATATAACTAAATTTATCGACCT
Organism: Hirsutella minnesotensis 3608; assembly: GCA_000956045.1. NCBI lineage: Eukaryota > Fungi > Ascomycota > Sordariomycetes > Hypocreales > Ophiocordycipitaceae > Hirsutella > Hirsutella minnesotensis. The sequence continues at coordinate 341,500 of KQ030522.1, read as the reverse complement.
AATCTTCTTATCGTAGATTAGAAGCTAGCTCTTATAATAAAGTAGCTCGAGGTCTTTATATCTTACTAAGTCTACCGCCTTATTTAAGGTCTTTACGGCTATAAATACTAACGAAGGGATATAGGGTAGTTAATTATTATCTTCTTCCTCTACCTCTTCTATAGTTATATTAATCTTAGTTAAGCTAGAAGTAGGGGGTTAAACTTCCTTATATTATTCTTCTTAAGGTTATTATTATTATTCCTAGCTTTTTAGCTCTTAGCTTATAGTCTTAAAGCTAGGTAACTTAAGTACCTTCGGCTTCCTTAGGGCTATATTACTTACTAAATCGATATATTACTAGACTAACTTAGTCTAAGTAACTCTCTTAATATTATCGTACTAGTAGGTCTAGTCTTTAGGCTTCTTTAAAGAAAAGGCTAGCTTCTACTTAATTATAGAGATTAATTCTATTATAATAACAATATAGTTAAATTATATAATTTAAGATATAATATAAGTCTTCTATTAAATCCTTAGAAGTATACTTAACTACTAATATTAATTTAATCTAATTATAATATATACTAAAAGATAAAGCTTAAAACGCTTTTTTAAGCTAGTTTAAACTATAGCTTCTATTTATATAATATAGAGTATAACTTTATATACTATAGCTATAGCTTACTTAAGATATCTAAGTCTATAAGCTAGGGTACTATATAAGTAATAATAAGCTTTATAATTCTTACTACCTCTATAGCTACCTACGCTATCTTATATATAACCGCGCTTTCTATTATACTTAAAGCGCTAAAGATTAGTTAAGGCTTAATTTATTTAATAAGAATACCTAGGTTTAAGACTAACTTTTCGTTAATTATAGTATAGTATTAATAGCTTTAATTTATAGCTATAGTTAAAAGTTTAACTTTATTAAGTATAAGTAAGATAAATATTCTTTTTTTAATCTAAGTTATAAGCTTACTTTTTACTAGTTTTATAGAGATAGGTTTTAGCGCTTGTTTTTACGGTAAAGCTATATATTTCCTACTTACTATATAAAAGTAGATAGCTTTTTATTATTAAAAGTCTCGCCCTTAGAGCTACTTTTTAGTAGTAGGGGGAATACTATCGCCTTAATACTTATTAGTAGCTTACCCGCGTAGAATAAGTAGTTTATAATATAATATATATCCGCGTTATAGCGAAAGTAATATCCCTCCTCTTTATACTTTTAAATTTTTAATATTATTACCTACTTTACTTTAAGTATAGGCTAGCTAGCTTTAGTCCCCTAGGTTAAAGTAAATTACTTTCTTAGCTTTAGCGTTTTTATTACGGCTTATATTACTACTATAACTATATCCTTATCTATAGTTTAAGCTAGGTATTAAGTTTAAAGTAGTATAACTAAAGGGAAGGCCTTTGCCTAGCTTTTCTTATTAAGTAGTTAAAAGCATAGGGTTTACTTATAGATTTAAGCTACCTATATAAGCTAAGTAATATAAGCGCTATATATTATAAGTATCTTAATTAAGATTAAAAGCTTATAAAGCGCGGGTAAGATAGTATTACGTAACTATATAAGCTTAGCGCTATTATTTTATACTAATAAGCTTATAGCTTATATAAATATCTTTTTAAAGTTTAAAAAGAGTTCTTTAAAAAATTAGCTATCTTATTACCTTAAGGTTTATAGCTTATTTTATACTTTCTTTTATTTCTATATATTACTAAAGTAATATATAAAGTATTTAAAGAAAGCTTTTAGTTCTTAAGTTCTTTTTAGCTTACTACTCTTTTAAAAACTAGCGATATAGTATATATAAGGTTCTAGGAGTATATATAAAAACGCATCCTATATTATTTATTTATAGCTATTAAAGCTTTATTACTTATTTATTAAAAACTTGACTTTTAGCTTATTATAGAAAAAGTAAAAGCTTTCTAGCTTTTTATCTTATACTAGCTAAGTTAGTAGCTTTTTATATATAAGTATTTTATTACTTACTAATTTCGCGAAAGTAGTAAGTATATTTATTATTATTATTACTTCTAAGCTACTTAGTATTTATAGTACTTCTTATCTCTACTTTAAGTCTTAAGGTATAGCTTATAAAAAGTTTATTAGTTAGGAAATATCTACTAACTACGCTAGTATACTTTAGTTATTAAAAAACTATAAGAGTATTATTAAGGGTATGTTATATTTATTATTACTGCTTCCCTTATAAAAAGGATAGATTAAATTATTACGGGCTTTTAGAAGCTCGAAAGAGTATAAGTACGGTCTATAGTATAAGTATATTAATTTATAAGGAAGAGAGCTATCTTACGTATATAAGTCTATAATTAGGGGGGTCTTACCCGCGTACTAACCTACGTAATAAGCTTAAGCAAGCCTAAGCTCCTACTAGGTTAAAGACCTTATACTACCGCTTATTACTATATTCTCTCCTTACTACGCTTTACTTAGCCTTTTTAATTCCCTTTTCTTATAGCTACTTTTACTATATCCTCTACTACTATGCCTCCGCCCCCTCCCCCTTTACTATTTCCTAACTATTGTAAGGGTATTAACTATATTATAAGCTATTTTAATATTAAAAGTAATAGTTTTAATAAAGAGAGTATTAGCTCTATTAAGAATATATATATATATATATCCTATATTATAAATCTCTTTAGCTTAAGTAAGGCTAAATATTAATATAGCTATAATAAGGCTTATTATTACGGACTCCCTTATATAAGCGGGATCCGTAGGATATAAGCTAATTACTATCTATTATATAGGCGAGCCGGACTAATTACTATAAAATAAACCTATATTATAAGCTAATTACTAGACGAAATATATAATTAAATATATATTCTATAGAAATCTCTCCTCCTTATTTTAGTTAATTACTAATTTTAAATACTTAGTAAGGAAAAGTAAAAAGGAAAGTATTAAGGAAAATCCTTAAGATTTCCCTTATATTACTAGTAAATATCTTAAATCTTTCTTTTTTATAACTTATACTAATATCTATAAAAGCGTTCTCAGAGCTTTAGTAGATTACGCAAGGATAACTATAGGAAATTACTAAAAAATATTCCGCTTAGTTATTTTAGGATTTCCCGTAAATTATATAGGGATAACTAGTACATAATAATAAGAAATATTCTACTTAGTTATCTTAGGATTTCCTATAGATAGCGTAGTAATAACTAATAAATAATAGTAGGAAATATTCTACTTAGTTATCTTAAGATTTCTTATAAATAGCGTGGGAATAACTAGTAGATACTAATAAAAAGGTTCTACTTAGTTATCTTAGGATTTCTTATAGATAGCGTAGGGATAACTAGTAAATAATAATAAGAAAAGCTCCGCTTAGTTATTTTAAGATTTCCTATAAATAGTATAGGGATAACTATAGGAAAGTATATAAAAAAGTCTTACTTAGTTCTTAATTACTAGTTATTTTATAATTATTACCCCCTATTAGAAAAGAAATACTAATATCCTTACTAAGGCTTAAGTTATTTATAGCTAAAGCGTATTAATTATCCGCGAGGTCCTATTTATATCTAGCTAAGGCGCTTATATATCTCGTTATTAGAAATCTTAGTAATAAGTCGCGGTTTCTTCGTAAAGCTTCGCTAGCTACTACTTTAAATATTTATTAATAGTTATAGAAGTCCTAATAAGATTTAGTAAGTATAGTAGTAATATCTCGTTACTTTTTCCGCTTTAGCTACTTATTTTAAATATACGCGTATTTAGGAAATCTAGGTAATATTTTATAAATACTATAGCTAGATTATAGTTATCTTTATCCCCTAGTAGTAATTAGTAATATCCCTATATTTACTAAAAGAAAGTCGCGGTTACTATTAGTATTTTCTCTCCTAGCTATATATTATATAGTTTTATAATAAATTATCCTAAAGTTAAGCGCTTTATTTAGTAATATAATATACTAATTAGTAAGAGTAATTTATTAGTATTATAAATATAGGGTTTTTCGCTATACGTTTAAGTAAAATAAGGTATAAATAGTTAATATATAAGAGGCTATATTAATAAAGCTATACTTATAGTAAGATATCCCTTTTTAATAGTTATAATAGCGAAAGAGCTTAGTTTTATAAATAAGCTAAGTTTAGGGTTTTAAGCTATAATAAGTTTACGTTTAAAAGTAAATATTATATAGGAAAATAAACTTAAAAGATTTAAATAAATAAAATATCGCGCTTATAATTAGGAGTTTCTTAGTTAGTATATTTTTAATTTCTTAAATTACTTATCTTTCCCTTCTACTATGAAGTTAGTAGTATACTTAATATAAGTATTTAGAGTATTTTTATTTTTTTAGTTTTCTTTTTTTTTAATAATTACTTACTACTAGTCCGGACTTATATATATCCTATATATACTTATTCTTTATACTTTCCTTTTTTATAGCTTATATACTAAGTATTTAAGTATATTTATATTTTAATTATTTTTATATTTTACTTAAGTTCGTATTAGATTAATATTACTAAAGTAAGTTAATAAGTTCTTAATTAAAATATTTTATTATCTTTTATTATATAGTATTATAGCGTTATAAATTAAGTCTTAAGCTTTTATAGTACTACCTAAAGGCATACTAGTAAAACGGCTAAGAAAATCATAGGTACTATTAGTAGTAGTATTAAGAATATAAACCGCGTAATTAGTTATATTAATAAATCCTTAGCTAAAGCTTAGCGCGCGTATTACTATTAATAAAGTAAGATTCTAACTAAGGTAGACGCTTCGCGCTTAGAAGTAGTATTTAGCTAAAATTTAGCTAGTTCTCTCGCTATTAATAACTATAATTTCTTATTTAGCGTAAATACTATAGTAAGCGGGCTCGTTATTAACCTTATTAGTAATAAGTAATAAGTTAGTAAGGAAGAGTTATAAGGTAAAGCTATTAAATAAAGTAATATTAGCTAAGTAATTATTAAAAATAGTATTAAGTTTTATTAAAAATTAATTTATAGCGTAAATAAAAGTAGTAAATAGTATAGCTATTACTTAAATTAGAGTATATAGGGTAAATAAGCGCTATACTATATTATTAATATTAATAAGGTCGATAGTATTATTAAGAGTAGTTTAATAGTACGCTATTAAAAAAGCCTAAAATATCTAAAGTAGTATAGAAAACTAGCTTTAGTATATTTATATATAAGCTTTAATATCGGTATTAATAACTATATAGAAGGGAGGAATTTATAGCTAGCCCTCCTCTAAAGCGCGCTTCTTAAAGCGCGGGCTTTTATTACGTAATAGCTACGTATAGACTTAAGCTTATAGCTTAAGTTTATAATATACCCTTCCGCCTTTAGGTTACCTAACGTCTTACGCGTTAAGTAGTTACTATATACCCGGCCCGCCCTTAGTATACGGGCTATATCGGCGTCCTTAAGTAACTATACTAGTCCTACCCCGCGCTTTATTACCTTACTAACTAATACCCTTAGGCGGCTAAGCTAGTATATATATGTATATATATATATTTAACGTCTATACTATCCTTATAAGGGTAAAAGACGCGCTAGGCTAGCTATCTATAGTATAGGGTAGCTAAATATAGGTAGCCCGCTTGCTATAAGGGGGAGATTAGGGTTTCCGGACCCTTTTTAATCCGCGCCGAACAGCGTTAGGATAAAGGGGCTTGTGCCCACCTCTTCCCCTTCTTACTATAGGGCGTTCCGTTTGCTATCTAGCGTCTTAGTATATAAAATCTCTAGCCCTTCCTTTATTAGCGGGTTCCGTAGCCTACGCGCTATAGGCGCTATATTTACTAGCTATTATCTCGTAGCTTAGGGGTATATTATATAAGCTCCTAAGTACGTAGTCTATATACGTATCGCTATACTAACTTTCTCTAGGGGCGTCGAATAGTAAGATAGAAAGTTAGTATAAGAAAAAGAAAATATAAGGAAATATATACCGCTAGTAGCTACTCTTTTTTAGTTATATAGGTAGATTTTCTTAAAGTAGTTTATTATCGTAATTAGCTTAAGAAAAGCTTTAAACTTTATCCCTACTACCTTAGCGATTACTTAAGTAACTAAAGGTATTAGCTCTAGCTTAAGCCTCGGGCTAACCTTATAATAGTAGAAAATATAGTTAGGGGCCTTTTCGCGGCTATAAGTATAAGTTAGTAGTATATCTAGGTAGTTAAAGCGCTAGTAGTAAGTAGCGAAATCGCTATATACTATTCGCGCTACTAATAAGTAATATAGCTACGCGCGAGTTAGCTTCGCCTTTAGCTTTTTTATATATCTAGCGGTATAGGTTAAGCTTAGAGGGCGGTATAAGTTAGGTATCTTATCCTACTACTAAGCGGATAAGTAAATCGCGGCCTTAGCTTTTGCTATTTTCCGTAGGTAAGCTAAGGTAGTGATATTATATATTAGCTCTAGTAGCTTACTACCTTCCTTCGCTAATTTATTAGCTTATTTATTACTTTAAATCTCTATATACTTAGGGGTTTAGTAGACTAAGGCTTTTCTATACTCGCGGGAGAGTAATAAAAAGGTAAGTACTTCGCGCTAGGAGGAGCTACTTACTCCCCCTTAGATTACTCTAGCTACTAACGTATTATTTAAATAAATAAAGATCGGCTTAGTAAGTAGCTTTAGTACCTTTTTTAGCCCTTCGAGAGCGCTAAAGATCTTATTATTATATACTTCTCTATACGTAATACGTCTATACTCGCTAGCTACCTTATTAAGGCCCTTCTAAATTAAGAAGCTAAAGCCTATATATCTACTACTAACTTCAGAGGTCTATAAACCGTTAGAATATATAATAATATTATTTAAGTCTAGAGTAAGTTTTACTAGCTAGAGTCGGAGCCCGCGGGCTACCTCTAGCTTCTTCTAGCCTCCCGTTAAGTTTACTAGCGGTAATATTAGGGCGCGGAGGGCTAGGGGCTCGAGGCTTAGTATTTACGCTAGTAAGCGCTAAAGCCTTATAGCGTACTTCTCCCTTTACGGGCGTTTAAATAAGTAGATATAAGCTAGTAGGGACTATAGCGTAGCTTAGCGGGCTTTAAGTAGGATTAAGTAGTCTTAGTTTAGGGACTTAATATATACCGCGGCGAGGGCGCTAGTTTATTTAAGTAAGAGCTTAGCTAGCGGGATACTTATTTTATAGTATAAGGCGGAGAGTTAGCTAGTCTTCTAGGCTAGTAGTATAGCTCTTATTACTATATTAATAACGTAGTTAAGTCTAAATTATAAGTAGGCTTATCTCGGTAAGGGGTTACTAGGGTTAAGGCTTGGGGGTATATACTCAAGCTTATAGGTATAAGTTAGGACTAGTAGTATATAAGCTACGATAGCTTACTTTATTAACTAAGGTAGGAGGCTTTATTATATATTATTAATACCCTTAATAAAGCTTATAACCTTACTAGCTTTCGTAGTTTAATACTCTACGTACTTCTTAAAGAAGAGTTTCTTATCGAACTAAATACCTAGCTAGTAAACGGATATTAAAGCAGGTTATAGTAGAAGGTATATTAAAGGGTAGGAAAATAGCTTATTTAGGTAGGCTATAGTAGGCAGAATAGCTATATGTAAAATAGAGGGAAAATTCACGATTAAAATAATAGTCTTTATATGTAAATTAGTTAAAAGATAAATAAGTTATTAAGATATCTATATTAATAATCTAATTAAACTATTTAGGGAGAAGCGTCTATACTTATAGCTAAATATCTTAGGAACTAGGCTACTTACGGGTCCGGGAAGAACGGTATATAAAAGCGCCTAAAAAGTAAGTTCTAGGTATATTATTAGTTAATTTTTCGGTATCTCTATTTCCAAGATATTTAACTATATATTATTAAGGTTCGCGCGGAAGTAGTCTACATAATCTAACTATATAACTATTCTACTTATATTACCTAACTTAGAAGATACCGCTACTTACTATAATTTAGCCGTATATTTCCTAAATAGGAAATAATATATAGAGTATAGAGTAAAAGACGCTAATTTTTCCTAGATATTTTATAACCCTAATATATAACCCTAACCCTAGTATATCTAGGTTTATAAGTTAAAAGTCCGTATTTTAGGTTATTATATAGCTAAGAGGACCGAGAAAGATATATATCTATAGAGAAGCTTTTTATAGAAATTTATAGTATGCTTCTAAGTATATATCTTAATATAAGCTTAGTAATTCGCTTTACTTATTTAGTAAACTTATTAATAAATATCTAAAGCTTATTATTTATAGGCTAGTTAATAGTAATAATAATTTTATAGCGCTTATAGTTAGAGTAGTTATCCTAAAGTAAAGCTTATATTATTTATTAGAAAATAATAGTAGCGGAAGTAATACTAAAAGTATTATTAATTTTATTATTATCTTTCTAAGTAAAGTTATTATAAAGTTTGGTAGCTTAAGCTAAGTGAACTTCTTAGTTAGGGTTAGTATAAGTAGTAAAGTAGCTTTACTAATCGCGGTTACTAAGTATCTCGTTAGTTAAGTAATTCCCTAAGTTAATATAGTAATTATTTTTAATAAATTTATTAAATAGATTAAATCCTTTAAAGTAAGCTTAATAGCGGAAGTTCTTAAGTTTAGATTTATATTTAGTATACTAAGTTACTTAACTATCTATAAATAATTAAAGAGAGTTAAAAATAATATTTTTAT
>KQ030522.1:321283-332249 GCA_000956045.1 Hirsutella minnesotensis 3608 | reverse complement strand
TACTTTTTTATAAGCTAAATAGTATTATTTAATTTTACTTTATATTTTTTAAACTCCTTAACTAAGTCTAAAGCATAGACTATATTTACCTCTATTTATTAGTTATAGTTACTAAGCTATCCTTTTTAAGTAATAAAGTAAGATATTTGTAGCTTTTTATATTCTTATTTATTAACCTTCGAATTTAAAATTTAAACGATTTCCTATTTATTTAGCTAAAGCGTATTAGCTTCTTAAACTAAGCTAGGTTTATTAATTAAGGCTTTAGTAAGTTTAAGCTAAATAATAAATATAATATTATAAATATTAAGAAAGCCTTTTAAGTTTAGGAGATATACTTTATAACTAATTCTTTTTAAAATATAAAAAGGTTTTATTCGCTAGTTTTATAGCTTTACTAGCTTTCTATCCGCAACTTAGTATCCCTTTCCTAGCGTTAAAAAGACTTAGTCGCTAAGTTTAAATTCTATAAGCTTATATTTAGAGTTATATTAATATTTTATTATAGCTTATATATAAGTAATAGTTAGTCTCTCGCTTTATTTAATAAAACTACTTTACTTTATTAAGTAGTAGCGTGTTAAGAAATGACTTAAAAAGCCTTTATTATATATATTAAATACGTATAGCTACTAGCTATAAGCCCGTAACTAACCTAACTACTATAACGCCTACTAGTTATTTAACCATAACCTTAGTATAACCCCTCGGCTAGTATCGGCTTAAGCGGCTAGTATCGGATCTCGAAGGTATAGGCTATATACGGGTATATAAGGGATAGGACTATATCGTCCGGACTTTTATACTTACTTTAACGCCTATTATACCCTCTCTCTTATATAGCTTATAAAGCTATTTAATAACTATTAATATAACTAAATAAGAGGCCTATAGGAAATATAGGAAGGTAAAGTTACTCTTTAATCTAGGAAGCTAGAGACTATTAGAATAACTATATTACACTATCGATATAGCTATATAAGAGGCCTATTAGAATTACAGGAGAATTATTAGATAACCTCTAAGTCACCCCTTAGTTTAGAATACGGATAATATAGCTAAGGAGGGGTCTAGTTAGTAAGGAAAGGGGGTATTCCTATTAAGGAAGATTATATATATAAGGAGGCTTTTCCTCCCTCTCTTCCCTCTTCTCTTTCCTTCCTCTTTAGCTTAAATTACTATAATATAACTACTATATATTATATAGCCTACCTTTAAATATAGCCTATTTCTTAAAGCCTAGCTCTAGCCCTACTTTTACCCTTAGTTATCTAAGCTTAGCCTAGCCGGCTTAGTATTACTAGGGATTAAGTAAGACTATATAGATCCCTCTTACTAAGTAATACCCTCTACGACTACGGATAAATAACGTACCTTTAATAGCCTAGCTATTCGAGGTATCTACGAAGTAACTATACGTCTATTCGGCTAGATATTAATTATTCCGTAACACAAGTAGCGTTAGATAATAATAAGTAGTAGCTAGATATAGAGGCGGTATAAGTAATAGTATAGTTCGCGCTAGTAATAGGGTATTACGGAATAACTAATATCTAGCTAAATTAACGTATAGTTACTTTGTAGATACCTTAAATAGCGAGGCTATTATAAGGTATATTATTTATCTAGTGTTATAGAGAGTATTACTTAGTAAGAAGGGTCTATATAGTCTTACTACTTAATCCCTAGTAATACTAAGCCGGCTAGCTAAGCTTAGATAACTAAGGGTAAAAGTAGGGCTAAAGCTAGGCTCTAAGAAAGAGGCTATATTTAAAGGTAGGCTATATAGTATATTATAGTAGTAATAATTTAAGCTAGACAGGAAGGAAAGAAAAGAGAAAAAAGAGGGAGGAAAACCCTCTTTATATATATAACCTTCTTTACTATAAATACCCCCTTTCCTTACTAACTAAACCCCTTCTTAGCTATATTATCTATATTATAAATTAAAAGGTAACTTAGAGATTATTTAATAATTCTCGAATAATTCTTATAGGCTTTTAATATATCTATATTAATAGATTAATATAGTTATTTTAATAGTCTTTAGCTTTCTAAACTAAAGAGTAACTTAAAGGTTAAGTAGTTACCTTCTTATAATTCCTATAAGCTTTTTATTTAGTTATATCGATAGTTATATTAATAGTTAATAAATAGCTTTATAAGCTATATAAGAGAGAGGGTATAATAAGTATTAAAGTAGGTATAAAAGTCCGGACGACATAATCCTATCCCTTATATACCCGTATATAGCTTAGGCTTTCGATATTTAATACTAGCTACTTAAGCTAACGCTAGCTAAGCGGTTATACTAAGGTTATAGTTAAATAGCTAGCTTGCGTTATAGTAGTTAGGTTAGGTACGGGCTTATAGCTAGTAGTTATACGTATTATATACGTATTCTTAAGGCTCTTTTAAGTCGTTTCTTAATATAAAGCGTCTTAATATAAATTAATAGTTAACAACGGACTAAACTATCGACGCGGACTAATAATAAATAGCTTTTTTATTAATAAACCGCGCTTTAGCTACTAAAAGTAAGACGCTAAACTTTTAAAGGAACTAACCTTAGATAGGCTTATTATATAAAAGCAATTAAAGCTAGAAGTAGATAAGGATATATATAGGGCTTTAGGTAATATAGGATAAATATATAAAGGGTATATAGCTTATCGTAGCGGCTCTATAAGGGGAACCCTCCGGGCGTAATATATATAATAATAATAATACTAGTCGCTAGGGTATACGTTACTCTAGAGTTAATATACTATTAGTTATAGATCGCGTTTTTACTAGCTCGTAATTCGCTATTATACGTTTATATTACGGTCGGCTTACTAAATACTTATTCCTCGCCTGCGTATATACTATAATTATCCTTTAGTTTAGGGGCTAATAAATTACGTACGCGCTATATACTAGCGAATTATATAAGCTTTATAGTATCGTTTCGGTCTACGATAATTACGGAACTACTATAACGGGTTCCGAGATTAGCTACTACTACTAGTAAGATAGCGCTTAGTAGTTCGCCCGATATGCGAATTATAGCTTATAATCGGCTTATGATCGCGGTACTACGGCCCTTTCGGCCGATTCGCTAGACGGCTTTGACAAAGGCTGTGAAATGATTAAATACTAAGATTCCTCGGATAGTATCGAATGTATCGGGCGACGAAAGGGTAACGTGAGTGCAAAGAGAGCTAGCTAACATAGCGAGCTAGCCACCTCAGACCACCTTCTGGCAAAGATCATCTGAAAACTCCGCATTAATATAAGAGATTAATTATCCTTTAGGACGAGTCTTGTCGGTGGAGGCTTCCAAATCGATGACATACGTTCGCGCATTATGGCCGGGCTTGCCGCATGCACCAAATCGCCGACCCTTCCTCTTATCCCGCGGCTTGCGACCCTAGGTCTCGCGATCTTCCTGCTTTATCTGCTCTTCTATATCTTTCTGATCTTGAAGAGCTTGTCCCTAGGCAATATTTATGCTACCGCCTTAACGTGACCGTGTTTTTCTGGCTCTAGGCCTCTTACTGAGTATGGTGTTAGCCTCTCGAAGTTAAGTCACCTCGGTCTTCAATAGAGCCACCTAATGCATAATCCCACACGTCCCCTTCGCAATCTAATCTACAGCAGCTAAAATCGATGTCGGAGAGCTTCCCCGGTGGCTACTTATTCTCTTTTTATTATAATTAGTCTGCGAAGTTGCCTTAGTTAGGTTGCTTAGGGTCTTTGGAACCTACATATTGGGTAATTCGAGTGCCGCTTTAACTAGAGATAGTGTTTATAGCCTCACATTTAGACGCGATAAGATAACTTTGGGGTCTAATAGAGTGAGTCCTGCACCCCTAAAAGCCCCTTAAATATTCTTCACTATTATGGCAGTTTTAGACGCGGCGCAAAATGCAGGTAAGAAGTCTAACTTTGTAACGTATGTAATCCTCGCTCGCACTAGCCGCTTAATTTCTCGGCCATATGCTTTCCTCAGCGGCCCAAAACAGCCAATATCTAGTAACTAAAGCATATAGGACGAATGAGGCGGCATACAAAGCGTGATGATCTTATGCTCCTTGTAGAATAGCTCAAACTCCGTCGAGTGGTGGCTTTCGTGCCCGTCTATAATAAGTAGACGATAGGCCCTACGAGCTCGCGGGCTTAATATGCATTTCAAAATGCTAGATCTAATCTACTGCTTTCTCCTTTGTAGTCTAGCTATCATAAGTCGTGGATATGACCTAGTTCTTCGGCAGCGCGCTATCTTCATACCAGCTAGCGAGGTGATACTGCCCCGCAACAACTATAATGAATGAAGGGATAACCTGGCCTTAAGAATCAATGCTCTAGATCACTGAAACCCACTCTCTATTGCCTGGCTGGGCCGAAGTTAGTTTCCCATGTCTATCTAAGCTTATAACGACCATCGTACTTGAGATCATGCCTAATTGCCTATCATAAAGCCAGTCTAGTCGAAGTTATAGAAATCCTCCTCTAGTATGCCATATTTCGCGATTGTGTTGCGCACAAGCTCAAACCAGCCCTCAATCAATATTAGATCCTCACATAAGGCTCTCTAGTAGTCATATCTACGCGTAAAGCGCGTGGTGAGCTTTGTGGCGCTCGACGAAGTTTGCAGCCTATTGTGAACCCAACGGGGGGCGCGTCGGGATCAGCGAGCAGTCGATTGGCCATATCTTCCACTCCACAAAGCCGGAGAGGAAATGATCGCGAACTCAGATCCAGAAAGTATTCAATAATCGTCGACTCTTCTAAATTTGTGAGTTTCCTAGAATTGGGCGTGGTATCGCGTCGCGCAGTGATTCCTTTCAGACGCATCCCCAGAGTGCTCCGGTTAACCGAATAGAGATTTGCAGCTGCTCGAATGCTGAATCAGGAGATTCTCGTATTGCCTGACAACCAAGATTATTTGACTGTCTTTCTTTGATAAACCCATGATTGCTTGGCTGAGAAAGGTGTCATTGAAGAAGGACTGTCCATTTTGGTGGTGGGGTGGCTAGCTCGCTGTGCATTCACCTTAGTACAAGACTTGTTGGATTAATTTAAGAAATAAACTAGATATCTGACCTATATGGAAATGTCGTGAGTTTTGATGAAAAACGCCCCTCGTTCGCAGACTTTTGGCCCCTTACTATAGCAATGAGTGGACGAGATTGGAAGGTGACACTGACAATACTACACGACCACTGCAATGCTTTCATGAAAAGTGCTTTTAAGTTTTTACCCCGCTGGAGTGCATGGCACGACCCCGCATTTCCCCCTCTCGGGTGCACTTAAAACCAAGGTCCTTCCCACCTTTGGTCAGCTTGACTTTCTTGCCACCCTCACTTCAGTCGATCTCGTCTGAAGGAACAATATTGCTGTCTCGCCACCACTAGGTTTTCTTTGGCATTATCTTAACCCAGGATTTCATCGGTTCTGTGGGTTTTCTTTGCACTAAAAGCGTCACCTCTGAGATTTGAGAAATTGAAGAATAATTTGGAACCCCAACGTCAAACTTCCCGTCGACAACCCTCAGCCATGCCCGGATCCAAGTCGACAATTTTGGAATCACTGGGTCTGCGATGCAAAAAAGCGGATTCTAAACGGCCTACGTCGATCGTCGCCCTAGCTCAAGGTACCCATAACCGTCCCCATTTTGATGATGCAGAGTCTTCATTCAGCAATGAATCAAGAAAGGGTTTAGTCGCGAATACTTCAGCCGCTCAACAGAAGCTTTGTCTACCCCGAGATCAAGCAGCAAAGCTTGACCTGGCTCAGAATTTTAAGTGGCAATTTCATTGATTGCCGAACGGGGGAAGGTAAACGGCAGTTTTGTTGGAAAATGCGGTCCATTTCTTAGCTTGTTGAAAAACCTAACGTGATTCGCTCGGATCCTATTGACCCGAGCATTACGAAGGACGAATGTCACGCGCCGGAAGGGCTTGGCTGGAGTGGACGGCTAGACGATTCCGAATATTGGCTGGGTTGGATATTCTGCATTAAGGCACGAGGCTGTCCAGCCTCGTGCGGGTTTAAAGTGTCATCTTACAGCACTGGAAGAGCTCGTCAGAGATCAACAATCGTATCATTGGTCCCCGTTCTTCACTCTGTTATTGTGATTGTGCGCCTTACAGATCGGTTGGTTTCGAACTGTCCAAGCATTGTCGGAGATGGCGAGACGCCTCAGGGTTGCGAGGTCCATCATCGTCGCCATATCAGGCATCGCCCTCCGTCCCACTAGCTGACGGAGATGAGGAATACGAGGAGTGGAATGGCTTTTCTGACACGGGATCTAGCAGCGCAGTTTCTCCTAGAGCTATCCCCAACCCACCGATCCCTAGTCCCGTTTCCTTGTCGATTGATGCTCTCCAATCCCGGGTCAACGAATTCGCAAAGGCTAACGGGTTCGGCGTTGTTAGACACAACGGCTTAGGTAGCTAAGTTAGAAAGACATTAGCTGTGCGAGTAGTTGATGAGAGTAACGATAACTACGCGTCTTCCCTTCCCGATTGGTGCCGGAGCTAGAAACTCCTCGCCGAAGCCGAATTAATCCTGCACTAAGTAAAAATAGATTAGCTCCCCGACATATAGGCTCTCGGGATACTTTTACTTTACTACCTTTATTCCGGATAAGAGTTAGAGGCCCTGAGGCTCGCTGAGTTGTTTCTTACGACTATTAGAGGGTATCGCCAATACTAGCCTCTCGCAGGCAGAGCGCTAGAGGTTTCTAGTAAGGCTCGAGATTTAAATTATAGAGGTTTGACTTATAATGGAGCCGTTCTTCTTCTTCGGTACCCTAGAATATCTGCACGCCCCTGTCTTGATTATCCTACTTATATCTATGCAAGTATGATATCCTTAATAATAATTAAAATATATATAGTTACTTTCGACCCGAATGAGGAACTCTCGAGCCGAAGCCAACAGTATTTTGGCTACGATGCTGCTTAAGGTGAGGATTAGTCCCGGCTAGATAATTCTGAGAAGTACGAATAATGTGTCGATTGGCGCTTAGGCAAAAATATCCCTGCAGACTCTCTATCCCCATAGCTAGGCGGCTTTTAGAACGTAATAGAAAAATTATACGAGTTGACCAACTTAACGTATGAATTTATTGGCTCCGCTAATGTTAACCTAAATAACTGCTTAAGTTAGTTGGTGAATATTTATATAAAATGTCTCCTCTGGTACGAAGTCTTTTTCTCTTCTCTCGAATATTTGCTTTAATAAAGCGATACCTTTTCTACTATTTATTTAGTGAGTATAACGAACTATAGTTAATGAGCGATAGATGAAATTCTAATCGATTTTATAGTACGTATTATTATTTTATTGTTTTCTAAGTTAGCAAAGCCTAGCAATGCCCTATTGTAGCTATACTACTTTTTACTTATATCGCAACCCTCGAACTGTCCTTGACTAGTGTGATAAATCGTGCCGCAGTAGATTACGAATGGCAGGTTGTTGGGAGCGAGGGGCGCAGTTTTATCGTATACATAAAGGGCTCGCCATTTATCCGGGCTTCGAGAGGCCCCCTCGTATACTCCTTCTGAAAGGACGGGGAATTCCCTCCTGTGGGGACTCTGGTCATAGGCTGACGGCACTTTGAAGTTGAAGCCTTCGTGGTTTCCGTAATAATGAGGATATCCCCTTGCTAAGCTTTAGTTGTTTTTCGTTAAGGTTATAGATTTTCTTAAATCTAGGCTTCGAATTTTCCTTTAATTTTATAGCGTAATCCTAGCTACCTCGAGGGGGTAGGCTATCGTCTAGGGGATCTTAAAATAAAGTAGGGTATTTTTCTAGTATATAGTTAGGGATATTTTCGTAGTTATAAGCCTTTTCTTTTATAGTATTTATATAGGCTTCCGTATTAGCTATTTCTATAGCTTCTTCTTCTATAGGCTCTTGTATAGGCCTTTTTATAGGCCCTATTATAGGCTTTTTAATAGGATAAGTAGTAACTTTCTTATTCTCGGGCTCTTTAGTTACTTATAACTTAGTCGAGGGGTTTATTCTAGATAATTCCTTATCTAGTTACTTCCTTATTTAGTTGCCTATATAGAGGGATATCTAAAGTATCGTTATTAAACCTTAAAAGGCCTTTATTCTAATCTATAGAGGGATTATATCTTTATAAAAAGGGGAGTCTTAGTATTAAGTCGTATTTTATAGATAGTAAATCGAAGGTATCCTTTAGGTTATTATAACTAATAGACTATTCGAATTCGGCTTCGGATTCTATTTCTCTATTATTATAGTTAAAAGGTCTTCTTTTAGCTAAAAATAGCTTATAAGGCTATTCTTTTTTCTAGTACGGAATATTATAACGATTTATCGTATCCGGAGAGATATAGTTACTTATAGCTCCGTAATCTACTAAGGCGGAAAGTCTATATCCGTTATATTTAATAATAAGGGTTATTTTATTTCCCTATAAATCTCTTACTAGGCAAAATAGAAATAGATTACTAGATAATAGCCCTTTTATATCTAGCGTTAGTAGTTTTTTAATTCCTCGCTAAGTAGCTAGTTAATTTAGGTATTAAAATCCTATTTTAAGCGTTTTAAGCTAGCCTAGGCTTTAAATAGGCTATAATTCGAAGATATAGCTCGAAGGTTTTCTTCCTTATATTTTTCCCTTAAGGTAGCTAATTCCTCTTCTAGAAGACTAATTTAAGCCTTATATAAATCGATCTATAATTCTAAGTTTGCGAGTATCTATTCGTAGTGCCTTTAGCTTTCTTCTAAAGCTATTTCCTTATCTATTTCTTAAAGGGTAGTTTAATATTCCTTATAATCCGTTATTACAAGCTTATAGAGGCTCGAAGGGGTATAAGTGCGGTCCGTAGTATAAGTATATTAATCTATAAGGAAGAGAGCTATCTTACGTACGCGGGTCCGTAATTAAGAGGGTCCTACCCGCGTACTAACCTATATAATAAGCTTAAGTAAGCCTAAGCTCCTACTAAGTTAAAAACCTTATAATAAGCCCCTTTTCCCCTTCCCTCGTTATTACCTTTAGAAGTAAGAATAGCCTTAATTTAGCGTTATATATATAGTAGCTATTATAGTCTTAATATCGTAAGCTAGAGCTATTAAGCCTATTATTCTTTAGCTATTTAAGCTATTATAATTATAAATACTTTACGTTAGCTAGCTAGTAGCTTACTACTAGCTTATACTTTAGCTTTAAAAAGGGGCTTTTTTTTCTTTTTATATCTTTTCCTTTTTTTTTTACTTATTATTACTATTACTATTATTATATAAGTATAGCGCTTATTACTATAGCTTTTTACTTTTCTCTTTACTTTATCTTAAAGCTAACTATTTATCTATAGTATTAATAGTAATAATAGCTTTATTATAAGTCCTTTTCTTATTATTATAAACGCGGTTTATAAAGCTAACTACGTACTAAATAGCGTTTAAGCTTACTATTAATCTAGCCGACTTACTCTTAATAGAAACCCCGCTACTTACTCCCGCGCTTACTACTATAGCTAAGGCCGCCCCGCTTTTACCCCCGCGACCCTTACTAGCTTTACTAATATATTCTTATTTAACTACCCCTCTAATATTCTATACTCTTAAGTATCCTATATATTTATTAATAAGCTAATAAAGTAAGAAGAAAGAGGCTAAAGTATATAAAGAGGGGGATAAGTAAGTCCCCCTTTACTTTACTTATACTATAAATTAGTATATATACTTCGAAAAAGATAGCTAGCTTACTAGTAAGTTATACTATATATATACTAATAAATAGCGTAAGTACGCTAAAGTATTTCTTTTCTTTACTTATACTTTCGAAGTATAAAATACTTTTAAAAATATAAGCATAAGTAAGGGGAAAGCGCGCTAAGTCTTAATATCCGCGATTACTATTATATACTGCGTTTTAATACTATAGATTACTAGTTTAGTTTACCTATAAGTATTTACTTTATTTACTTCTTAAAGTATATTATTAATATTTAGGTAGAGATTATATTATACTCTTAATAAAGTATATTAATAATAAAAGTAAAAATAAAATTAAAATTAAAATTAAGACTACTTTTAAGCCTATTACTAAGCTTTTAAGCTATCTTACTCTTACTAATTAAGACTTTACTCCTACGCTTACTACCCTTACTACCCCCGCTTTTACTATTACTTTCGAAAAAGTAAGTATTAAGCTTATTTTTACTTTATAAGCTAAGAGCTTATACTATTAGCTCGCGGCCCTCGAAGCTACTATATTTCTACTTATAAAGAAAGAGGAAATAAAAAAAAGAAAAAGTAAGCTAAAAGTAGCTTAAAGCTTAAAAAGGGGTTTTTAGCTCTTAAGTACTACTACTAAAACTAAGCTAGCGCTATAAATATAGCGCGTTTTATTTATACTTTTATATATTAAATTAATTAAGCTTATAAACTAATTTCTCTTTATATACTCTATTTTATAGTATAAGCTTATTATAATTTATATACTAGCTTTAGGGGAGTAGCTTCTTTATTTAAGCTATTATTTATATCTATAAGCCCTTATTATACTTCGAATATTATTAGTATTATTAAGTTTTTAAATACTTTAAAAGGCTTTTATATTAAGTCTATATAGCTAATTTATTTTACTAAGACCTTTCTTACGCGCTTATTATTATACTTAACCTTTTAGTATACTATTAATACTTCTTTAACTATAAATTCTTTTTTTTATTAATTAAAATAGCTAGTAATTATAAATTTATAGTTTACTAGCTAAGTAGTAAGTTTAAAGCTACTTACTATAATAAGTTTATATTTATATTAAAATAAATTCTATTTAAGAAGCTTTTTAATTATACTATTTATAAGTTAAATACTTTATATATTTTAAACTTAGTATATAGCTAATTTAGCTTTTTTTAGCTTTATTATTTTATAATTATAAAAATTAAATTAAATTATATTCTTAAAAGTAAATTTCTTAGCTAAAGCTTAC
>KQ030522.1:304270-320433 GCA_000956045.1 Hirsutella minnesotensis 3608 | reverse complement strand
TTCTTTATTTTATTTCCCTTTTTATAGTTATTATTTATTAATAATAAGCTAATATATACTATTAAAGCTTTTTAAAGAATAAGTTATAAAGTTTAAGTATTAATATTTACTTTTATTAGCTTATTTTAAGCTTATTATAATAAGGTATTTAGGGCTATAGCGTTTTTACTAAATTTATACTTAATACTAAAATTAAACTATAATAAGTATTTAGCTGGGTAAGCTTACTACTTTAATAAATACTATTAAGTTATAAAGTACTTAAAGTTTTTATAATTTATTAATATCTCGAAGTTACTATAGCTATAAATCTTTACTTATTATTATTTTAAGTAGTAAATTATTATACGTATTTTTTTATTATAAATAGTATAGTTATACTTTATATTTATAAGCTTATATAAGTAAGAAGCTACTAAGCGTTTTTAGCTATTAGTTTTTTAAAAAAATATACTTCTAAAAGCTTAACTACTATAGTTTACTTTTATAATAATTACTTTTTTAAAATCCTAATATATTAAGGGGTTATTATTTATTTAAAAAAGCTATATTATATTTTAAAAGCTATTTTTTATTTTTTACTTTATTTAATTTATATTTTATAAAATACTTAAATAATATCTAGCTTTATAAACTACTTAGCTTTTATAAAGTTATATAAAGTATTTTTTATAAGTAATAAAGGGTAGTAGTCTAGCTTTATAATCGAGTTAAAAGCTTAGTAATTATAGTAAATTTATACTACGGATTCCCCTAGAAAGGCGGGATCCGTAGGATATAGGCTAATTACCATCCATTATATAGGCAAGCCGGACTAATTACCGTAGGATAAACCTATATTACGGGCTAATTACCGGACGAAACGTGCGATTAAATATATATCTCTTAAAAATCTACCTCTCTATTTTAGTTAATTACTAATCTTAAATACTTAATAAGGAAAAGTAAAATAGAAAGTATTAAAACAAATCCCTAGGATTTCCCCCGTATTACTAGTAGATATCTTAGAGCTTTCCTTCTCGTAGCCTATATTATTATCCGTTAAGGCGTTCTCGGAGCTCTAGTAGATTACGCGAAGATAACTAGTAGATAATAGTAGGAAATATTCTACTTAGTTATCTTAGGATTTCCTATAGATAGCGCGGGGATAATTAGTAGATAATAGTAGGAAATATTCCGCTTAGTTATCTTAGGATTTCCCGTAGATAGCGCGGGGATAATTAGTAGATAATAGTAGGAAATATTCTGCTTAGTTATTTTAGGATTTCCTATAGATAGCGTAGGGATAACTAGTAGATAATAGTAGGAAGTATTCCGCTTAGTTATCTTAGGAATTCCTATAGATTAGGTAAGGATAACTATAAGAAAGTATATAGAAAAGTCCTATTAAGTTCTTAGTTACTAGTTATCCTATAATAATTACCCCCTATTAGAAAGGAAATACTAGTATCCTTACTAAGGCTAAGGTTATCCGCGGCTAAGGCGTATTAGTTACCCGCGAGGTCCTATTTATATCTAGCTAAGGCGCTTATATATCTTATTATTAGAGATCTTAGCGATAAGTCGCGGTTTCTCCGCGAAGCTTTATTAGCCGCTACTTTAGACGTCTATTAATAGTTATAGAATTCCTAGTAAGATTTAGTAGGTATAGCGGTAATATCTTATTTCTTTCTTCCGCTATAGCTATTTATTTTAAATACGCGCGTATATAGGAAATCTAGGTAATATCTCGTAAATACCGTAGCCGGATTATAGTTATCTTTTTCCCCTAGTAGTAATTAGTAATATCCTAGTATTCGTTAGAGGGGAGTCGCGGTTACCGCTAGTACTTTCTCTCCTAGCTATATTTTATATAGTCCCGCGGTAAATCGTCCCGAGGTTAAGTACTTTACTTAATAACGTAGTATACTAGTTAGTAAGAGCGATATTTTAGTACTATAGATATAAGGTCCTTCGCCGCGTTTCTAGGCCGGGTAGGGTATAAGCGGTTAGCGTACGAGAGGCTATATTAATAAAGCTATACTTATAATAGGATATCTCTTCTTAGTAGTTATAATAGAGAGAGAGCTCCGTCTTATAGATAGGCTAGGTTTAGGGTTTTAGGCTATAATAAATCTAGGTTTAGGAGTAAATATAATATAGGAAAATAGACTTAGGAGATTTAAATAAATAGGATATCGCGCTTATAATTAAGAGTTCCTTAATTAGTATATTCTTAATTTCTCTAACTACCTATCTTTCCCTTTTACTATAAAGTTAGTAGTATACTTAATATAAGTATTTAGAGTATTCTTATCTTTTTATCCTCCTTTCTTTCTAGTAATTACCTACTATTAGTCCGAGCCTATATATATCTTATATATACTTATTCTTTATACTCTCTTCCCCTCCGTAGCTTATACGCTAGTTATCCGGGTATACTTATATCTTAATTATTTTTATATTCTACTTATATTCGCGTTAGTAGTATTACTACTAAGGGCGGGTAAGTAGCTATACTCCTCTTACTTACGTATACGTATAGCCTCGCTAGCTATAATACTTAGGCTTTTATTACTACTTATAGAGTAGTACGTCTTAACTACCTAAGCTTTACCTTAGTTAGAAACTTAGCGGGTAATAAGTAGAGTATATAAGTAAGGCTAGGTATTAACGTTACTAGGGTAGGTTAGTAGGTTCTTAACCGAAACGTTTTATTATCCCTCGTTATATAGTATTATAGCGTTATAAACTAAGTCTTAGGCTTCTATAGTACTACTTAGGGGCGTACTAGCGGAATAGCTAAAAAAATCGCGGGTACTACTAGTAGTAGTATCGAGGACGTAGACTATATAGTTAGTTATACTAATAAATCTTTAGCTAAAGCTTAGCACGTATATTACCGCTAATAAAGTAATATTCTAGCTAGGGTAAACGCTTCGCGCCTAGAGGTAGTATTTAGCTAGAATTTAGCTAGTTCCCTTACTATTAACGACTATAATTTCCTATCTAGCGTAAATAGTATAGTAAGCGGGTCTATTATTAACCTTATTAGTAATAAGTAATAAGTTAGTAAGAAAGGGTCGCGGGGTAAAGCTATTAATTAAAGCGATATTAGCTAGGCGGTTATTAAGAATAGTATTAAGTTTTATTAAAAACTAGTTTATAGCTTAAATAGAAGCGGCTAATAGTATAGCTATTACTCGAATTAAAGTATATAAGGTAAATAAGCGCTATACTATATTATCGTTATTAGTAAGGTTAATAGTATTATTAAGAGTAGTTTAATGGCGCGCTATTAAAAGAGCTTAAAGCGTCTAGGGTAGTCCCTAGAAAAAGTAAGAGGTAGTAAGCTTAGTAATTCGCTTTACTTATTTAGTAAACTTATTAATAAATATTTAGAGCTTATTATCTATAAGCTAGTTAATAGTAGTAGCAATTTCGCGGCGCTTATAGTTAGAGTAGTTATCCTAAAGTAAAGCTTACGTTATTCGTTAAAGGAATATAGTAGTAAAGGCAATACTAAAAGCGTTATTAATCTTATTACTATCCTTTTAAGTAAGGTTACTATAGAGTTTAGCGAGCTAGGCTAGGCGAACCTCCTAGTTAGGGTTAGTATAGGTAATAAAGCGGCCTTACTAATTATAGTTACTAAGTATCTCGTTAGTTAAGTTATTCCCTAAGTTAGTATAGCGATTATCCTTAATAAATCTATTAAATAAATTAAATTCTTTTAAGTAGGCTTAGTAGCGGAAGTTCTCGAGTTTAGATTTATACTTAGCGTATTAGGTTACCTAGCTATCTATAAATAATTAAAGGGAGTTAAAAATAGTATTTTCGTAACTATATAGCTCGAGGGCCCGCTTATAGCTATTATACTTAAAGCGGGGGGGCTTATAGGAAAGTAGTTTAGAGAACTTTACGCGGAAAATAATATCGCGGGATTAGGAAAGGCTATTTAAAAGATCGATACTAAAGGTATATATTAAGAGGGAGGGAATTAAAAGTATAAGGGGTTTAAAGATATATATAAAGCGTATAAAGTTCGCTATATATTAAGAATATAAAGATATATAGAAGTATAAGGAGAGAAAGAAAGAAGGTAAATAGCCTAGGGAGATATAGTCTTTATATATATTTCCTTAGTACTATATATAGCGATACCTTAGGCTTTAAGTTCTTCGCTAGTTCCGCTAGTATACTAAGCTATAAATTATATTAGCTATAAATTTATAAGTATATATTCGGCTACTCTAGCGTTTAGGTTACGCCTTCGTAGCTAGCGCGGTATTTATTATAAATTAAAGTATATATAGTTATAGAGTTAAGTAAGTATTCCCCTAGTATTAAGTTTAGTTTCTTATCTCTTATACTAAGTTAAGTAAATTACATAGGGAGTTATAGTAATACGCGTATATTCTCTCGGTATTATTCCTAGGTTTTCTCCTTACGGCTTAGGTAGTATAAATATCGTAAAGTATTCGCTAGGTTATAACCTTAAATTCCCGCTAAATTCCCTTATTAGAGGTTACTTATATTTTATTCTATATCTAGCGGCGTTAGGTTCGTAATTATAATACGGGTATAGCTTAAACGCTAAATATTTACTTTATTTATCGGCTCTCGTCTTTATAATATTTTATCTTAGTCCGCTATTACTTTATTAAGAGGGCTTAGCTATATAGGAATACTTTATTTACCTAGTTCCGGGAAGTAGTATACTCGTATTATATTAGCGCGTACTTCCTTTATAAGTCGGATAGTAATATTTAATTTCGCCTTATATTCTTCGAACTTCTTAATTAAGTCTAAAGCGTAGATTATATTTACCTCTATCTATTAGTTATAGTTACTAAGCTATCCTTTTTAGGCAACGAGGTAGGATATTCGTAGCTTCCCTTATCTTTATTTACTAACCTTCGAGTCTAAGATTTAAGCGACCTCCTATTTATCTAGCTAGGGGGTATTAGCTTTATAAACTAAGCTAGGTTTATTAGCTAGGGCCTTAGTAAGTTTAAGCTAAGTAACGGATATAATATTATAAATATTTAAAAAGCTTTTTAAGTCTAAGCGATATACTTTATAACTAATCTTTTCTAAAATACGGAAGGGGTCCCGTTTACTATTTTTATAGCTTTACTAGTCTTCTATTTATAACCTAGTATCCTTTTCCTAGTATTAGGAAGACTTAGTCGCTAGGCTTAAATTTTATAGGCTTATATTTAAAGTTATATTAGTATTTTATCGCGGCTTATATATAAGTAATAGCTAGTCTCGCCTTATCTTATAAAACCGCTTTACTTTATTAAGTAGTAGCGTCCCTAAGGTATTATAGTCTATTATCTATTCTTATACTTAAGATAAGCTCGCTAAGGGTATATTAAATAGCGCTATAATATAAGTTATTCATACTAAACTAGATAGTAATAAGAGCGTTTACCTAGTTACTTATTAGGAAGTTTATAGTAAAGAAGCGTAGTACTACCTTTACTATTTAGTTTCGTCGTTCTAACTACCCGTTAGTTTATATATACTATACTATAAATATAAGGAGTTTAAATTAAAAAGCTTATTATAGCGTTTTCTAAAACTATAATATAAACTTAGGGTCCCTATCTAAGATAATTTACTTTAAAATCCCCTAGTTTTCTCGTATTAATTCTATATAGAGTATCTATACTTACTTATCTACGGTAGTTTAATTATTCCTTAGGATTAAGATATATATCTTAGAGAATTTATCCGTAATAGTAAGGAGGGAGTTAAAAAATCCTCTTAAGGGAGTTCGCTATAGTATTCCGTTACTTAGCGCTATAGGTAGTCTAGTAATAAAGTCTATTATAATCGTATAGAATAGGATTACTAGAAACGCGACTAAGATTAGTTACCTATTTAGTTAGGATCTATTTACTTAATTATACTAATACGCGGTATATTTAGCGATAAAGTCGCGGATTTAATAGTATAACTATAGGATAACGAAACTACTAGATAAATCTTCCTAGAGTCTCGTCGCTCCTATATAGAAGTACTATAAATACGTATTAGCGATAATTTCCTTTACTAAGGCTTTTAATATATATAATTAGCGCTAACTATTAGCCTCTTCTAGGTAGAGGAGGCTAGTAATATAAAAAAATAAGAGCCTAGGTATAGCTTAGTCCTTTCCTAGCTATATAGTAGTTTTACTTTATCTAAGGTTATCTTTATATCCCGCTTTAATTTTTTATTAGAGATTAAGTTTAATAAAAGCTTTAGTATATAAAAAGGCTTTGTCTTTAGCTTTATTTTCCTAGATATAGTCTAGTTCGCTAGTACCTTCCGGCTAGTTAGAGTTATAGTATAGTAAGCGAGAGATTATATCCGGAATAATATTCTCTTTATCTAGAATATAAATAATATAAAGGGGAAATTAGTTAAGGTATTAGGAAGCTAGTATTAGTTAGTCGTTAAATTTTATACTATTAAAGAATATTAATTTCTAGTAAATAATACTATATACCGCCGCGTAGTTAGTAAAAACGACTACTAGTATAACTATACTAAAGAGAATAAGGGTATATATCTTCTAAGCTACCTAGATAAGGCTAGCTATCTTAAGCTTTATTAGCTAGTATTATAGCTCTCCTCCCTTAAGAGCGTAACTAAGGAATAAGATAGGTTTAATATCTATTTTAATAAGTTAAATAGCTAAATCCTACTAGACTCTATCCTATAAGTAGAATACTATTATAGAGAGTCCGGCTTCTTAAAAGGTATTAGTCTAGATAAATAGTTATTTATTAGTATCGAAGTAGTAAAGCTTAGTTAGTTAGGTTAGCCCGTTAGTAAGACGCGTAAACGCTTATTATTCCTCGTTAGTTAAGGTAAAGATTATTTTAGTAGTAAATCTTACTTATACTTAGCTAGCGGGCTTAACTCCTTTCTCCTAACCTTTAGCTAGGAGTTTTATTTTCCGCTATTAAAAGGGTTCGATAAAGGCGGCGAAACCTAGGACGAGATATTAAAGCTATCCCGCTATACTAATATAGGTTTCTAGCCGTTAGAGAGTATCTAGGAATTTTATATCCTAAATCGCGCGTATCCTTTCCGCTATATTTATAATACTAATACTATCTACCTTAAATCTAAGGAGTTATATAGAGGGGAATGCTAAAAAGGATTTTATCTTAAATAAGGTAATATTTCGGTTATAAAAAGCTTAGAAAACCCTGTTTAGGTAATAAAGGTATTCCTTAGTTAAGTCCGAGAAAATAATAATATTATTAATATAAGCCGTAGCGTAGTCTCGGTACTATTAAAAGATACTATCGATAAATCTCTAGATATAGGTAAGTAAGTTTTTAAATTTTATAAGGGTTACGCGGGATTACTCGAGTCCCTTATAGCTAACTACTATAAATCTTTTATAATATTTTAAATAGATAAGGAACTAGTAGAAGAAGCTTTAGGTATTTATTATACTAATATATTTCTTACCTTTTAGCCGCTAAATTATATCTAATTAAAGTAGTATTTAGTATATATTAGGGATTATAATAGCGTTAAGCGCTTAGAGGTTAATAATAACTCGTTTTTTCTCCTTCCCGTTTACTATCCGCTAGACGACGAATATTAATACTATAAATAATTTAGGGTAAGTAAGCTAGTTTATTTATCTTTATCTATATAGGAAATTAAAGGTTTTATTTATAAATACGCGGTCTTTTAAGCTAAGTAGGTAAGCTTATAAAGTAACTTTCTTATTTTACTATTTTTTTACTAGTAGGATATATATTTCTTCTTCCTCTAAGGTTTAGATAACTCCTTCGTCTTACTATAGCTATAGAAACTAGTCGGCTATAGCTAGGATACGTTATACTAGGTTTTCGTCTTTATTATAGATCTTAATACCCTCCTTAGTTTTAATCTTAAGGAAATCTTTCGTACGTAAGATACTAAGTTTAAAGTTATTCGCGGCTTCCTCTTATAGTACGTCTATTAGGAAGTACTTATTATCCTCCGTAAGTATATCCTCCGAGTATATTTCTACTAGGAATACGTAGTAATCTATAATATCTATTAGTATCCCGATTTTTTATCTTTTTTTAAGAGTAATAAGCTTTTAGAAGTAGTTTATAGTTATAATCCTTTTATTACTACTAAGAAGGGTATTTACTAGTCCTAGTATATCCGCGAAGAAGATTAAGTCCCGTCTAGGAGGGTAATCTTTAACCTTAGTAAAGATTAATATTTTTATCCCTAGAAGAATAGTAGTTATTATAGTATAAAGTACTCGCCGTTAGATTACCTACTAGTATTAAAACTATACTTTATAGGAAAGGTTTTTATAAGCCTTAATTTAGAGAGTTCGGCTAGTAGTAAAAAGGTTAGCTCTATATAGTAATAGCTATTCGTTACTAAGTAATAGTCCGGGTTTAAAGCCGGTTATTATCTATACTCTAATTTAAGTCTTCCTAACTATAAGTTATCTATTAATTTCCCTAGGTAAGTAGATAGTTATTATTACTTATCTTTTAGTTATTATACGTCTACTAACTCCTCCGAGGTAGTAGGTTTTACCCTAATTAATATAAATATCTTTAAAAAAGTTTAGTTAGGTTTTATCTACTAAATAGCGGGAGGCTTTTAAGTCGGTATAGATCTTTATTATATAGTCTAGCCCTTTTTTACTATAAGCTATAACTCTAGTATAGGTATAAGTTAATAAGGCGTCTAGGTTTACTATTTCTTAAGTAGGTTTCGTAATAACGAGGATTAGGGATACTTTAATACCGCGATATTATTATCGCTCTTTTAGTAGTATTCTTTCGTCTTAAGGGGGCTTCCTAAAGTCTAGCTCCGCTATAGTAGGTTCTTACTATAGCTAGGTATAATTTTAAATAAAGTAAACTTCGTTTTCTATTATCTATAGGGATAGTTTTATTTTATAACTAGTAGCGTTATCGTTAGTTACTAAGTAGTTATTATCCGCCGATATATTACTAGTACTTTCTATAGCGTCTTAGTCGTTTTTGCCTAGGTTTTAGTCGAGCTACTTAGCGAGGTATCTTATTTCTTCCTTTATCTTTAGGGTTTCGCTTCGTCGCGGTATTTCCCTATACTATATCCTACGCTCCTCGCTTATCTTAGCGAATATTACCTATAGGGTTAGCGTAATATTAGTATTATAAGGGGCATAGCCTTATAGTAGGAGTAATATTCCCCTTTATAAATTATAAGTATAGGGACCCTAGGCTTTTAGTATTCTTACTTATAGTAAGTTATATTTAACTAGGAGTAACCTTAGGGAATCTCTTCTTAAGTAGTTAGTTTTACTATCGAATCTATCTTTAAGTCTTAATCTTATCTATTTTTCTAGTATCCTCTTAGTATTAAGGGTATTCTAAGATTTAGTAAAGTATTTTACTTAAAGCTATAAGATTTATACTTTATATTCTACTACCTATCCGTCTAGTATTTCTTCTAGAGCTAGGTATTAGAAAGACTCTTATAAGAAGGAGTCGAGTTTCTAATAAATAATAAAGGTAATATATTCCGGGAGGTATTATACTACTCGAGCTTTACGCTTAAGCTAGAAGATTTATAAGCGTAGGTCTTTTCTTTAGATAATATCTTAAATAGTAAATCGTTCCCGTTTTAATACTTAGAAAGCTATATTAAGTCGGACTTAGAACCTATCCCTTAATATATTATACTAGTTAAGGATTCTAGTTTCTAGCGCGTAGAGAGCTTATTAATTTTCTTCGTTTAAGTCTTTAGAGAACTATTCTACTACGCTACCGCGTAGGAGTATAAGGAGGAGGATTATAAGTTCGTTAGTATATACTAAGCTACGGCTAGCTTATTATTTAAGCGCGTTAATAAATCTATCTATACTTTAGTAGGTAATAGTTTTATTATCCTCGATTACCTTATTAAATATAGGGTTTATTAGCCCGATTAGGTTAAACCTACTAACGTCTATAGCTTAGATTATAACTAGGGTAGGTTAGGGTTTATTTCCTCCTAATTCTTATCTTACTACTATAATAGCTCTAATAAGGTAGTAGAGTTAATCCTTAGTTATATAAATAGTCGGTAGTAGTTATTCTCTTAGCGGGTAACTAAAGTCGGGGGTAAGTAATATTAAAATACTTAGACTAGCGGAATCGGCTTATCCTTAGCCTAAAGGTAGGGTACTATCGAGTCCCTAACTTAAGTTATTATTAAGTCTTTCTATAGTTAGGTAGTAGTTAGGTATAGAGGTATTAATAGAGGAGGATATTTCTAAAGTAATTACTAGTAGTAGCTCTTAGTATATATTATAGAAATACCTTCCCTTCTTTAGGGTAAGAAGTATTTTCGCGGGTTTAGTAATCTCTTTTCTTACTATTAAGTTTCTTAATCTTATTAGGGAAAATATTAGTAATTTATAAGCGAAGCTAGCTTTAGTTTAGTTATAAGTTACCTAAATATATTTTTCTTTTTCTCTATATTATTAAATCTATTTTACTAAGTTTCTTTTAAGTAATATAAATAAATCTTTATAGTTTAATATAAAGATCTTAAAGTTTAGTTAATCCTTAGCTTTATTTATAGAAAATATTAAAATTATTTTAGTTAGATAACCTTATAGTATTAGTCTTTTATTATCGTCCTATTAGAAACTCCTTACTTAAGAGAGAAGGTTATTCCTTAGTTTAATTTCTCCTAAGTCTATAAGCTAATATTAAAAACTTACTTTTACTATTTTTACTCTTCTTAAGTATTACTAGCTAGGTAGGAGGTAGACGTATTCTATATTACCGTATTTAGTTTAAGTAAAGTTACCTAGGAAAGGATATAGGATTTACTAAATAGCATAAGTAGTCTATACCGCGGCTTCTTAGTTTTATACTTCTCGTTCTTAAGCGAGCTATATATATACCTCCGCTAAGATATCTTTACGGAGTACTTCGTAATATTTAATAGCGAGAAGTAATTTCCTACTTAAAAAAATATCGTAGGTTATTCTTATAATCTTACTAACTATATAGCGCTACCGCTTCTTAGAAGTATTCTTCCTAAGGCGAGAATTACTACTAAATACTATAGATTCCCCTAGAAAAGCGAGATCTATAGGATATAAGCTAATTACTATCTATTATATAGGTAAGCCGGACTAATTACTATAGGATAAACCTATATTATAGGCTAATTACTAGACGAAACGTACAATTAAATATATATCTCTTAAAAATCTACCTTTTTATTTTAGTTAATTACTTATCTTAAATACTTAATAAGGAAAAGTAAAATAGAAAGTATTAAGGAAAATCCTTAGGATTTCCCCTATATTACTAGTAAATATCTTAAAGCTTTCCTTTTTATAGCCCGTACTATTATCTATTAAAGCGTTCTCGGAGCTCTAGTAAATTACGCGAAGATAACTAGTAAATAATAGTAGGAAATATTCCGCTTAGTTATCTTAGGATTTCCTATAGATAGCGCGGGGATAACTAGTAGATAATAATAAGAAATATTCCGCTTAGTTATCTTAAGATTTCCCGTAGATAGCGCGGGGATAACTAGTAGATAATATTAAGAAATATTCCGCTTAGTTATCTTAGGATTTCCCGTAGATAGCGCGGGGATAACCAGTAGATAATAGTAGGAAGTATTCCGCTTAGTTATCTTAGGAATTCCTATAGATTAGGTAGGGATAACTATAGAAAAGTATATAGAAAAGTCTTACTAAGTTCTTAGTTACTAGTTATCCTATAATAATTCGTAAGCCTTTACTTAGCTTATATATAAAAAAACTAGCGCTTTAGCTACTAAGCTACTTATATAAATAAAGCTTTTATTTAAAAAGTCGCGTAGTATTTTATTTAGTATTAATAACTTAGCCTTAAATATATTATAAAGCTAGTTAAAAAGTATTAAGACTTTTTCTATTTAATTATTAATATAAAAAGGAATTTTATAGTTTATACTTAGTTTATAAAAGTTAAGCTTATTAGCTTTTTACTTACTAAAAAAAAATTATAAAAGCGCTTTAAAATAATTTTATATAGCTTAGTAAGTAATTTCGCTTTCTTTATTTAAAAAGCTTTATTAATATTTACTAAACTAACTATATAAACTATAGCTATTATTACTCTTACCCCCTCTATCTTATAGATATATTTAATAAAGCTTATAAAAACTAAAGCTATAACCTCGTAAGTATTAAATAGCTTATTTATATCTTAAGTACTTACTTAGTAAAAGGGTTTTAAGCTTATAAAGTAATTTATTTATATAAAAGCTAGCTTAAACTATAGCTTCTTTTTATATAGTATAAAGTATAATTTTATATACTATAGCTATAGTTTACTTAAAATAATTAAGTATATAAGCTAAAGTACTATATAAGTAATAATAAACTTTATAACTTTTATTACTTTTATAGCTACTTATATTATTTTATATATAACTATACTTTTTATTATACTTAAAACGCTAGAAATTAATTAAAGCTTAACTTATTTAATAAGAATACTTAAGTTTAAAATTAATTTCTTATTAATTATAATATAGTATTAATAGTTTTTATTTATAGCTATAGTTAAAGGTTTAACTTTATTAAGTATAAGTAAAATAAATATTATTTTTTAAATTTAAGCTATAAGCTTCCTTTTTATTAGTTTTATAAAGCTAAGCTTTAGCGCTTATTTTTATACTAAAGCTATATATTTCTTACTTACTATATAAAAGCGGGTAGCTTTTCGTTATTAAAAGTCTTACTTTTAAAGCTACTTTTTAATAGTAAGGGGAATACTATTACTTTAATATTTACTAGTAACTTACCCGCGTAGAATAAGTAGTCTATAATATAATATATATCCGCGCTATAGTAAAAGTAATATCCTTCCTTTTTATACTTTTAGATTTTTAATATTATTACTTACTTCGCTTTAAGTATAAGCTAGCTAGCCTTAGTCCTTTAGCTTAGGGTAAATCGTTTCCTTAGCTTTAGTATTTTTATTATAGCTTATATTATTATTATAAATATATCCTTATTTATATCTTAAGCTAAGTATTAAGTCTAAAGTAGTATAGCTAAAGGAAAGGCCTTAGCCTAGCGTTTTTTACTAAGTAGTTAATAGTATAAAGTTTATTTATAGCTTTAAGCTACTTACGTAAGCTAAGTAATATAAGCGCTATATATTATAAGTATTTTAATTAAAATTAAAAGCTTACGGAGAATAAGTAAGATAGTATTATAAAACTATATAAGCTTAGTATTATTATTTTATATTAATAAGCTTATAGTTTATATAAGTATCTTTTTAAAGTTAAAGAGGAATTTTCTAAAAGATTAGCTATCTTATTACCTAAGAGTTTATAGCTTATTTTATACTTTTTTTTATTCCTATACGTTACTTAAGTATAAGGTTTTTAACTTAATAAAAGCTTAAGCTTACTTATGTTTATTACGTAAGTTAGCACGCGGGTAAGACCCCTTTAATTATAGACCTATATATATAAGATAGTTCTCTTTTTTATAAATTAATATACTTATACTACGGGTTATACTTATACTCTTTCGAGCCTTTATAAGCTTATAATAATTTAATCTATCCTCTTTATTAAGTAAGTAGTAATAATAAATATAACTATACTCTTAGTAATACCCCTTTAGTTCTTTAATAACTAAGGCGTATTAGTATAATTAGTAAATATCTCCCGACTAAGAAACTTTTTATAAGCTATAGCTTAAGACCCGGAGTAAAAAGAAAAAGTACTATTAATACTAAGTAGCTTAAAAGTAATAATAATAATAAATATACTTACTACTTTCGCTAAATTAGTAAGTAATAAAATACTTATATATAAAAAGCTACTAGCTTAGCTAATATAGGATAAGAAGTTAAAAAGCTTTTACTTTTTCCTTAATAAGCTAAAAGTAAGGTTTTTAATAAATAAGTAATAAGGCTTTAATAGCTATAAGTAAATAATATAATATATACTTTTATATACGCTTTTAAAACCTTAAATATACTATATTACTAGTTTTTAGGAAAGTAGTAAGCTAAGAAAAACTTAAGAGCTAGAAGCTTTCTTTAAGTACTCAATATATTACTTTAGTAATATATAGAAATAAAAAAAAACGTAAAATAAGCTATAGACTTTAAAGTAATAAAATAGCTAATCTTTTAGAGAATTCCTCCCTAACCTTAAAAAGACGCTTACGTGGGCTATAAGCTTATTAGTATAGGATAATAATACTAAGTTTATATAATTATATAACGCTATTTTACTTACGCTTTATAAACTTTTAATTTTAATTAAAATACTTATAATATATAGTATTTATATTACTTAGCTTATATAAGTACCTTAAGGCTATAAGTAAACCCCGCGCTTTTAGCTACTTAGTAAGAAAAGCTAAGCTAAGGCCTTCCCCTTAGCTACGCTACTTTAGACTTAATACTTAACTTAGGATATAAATAAGGATATAGTTATAGTAATAATATAAACTATAACGAAAACGCTAAAGCTAAAGAGGTAATTTACCTTAGGCTAGAGGACTAAAGCTAGCTAGCTTATACTTAAGGCGAAATAAGTAATAATATTAAAGATTTAAAAGCGTAAAAAAGAAAAATATTACTTTCGCTATAGCGCGAATATATATTATATCGCGGACTACTTATTTTATATAAGTAAGTTACTAATAAGTATTAAAGTAATAGCGTTTACCTTATTACTAAAGAATAGTTTTAAAAATAAGGCTTTTAATAATAAAAAGTTATTTACCCTTATATAATAAGTAGGAAATATATAGCTTTAGCGTAAAGATAAGTACTAAAGCCTAGCTTTATAAAACTAATAAAGAGTAAGCTTATAACTTAAATTAAAGAAAAAATAATATTTATTTTACTTATACTTAATAAAGTTAAACTTTTAATTATAGCTATAAATAAGAGCTATTAGTACTATACTATAATTAATAAGAAGTTAGTCCTAAACTTAAGTATTTTTATTAAATAAATTAAGCTTTAATTAATATTTAGTACTTTAAGTATAATAAAAAGTATAGTTATATATAAAATAGTATAAGTAGCTATAAAAGTAATAAGAGTTATAAGGCTTATTATTACTTATATAATACCCTAGCTTATTTACTTAATTATTTTAAGTAAGCTATAGCTATAGTATACGAAATTATAATTTATATTATATAAAGAGAAGCTATAATTCGGACTAGTTTATATATAGATAGACTATTTTATAAGCTTAAAACCCCTTTACTAAGTAAGTACTTAAGACGTAAATAAGCTATTTAAAGCTCGCGAGGTTATAGCTTTAGTTTTTATAAGCTTTATTAAATATATTCGCGGGATAAAGAAAGTAAAAGTAGTAATAGCTATAGTTTATATAGTTAGCTTAGTAGATATTAATAAAGCCCTCTAGATAAAGAAAGTAAAATTACTTACTAAACTATATAAAATTATTTTAAAGCGCTTTTATAACCTTTTTTTTTTAATAAATAGGAAGCTAATAAGCTTAACCTTTATAAGCTAAGTATAGACTATAAAATTCCCCTTTATATTAATAGTTAAAAAAAAAGTCTTAGTACTTTTTAACTAGCTTTATAGTATATTTAAGGCTAAGCTATTAGTATTAAAAAAAATACTACGTAACTTTCTAAATAAAAGCTTTATTTATATAAGTAGCTTAATAGCTAAAGCGCTAGTCTTTTTTATATATAAGCTAGGTAGAAGCTTATAGTTTTACTATAATTACTAAGCTTTTAATATAATTATAAAACTAGACTAATACCCCTTACTACTTATAGAGAATATACTATATAACCTTACGAAAGCTAAGTAGTTTATAAAGTTAAATATTATTTAAGTATTTTATAGAATATAGATTAAATAAGGTAAAAAGTAAAAAATAGCTTTTAAAATATAATATAGCTTTTTTAAATAAATAATAACCCCCTTTAGCTTATTTAAAGCCTTAGCTATATTTTAACGCTATATTAATTTAGTCTTTTATAACTTTCTTAATAAGTTTATATTTATATATAAAGATAATATATTAATTTATATAAGTAGCTTTTATAAAGACTATATATAAAAAGTAAACTTAATACTTAAGCGCTTCTTTATATATAACTTCTACTTAGACTTAGAAAAGTATAAATTTAGTATTAAAAGAGTTAAATATTT
>KQ030522.1:257155-273029 GCA_000956045.1 Hirsutella minnesotensis 3608 | reverse complement strand
TAATATATTAATCTTTATAAGGTTATTATTAACTTAATAAGCTTTAATAAGCTTTTTTATTTAATTCTCTAAAGCTTTTATAGCTTTTAGCTAATTATTAAGAGCTATTACTAGCTTTACTTATTTTATAAGAGCTATTAAAAACTCTTTATTATTTTTAATAAAATTTAAAAGATTTATATATTTATTAAAAGCTTTTACTAGTTATTCTTTAATTTTAAAAGCTTTTATAAAATCCTCTTAAAGGTTAAGAAGTATTAAGAAACTAAGATAAGTCTTTATAAATATTATATAGCTACTTATAGTAGCTTTAGAATAAATAGGGATTTATTTTAGTTATACTTAGACTTTTAAGTAGTATAAGCTTATAACTTATTAAAGTAGGTTATAGTAAAAGAAATAGTATAGGGTAGGTTAATAGCTAGAAAGCTTATTTTTTAAGGCCTTTTATAGTATAGGGTATATAAAGATTAAATATAAATTAAGAGAAAAAAGTATAATTAAAGTTATATATATCTATTTACTAATTTTAAAGTCTTAAGGAGAAAAGCCTTTACTTATAGTTAAATATCTTAAGAACTAAAGGACTTTTATAGTTATAAAGACTTATATATAAAAGCGCTAAAAATACTATATATAATAGAAATTTAAGTAAATATCTTATAGCTTAATTAAAGTTAATTTCTACGTATTAATAATAAGGTTTATTAGTAAAGGCTATATATACGTAAGCTACTATTAACTTTATTATATAGATTTTACTATAAAGATTTTAATCTTTAATTTTAAGTCTTAAGACTTACTTTTCCTAAATAGATAATATATATAAAATATATAGAGTAATATAGTAAATTTTCCTAGATATTTTATAACCCTAATATATAACCCTAACCCTAAAAAGGCTAGTATTATATATTAAAAAAGCGGTTTTATATTTATAAGGATATTATAGTTTAGCTATAAGAAATATAAGTAGTTAACTAAGAATAGAGTTATAAATAAAACTATCGAAAGAAGAAAGGAAAGAGAGTAAAAAGCCCCTTCTTAGCTAGCTAAATATTTTATATATAGGGGAATAATAACTTATATAACTTTTTACTTATCTTTTTTATAACTATAACTAGTTATAGACTAATTTATAATATAGCCCCTTTCTCTATTTAGTAAAGAAAGTAAAGCGTAAGCTATATAGTTATATATATTATGCTAGAAAAACCCTATAAAAACCCCTTATTAGTACGTAATATATAGCGGGTAACCTTTTTATAAAGTAAACTTTATTAACTTAAAATTATAATACCTTTTAAAAAATATAGGGAAAATATAATTAAAGTAAAATAATTTTATTTAGCTAGCGCTATTATAAAAGGTTAAATCCTACTAAGTAGTAAGGTATTATAAAGGCCTTATATTACGTAGGAAATATAGTAATTTAAATACCTAGTTTGTTATATTATTATTAGCGTTACTTTACTAAGCCGGGACTTATAATAAGAAGTATAGCGCGGGGTTACTACTATAAATACTAATTAATCTATAGCGCGTATTTAGTATAGCCTTAACTTAGATTAAAACTAAGTAAGGCTTATAATACTAATTAATAGTATTTTATAAAATCTAATTCGAATTAATTATTATCGCCTTAATTAAAATCCTCTTATATATTATTTTTTAAAACTACTAGCTTATATTTAATTAATAACCCCGCTATTTTTATTATCGCGCTTTTATATAGCTTAGGGTAATATTACTTAAAGTAACTACTTTAATTATATAAATAGTAATATTAGTATTACTATATAATAGTAAAAGAGTAAATAAATTTAATATATATTAAATTAGCCTTTAGCTAATGTAGTTTATTTATAATTATAGTAATATTATTTCCTATACTAAAAACCTTATCTCTTAACTTCCTAGAGGGAATCGCCTTTACTTATAGTTAAATATCTTAGGAACTAAAGGACTTTTATAGTTATAAAGACCTATATATAAAAGCGCTAAAAATACTATATATAAGGAAAATTTAGGTAAAACTCTTATAGCTTAATTAGAGTTAATTTCTACGTATTAGTAATTAGGTTTATTAGTAGAGGCTATATATACGTAAGCTACTACTAACCTTATTATATAGATTTTACTATAGAGATTTTAATCTCTAATTTCAAGTCCTAAGACCTACTTTTCCTAAATAGGTAATATATATAAAATATATAGACAAATACGCTAAATCTTCCTAGATATTCTATAACCCTAATATATAACCCTAACCCTAAGAAGGCTAGTATTATATATTAAAAGAGCGGTTTTATAGCTATAAGGATAGGGAGATAATATTAAAAATATTATTTATATAGGGAAGCTTTTTTCGAGGATTTTATAGTATTAATATAGTATATATATTAATATATAACTAGTATTATTTATATTATAGCTCGCTTTAAACCCTTTATATTTATATTTTTAGTAATTATAGAACTTTATTTACTAAAAGTAACTATAAAATTAAAAGGGTAGTTTAAGTAAAGCCCGATAGCTTAAGAATAAAGTATAATAAAGCTTATAGAACTATTAAGATTAAGGTAAGAAGTTATTAATACGTATAAGTAAGGGGTAAAGGGCTAAGATATAGAGCGTATAGTATAAGCTAAACTAAGAGGGATAATATTATATAGTATAGCTTTAAGCGGGACTTAACGTAAGAAAGGGTATAATAAAGGTTAACTTTAAATAGGAAAGTAGTTTAAAAAAAACTAAGTAAACTATAAGTAAGCGAAACTTTATATAAATAATAAGTCGTAAGGATATTTCGTTTAGAAGGAAAATAAAAGTATTATATTTTATAAAATAAGGGATTAATTAGGCTATAGAATAGTAAGGAGACTTTTACTTAATATTTAGTAGTAAAAGTTTAAAAGCTTAAGTTTTAGTTAATTATAACTATTCGCTTTATAGTATAAGTAAGTACTTTTATTCTATCTATAAAAAGCATTCTATACTATAGATATTAAGTAATTATAACTTTCTCTTTATAAATAAGCTACTATTATCTTAATTATATAGCCTTAATTAACTAATAATAATTATAAGACCTTAATTTATAGTTATCTAAAGGAGTTAAGCGCTTTAAAGATAGCTTCTAGCGTAGCTAGCTAAGAATATCTTATATATACTATCTATATAAAAGCGGGGCTACTAAATTCTACTTCCGGATACTTACGTAAAGCTACTTAACCTACTTAAAAATTAGCTTAGATTCGTACTAAATATATTAAAAAGAGTAGCTAAGGCTTTCGTACCTTAATAGCTTTCTTTTATATAAAGTTACCTTAGCCTTAATAGCCGAAAACCTCCTTTTTAACTATATCTCTTTTTTTTAGATTTTATATATAAATTATATAAACTTCTAGACGCGATAATACTTTCTAACTCGTAGTTTTCGCTTTATAAAAAGTATAGAAAGGTAAAGCTAATATTTAATTTTCGGCTAAACTAAAGTAATACTCCGTACGCTATATATATTAGCTATTCTTCCGCTTACTATACTTTCTATATTATAGCTAGCTAAAGGCGTAATTAGTAGCTATTATTAGAAATTTTTAGTAATTCTTAGTAATTCCTATAAGCTAATACGCCTTTAAAGGCTTAAGAAGGCTATAATTTAACTCTAGATTATATTATTATAAAGCCTAAGCTATATAGCGTTAATATTTTACTTAAATATAGTATAATACGCGGCTTATAAGCGCTTCTAGAAACAGGTTTTTAGCTTAAAACCTTCTCTTAATAATATAGCTTAGCTCTTACTTAGTATATAAATATACCTAGAAATCTCGAAAATTTTGTTATTACTATATTATAAGCTCTTAGCCTTTACGTTATAGGCGCTTAAGGTTAGGAAGAAGGGGTTTTAAAAGGGATTCTAAATTAAATTCTAAAGTAAATTCCTAAGGAAATCCCCTTACCTATTTAAATCCTACTTAGCTAAGTTCTCCTTTACGCCCCTTTTATAGTCTAGTACTTAAATCTTAGCTATATAAATATAAAGTATACTTACTATAGAGCTTTATATTAAATAAGTAAGTATTTAAGTATAAGCTTTCTATTACGAAATAACTAATATCTAGCCGAATAGATATATAGTTACTTCGTAGATACCTCGAATAGCTAAGCTATTAAAAGCACGTTATTAATCTATAGTTGTAGAGGGTATTACTTAGTAAGAGGGATGTATATAGTCTTACTTAATCACTAGTAATACTAAGCTAGCTAGGCTAAGCTTGGATAACTAAGGGTAAAAGTAAGGCTAGAGCTAGGCTTTAAGAAATAAACTATATTTCGAGGTAGGCTATATAATATATAGTAGTTATATTATAGTAATTTAAGCTAAAGAGGAAGGAAAGAGAAGAGGGAAAAGAGGGAGGAAAAGCCTCCTTATATATATAATCTTCCTTAATAGGAATACCCCCTTTCCTTACTAACTAGACCCCTCCTTAGCTATATTATCTATATTATAAATTAAGGGGTAACTTAGAAGTTATTTAATAATTCTCTTATAATTCTAATAGGCTTCTTATATAGCTATATCGATAGTTTAATATAGTTATTCTAATAGTCTCTAGCTTCCTAGATTAAAGAGTAACTTAAAGGTTAAGTAGTTACCTTCCTATATTTCCTATAAGCCTCTTATTTAGTTATATTAATAGTTATTAAATAGCTTTATAAGCTATATAAGAGAGAGGGTATGTTAAGTATTAAAGTAAGTATAGAAGTCCGGACGATATAGTCCTATCCCTTATATACCCGTATATAGCTTATACCTTCGATATCCGATACTAGCCGCTTAAGCCGATACTAGCCAAGGGGTTATACTAAGGTTATAGTTAAATAGCTAGTAGGCGTTATAGTAGTTAGGTTAGTTACGGGCTTATAGCTAGTAGCTATACGTATTTAATATATATAATAAAGGCTTTTTAAGTCGTTTCTTAACACTTTCCCTTTTTATAGTTAAATTAGTTTACTTATTTACCTTTTTAGCGCTCCTTTATCTAGAATTTTAAGTTTAGTAAGCTATATTATTAAAATAAAAATATAAATATCTCTTTTTTCTAAAACTTCCTTTTTTTCGAAAATCTTCTTTTTTTAATAACCCCTTATAGGAGTACTTTCTAGTTAAATTTATATAAGTATAATAATACCTTTATATTTATATCTATAAAAGCTTAAACTATAACTTAAGGCGTTATAATTACTAAGCTTATAAATTATTAAATTTATAAGACTCTTTATTATATAACTAGCTTTTTATAAGTAAATATAATTTTTAATCCGTAATTTACTTAAGTTTACGTTTTTAACTAAGGTTTACCTATAAGCTACTATACTTTAAACTATTCTAGCCTAGATATTAACTTTCTTACTAAGTTTACTATATATATATATAAGGTTAATCCCTTTATATAGATATATTTTACTATAAAAAAGTAGTTAACTTAAAGTTTAAGCGCTTTCTAGGCTATTATAAGCTTTTAAATATAGATTATTTTTAAATTTAAAGTAAATTAAAAGACTAAAAACCTCCTAATAGCTAATGAAGTTACTATTTTATACTAAACAAATACGAAAATAGGGGGTTTTTAAGATATTATCTTAGCTAAGAGAGACGAATTTAGTAATATAAATACTTAGTATATAATATATACTTAGTATACTTTATATCTTCTTCTTAGCTATTTATTAATACTTCCGTAAGGGGATATAGGATACTACTAAAGCCTTTAGCTTAAGAATAATTATAGCTAAAACTAAAAAAACTATTATTTTAGATAGCGGTAGGAATATTATTTTATTTTATACTTATAAAAAGGGTAGCGTTTAATTCTTTTTACTTTTTACTACTTTTTTTAATAGCTTTTAGCTAACTTATAAACTACTAGCGATTAATATAAGCTCTTCTAGCTTTAAAGCTACTAGTCCGAAATTTACTTAGACTTATATTCTAAAATTTAAAACTAACTTTAGCTAAAGATAGTAATTTAGTAAATATAAAGTGCTATATTATTTTCCTAGCTTTTTATATAAGTAGTAGCTATTTTATTACTTAATATTACTAGGATTTTATAGCTATAGTCTAAAAGCTAAGCCCGCTAACTTTTTTTATTATTATTATAGCTAATTTAAACTAGGATAAAATATATCGAAAGCTTCTTATTAGCTAAATTACTTTAAATTATCTAAATATAGTAAGCTAGGTTTTTAATTTAAAGTATATTACTTTAAATAAAAAATTAAAAAAAGGTATTTTTAGGGTATATATTAATATTATTTAAATAGTTAAATACTAAAAATAAGGCTTTTTATATTAATATATTTTATTATTTTTAAAACTTAAAGTATCTTTACTTTATAAGCTACTTATAAATATTAATAGAATAATATAAGCTAAAACTTTTATATAAAAAGAAAACCCCTCTAACGAGTTATAAAGTATTGTATTTTTCATAACTTATACTCCTTATAGAGATTTAAATAAAACCTCTTTTTATATATATCTAGCTAGAAATAGGACTTTTAAGTACTTTAAGTAGTTTCTTAAGCTATTTTAAATAAATATTATCGTTTTAAATATAGGATATCTAATTTACTACTACTATAATACTAGCGAAGTAACTATATAGTAAATAAATAGCCTAGAATACCCTATAGATAACTAATAAGTTATACTTTATAACTTTTATCTCGCTTTATATTATAAAATATATATTAATATTAAGCTTTACGTAACTATTAAAGCTATAAAGTATATCTATAAGTATATCTATAAAGGTTTAGATAAAGCTACTTTAAAAGTCGAAAATATAAATTTAAATAATAAGATTATAAATTATCTAGCTTATTACTACGTTTCGCTTACTAAAGTAGTTATATAGCTATTTAAATTCTTAATTTATAACGAAAAGCTAACTATTTATTAGCTTTTAGTTTATCTAGAAAATAAGTAGCTAGTTTATTTCTTATAAAATACTATATAAAGTTAAGTTAAAGCTCTTATAAATAAAAAAAATTAAAACTTATAGCTTTTTTTAACTATAACTAAAAAACGCTAGTAGTTAGGAGATTCTTTATTTTAATTTTCTATACTATTTTATTTTTTAAAAGAACCTTAATTAATAGTATTTAAAATAAAAAGATCCCGCTATTAGCTATATATTTTTTATACTATTTATAGCTAGAGAGTAATATTATATATAGCTTTTTCTAAGTATTATACTTAGAGCTATAAGCTTTTAGGATATATAGACTTTTAAAAGCTAAGTATTTCTTACTTTCTAAGGGGCCTATATAGCTTAAGGCCTTTTAAAAAGTAATAACTACTAAATTTCTTACTTTATAAAAGCTATTATTTAGTAAATTAGTTTTACTTTATACTAGCTTTTTATTATTTTACTTTTTTTAAGTAAAGTTATAAACCCTATAAGGATTTAAAAGTAGTTTTTAAAAAGCTTTTATAATAATTTTCCTAAGTAACTATAGAGTAAGGGAGCTATTATTCCTCTAGATTTATAAAAACTATATCTCGACTTTAGCTTTTTTCTTATTTCTTAGCTTTTTCTTAAATTAAATAAAACTTTATAAAACTTTAATTTACTTATTTATATATATAGCTAAAGTAAAAAGGAATTAAATCTATTATTTTTATATAAGCTAGCTTATAATACTAAAGAGTAAAAGGTTTTTTATAAGTAAGTTTATAGTTAGCTAAATACTAGAGAGAGAGAGAGAGAGAGAGAGATTTATTACTCTAGTTAGCTTAGAAAGCCCTAGTACTCCTATTCTAAACTAACTTAGGAAACCCGCGTGCTAGGAGAAAAACCTATATCTTACTTTTTTCTATCTTCGCACTTCGTAAGGGGCGTTATCGCGGCGTTCTTAGTATAAATACGCTCCTACGCTAGCTTAGTATAGTTAGCTAGTCGGCTTACTTAGGGAATTTACTTACCTAGGGACGTCTAGGCCCGTAGGCTAGGTATACTACGGCGTTACTACGGTACGTCCTCGCTACGCGGACGACCTAGTCCCGTAGCGCTACTTTTTACGGGCTAAAGCGATAACGTCGCGGTCTAGCGTTATATCGAAGGTCTAGCGCTCTCGCTATAACTTAACGATTTACTACTATCGTTACTACCGCCTTATTTATTTAGTCGCTACCTAAGGCCTCCCTTTCTTAACTATAAAAAAAAGGCTTCCCTTTATTCCTTCTTTCTTTCCTTTTTTCTCTCTTTCCCTCCCCGAGGCTACCGCCGACGCTACTAGTAAGTCTTTACTATTATACGCGGGTCTCCCGCGGTATAATATTCCCTCGCGTACGTCTTGCTAACCCTTCTTAGCCCTCCTACCTACCTACTTACTTACTCGCGCTATACTATTATTACGCTTTTACTACGCTCTTACTACGCTCTCGCCGCGCTCCCGCTATATCTATACTTACCG
Source organism: Hirsutella minnesotensis 3608 (assembly GCA_000956045.1). Taxonomy (NCBI): domain Eukaryota; kingdom Fungi; phylum Ascomycota; class Sordariomycetes; order Hypocreales; family Ophiocordycipitaceae; genus Hirsutella; species Hirsutella minnesotensis. Next base: position 264,539 of record KQ030522.1, on the reverse strand, counting down.
CTGCCGACGCTAAGCGCCCGCGTAACGCTAGTATTATTAAGATAATAAGTTAGGTTATCCTCGCTTTATTATTAGTATTAACTTACCTTATAGTTAAGTCGCCCTCGCTTTATTCCCTATACCTCCTATATATTGTATATTAATACTAGCTCGGCCGTCTATTATTATAACCTAATTAGTAAGTTCGGTCCGCCTTTACTTTATTTTTACTTTACTAATACTTCGGGTTTATAGTTAATACTAGTCTATATTATATAGCTTATATTACTAAAAATTAGCCCTATAAACTAGTAAGTTATCGCTATACCCCTACGTTATATACGCTCCGCTAACGCCGCTAGATTACGGATCTAGCTATATAAGAAGCGGCCCGCTTTTTATTTAACGCCTCTGCTACGCTAGCTATAGTTTATATTCCCTTTACTCTCGCTTTAACTTTAGTCTTCCTACTAACCTCGAATAGCTTACTACTAAGCTCGGCCGGCTTAGTTAAGCCGCTATACGCGCTTTACGCGCTTAGCATACTACTAATAGGCTAGCTACGCCGCGACGCTAGGCTACTACCGCTACTCCCGCGCCCCTATTTACTACCGTTCCCTTAGCCTTCCCGCTTATCGCGCTTAAGGCCCGCCTCCGAACTAACGCCGCTACGCTAGTAGTTCTATATTAAATCGCGACCGCGGTAACGTTTACTACTAATTCTATAGCTAAGATTCGCGACGAGATATACTATTTCCGCTAGGCGCTAGAGATTAGCTACGCTACTACGGAGGTAGCGCGCGCGCGCGCCGCTACTACCGCGGCGTTAATAGTAAACTCTAATAAGGAGGAGGTATTAAAGGAAGAGGAGGGGGATAAAGAGAGGGGGGGGGCCGAAGAGTAAGTAAGGCGCTAGAGCCCCGGCCTCGAGGCGCCGTCCCCCCTTAATAGCTTTTCTAAATTAACTATATTCTACTTCCGCTATTCTTATCCTATATATTATAATCTCGTACTTAATTTATTAGCCTTAGGGTTTATTCCCTCTTATCGTAAGCTAGCCGCTCCGCTAGGGTATACTAGAGCTTTTAATAAGATAGGAACTAGCGGGTAAGGGGTTAAGCGAGTTTGTATTAGTCTAAGGCTAAGTTAAGGTTAGCTTCGGTTTATAAGAAGGTCGGCTCTTAAGTCTTAGTATCTTTTATTTATAAGTATTAAAGGAAGATATATACTAAGGTCTCTTATTCTTCTTTATATTAGTAGAGTAGTAAGTCTACGCTAAGTACGTTTCGCTAGTAAAGATACCTTCTTAGTCCGATTCGGCTTATATATAGTTATATTAATATAAAGCTCTCGTACTTAAGGAGGCCCTTATATTACTAAAGGGCTCGCTTAACGTTATTATCTAGGGGGAAAGTATTTATTAAGTCTAGGGTCGCGCGTAGTTATTTATTCTTCGAGTCTTAAATAGCTCGATACTAATAGTCCTTCTACTCGGTTTCCGCGGCCTTCTTAGTCTCCTAGTTCGACGCGATGACGTTGTGTGGGGGGGGGGGGGGGGGGTAGTTACTAGCGTTAGCGTTAGCCCTAGGTATCTACGGCGTTATCTCCTCCTTTTTATAGCCTCGCGAGCTATATTATATATAATCCGTAGTTAGTTTATTAAGCTTACTTCCTCGATTTAAACTATAAATATATATACGCGTATATTAAAGTATAGGTCGATTAGTATAACTATTATCTCTTTTTCTAAGCACTAGATTAGGGTTACGTAAAATACGCTAGCGATAACGCGGAAGTACGCTAATTACGCTACGCCTAGGGCCTTAGTAATCCTACGTAGCTTCCCTTATAGCTTAGTAAGTATATAGAATATTAAGGCGCTATAAGTAATAAAGCTATAAATAACTTTCGAGTAAATCTCCCTAGCTTATATAATTCGGTATCCTTACGCTAACGCGGCGAGTATAATAAAGGCGACGTTTTACTATTTAAGCTTAATCTAGACTTAGCGGAAGTAAGCCGCCTAAGATATCTTTCTATTAAACTAAACGCTAAGGAACCTCGCGTTATTTTATAGCGCTATTATAACTATACCGAAGTAAACGCGTAACGGGGGTACTATATACGCGCGACTAAAGTATAGGAGCTTACTTTTCTTAGGTTCGAATCGGGCCCCTACGCGCTCTACTTACGCTTCGTATACTAGCTATACTTTTTCTATTCTTTTATACGCTTAAGCTATTATCTTACTAAAGGCGAGGATATTTATATTATTAGCGTAGCCGATAACTATAACCCCCGCTTTTACTTCGAGGGCGGTATAGAGAGGCGCGATATAGAAGAGGAAAAGGATAAGCGAGAGTAGTAACCCTTACGGGACGCCCGCGGTTATCTTAGTAAGTACGGATACTTCGCTATCGAAATAGAAGCGGGCTATTCTCTCGTTAAGGAAGTTTCGTACTTACTATAGTAGCTATAGTAAGAGGCCTTTCTCTTAAAGCGCGTTAAGTAGGTATAAGTAGTTAACGTAGTCGAATACTCCTTATAAGTCGAGTTATAATAGCGAGGTAACGCCGCCTTATTCTTAGGCTACTTTCGTTATATTAATAATAATCCTTATTACTATTTCGGTTAAGCGGTTTTTCCTATTCCCTATTTATCCTTTAGGTAGTAAAGAGTACGCCTCGGCTTTATAAGTAAGGCGGTTTATAATTATCGCTTTAAGAATCTTACTAATATAGCTAAAAAGTAAGATCGGTCTCTATATTTTAGTAAAATAGCAATCTACGGGTAATTTACCTAGTTTCGGAATTATAATAATATTTATTTATTAAAAGCGTTTTAAGTATATGCTTACTATATAAGACGAGTTAAAGAGAGTTATAATCGCGTTTATTACTAGTTATTTATATACCTTAATTAGCCCGTATAGTAAGCTATTAGCTCTAGCTACTTTCTATAGCGTAATACGACTAACGACTCTCGCGACCTCGCTAATATTAAACCGTTATTATATTAGGATTTATACGTATTATTCTCGTTACTTCTATAAGGGGTCTATAAGTAGGTTTAGGAAGAATTACTCTTAGAGTAGTCCTACCGTCTCGCTATAAAAGCGGGCTAGGGTTACGTTATATACGTCGCGTTTTAGTACTAAGAAGTAATTTAATATCGGGGGGGTATCGCTATAGAGTCTCGCTTATTACTTTATTTTCTAAAAGTCTTTCGCCGAATAAGTTATCTCGTTAAGGTAGCTATACTACGCTACTTACTTTACTATAGTAATAGTTCGTACTTAGTTTACTACCGCGTTACGTTATTTTTCTTTATAAATAAGGTTCCGCGTTTTAAAGTATTTTCGTTTTGCCTTTTTAGTTTCCCTCTTTACTTACTTAACCTTATATATTTACTACTCTAGTTTACGTCCGAAGCTAGCTCGCTTTACTTTTAGTATTATAGCGTATATAATCTCCCGAAAGGTATTATAAAGCTAGTTAGCAAAGTTATTAATCTCTTAAGGGGTTTTTAGTATAAGCGGAATATTATTAAGATATAGTTACTACGCGGCCTCCTACTTAGTAGTCTTCTTATTAAGTAAGCGCTAAATAAAGGGTAGGCTTTATTTTATAGTCTTTTATAAGTATACGTTAGCCTTAATACGAATTAGTTATAGGATATAGTTAAATCCGGCTAAGGTTAGTATTTAATACTATTATATCTAGATACCCCTTATAGCCTAGTAGAGGTCGATTATACTATCCCGCTCTCTATTTTTCCCTAACCTTATTATCTTACCTAGGGGCGTAGTAAGCGCGAGTTACTATCGGAGTAAGAGGTCTATAAGGTCGTCCGCGTTAATAAAGCGTTAGCTATATATATCCTAGAGTAAGTAGTAGATATTAAAGTCTCCGGTTAGTATAATATTACCTCGGGGTAGCTTTTAAGTAATATTAGCTAAGAGGCGGCTTAAGTCTTAGTAGTATATACTCGGGGAATAAATAAAGTAAACTAAGGTATTAAATACTTTAAAGTAAACGCTATACTAGTCCGTCCCTCCGTTAAGTTTCTATATTATAATATTATATTATTTATAAATATAAATCGCTACGCGCTCGCTATAATATATAAGTATATAGTCGCTACTACCTAGGTACGGGGGGGTCTTTATCCTTTTATTTCTTACTAGTTTTTAGATCGTAATCGCGTCGAGCTCGGGTCGAACTTATAGCGCTAGCGCGTTAAGTTCGGGGGCTTTCTATATATTCTAAAAAAGGACTATAATTATTAAGTATTATCGAAGGTAAAGCTACTTCGCGGAGGCTATATTAACTCCGCTTCGTAAGGTTAGCCTCGCTACGTTAGAGTATTAAGGGTAGCCTAGCTTATAGCTTACGCGGCTTTCTAGAGGTTTATTAGTTAGCCCGGTATATAGAGCTACCTCTATTTCTTATATTACGGGAATACGAAGCTATTTTCGTTTTCTTTAGTTATTTAGATAAGCGGGTTACTCGCGGTCTAGCTTCCTTTCGGGTTTATTTCGTTCCGCGCTATAAACCTCCGTACTTAGAACGTATACGCTTCTTTAGTACGGGTCTAGTAGTTAGCCGTTACTTAGTAGCTTCGGTCTTACGCTAAGTACGCGTTACTATAAAGTAAGTATTTTATCTTAGCTTTATTTACTTTAGCTAAGTAAGCTTAGCTTTTCTCGTAAGTATTATCTATATATTATTCGTATTTCGCTTTCGCTTTATAAAACTTAGCGATATATCTAATTTTAAAGTAGCGGAAGTATTACTTAAGGCGGAAGGACTTATCGTATAGTTCTACCTTAAAGATTTTAATATATATAATTACGCCGCTATTATATAGCTAATTCGCTTTATTAACGTTATTAACTATAAGGATAAGTATTATCCTCGGTATACTATTAGTATATTATCCGCGGAGGGGGCGGGCGTAGGCGCGAATAATAGTAGCTTAGTTTTTCTTCTTAATTTAGGCTATAGTTTTTTTTAGCTATCTATAGGAGTAATCGTATTAGTACTCCTTTTACGACGATTATATAGCCGCCGCGCGTTACTATTACGTTCGGACCGAATATAGTATAGGTCTACTATATATTATCTTTAAAAAGGCAGGCGTTCCTTCGGAAGGTTACTATTACGTCGCTACTACGTAAAACTCGTACTATAATTACTTCGTTCCCTCTTATAGCTCGGTTAACTACTTCGACTATTTTAGGTACCCTCCTATCTTTAAAGCCCTCGCTAATTCCTTCGCGCTTAACTATAATTTAACGGTCGAGTCGCGCTAAGACTGGTTTCTTAGCGGGTTTTAGTCGGGGTCGCGTAGGGTTCGGTATACCTTTTACTACGATCTCTACCTACGATTTTCTCCCGTAGGTCTCTAGTCCCCTATCTTCCTTCTTCTATTCTCGTATTGCCTCTTTAACGGCTTTTAATTTCCTTCTTCGGGGTTATAGCTAGTTACGCTTACTTCTCGTTCGCCTCTCTCGGCGCGTAGTAGCTACTAGATAGTCCCCTAGACGTCTTAGAGGGTATCCGCTAGTACTAGGCTAGCGATAATCTTTTAGGCTTCTCTTTTATAGTCGTATTCGCCTCGCTCCCGTATTTCCTACTCGTCTTCCTCGCGGGTTAGTATACTATTAAACTCGCTACGGCCCGCGTATAGGTAATATACGCTCTAGTCTAACCCCTTTCGGCCCCTATTAATAACTATCGGCATCCTAACGTCCGCGCTATCGTCTCGTCCCCGATACGCTATCGCGCCTAGGGGTAATCGATTACGCTACGTCTCCTAGTAATAATAGAATTAATTTTTAAGTAGAGATACGGTCTCGCGGCGGCTATAAAAGTATTAAATATAATATCCTTAAAACCTACTAGTTTTTAGCTAAATACTAGCTAGTAGTCCTTTTTTAATAAGTATATTAATATTATTAATACTATTTTAGATTTAATATACTATTTTCTTTAAAAGTTTAGTAATATAGAAAAGACTTTCTTATATATAGGTTTTATAGCGTACTTTTATTCTCGAAATAAAGTTATTCTTTATATTACTTTGTTTAGAATTATAGCTTTATTACTTCTAGGTAGCCGGACTATATATTTAACTTTTAAAATTCCTATTAATATTTATATAAAATCTACTTATAATATCTAGAAGAATTCTTAAAAAGGTAAGCTTTTATATAAAACTACTTTAATTATCTAGGATAAGGTTTTTATATAGTATAAATACTACTTTAAGGCTATAAACTAGACTTTATAAGATATTTACTCGAATAATACTTTTTTAGTAAGATTTTTATAGTTTTTAGTAGCGACTTTACTTAAATTTTACTTATAGTTTTAAATAATAATTAAGATAATATTATTTCTGCTTATTTATAGCGTTTTAACCTTTAGCCTGGCTTTTAAATCTAGTAGCTAACCGAAAATATATAAGTTCGAAATATTAATCCCGAAAATAAGGCTTTTATATAATAGTTATAGGATTTATCTTATAGTTCCGAGTTAAATAGCGTTTTAAATTTTATTATAAATATATAAATATTTAGCTTAGACTTAAATTTCTTTAACTAAATTTATTTTACTTACTTATTATAATAAGCTACTTTTGAGCTAAAACTACTTATAAATTACTATCTTCTTATTATTACGAATTAAGTAGTAGTAGAGATTAACTATACTATTCTTTTATAGCTCTTAAAGGAGAGCTTTATTAGTTATACTATAAATTCGGCTTTAAATATATTTAGAAATATAGAAAAAAATAATCCCTTTCTTTTTTTAGAGTTTTTATATATACTCGATTTTACTTCTATCTTACTTTCTATATTAAAACTTAAACTTAGTACTTTAGTTATTCTTTTATAAAAACTAAACTTAGCCTAGAGCTTATATAATAGTATATAAATATTTATAAAGTAGTATACTTAAAATATTTTAAACGTATAACTTCTTTCTAGCGACTTTATAAAATAATAGCGCTTAATTCTAAAAGTTAAGCTTACGTTTAATAAATAAGATTTTCTATTTTTTATTATAAAGCTATAGTTTTTAGTATACTTTTATTTTTAAATAACTATTAATAAATTATAAAAGTAGTCTTTTTAAGCTATTAAAGTTAATTTATAAACTTTAGTCTTTATATATAGGTAGTTTTACGTTATAATATCTCGAGTTATTAATATTAATACTCTTTCTATATTACTTCTAGAAAATATATTAAGGTCTATGTTTAATATTATTTATTTAGAAATACTTATTAACTAGCTTTATTTTTATATATTAAAATAATAAGATAATTAATATTAGAAAATATATATTTAATAAGTAGATTTGAAAGTTAAATTTACTATATAAAAATACCTTATAAT
>KQ030522.1:186047-256539 GCA_000956045.1 Hirsutella minnesotensis 3608 | reverse complement strand
ATATAGCCTCGATTATATTAACTAGTTCCCTTAGGAAATAGACTTAACGCTACTTCTCTTTAAAGCTTATAAATATAAATATAGTAATTATAAGCTATATATTAATTTTAAATATAAATATAGCTTAAAAAAGTATATAAATAAGCGCTATAAGAGTAGAAAACGTAAGCTATATAGAAGTAAGAGTAGAAAATCTAGTTAGCGCGTATATAAGCGTTTATAAATACTAAGTAAATCCCCTAGATTTAAATATTATATTAATTAAGGCTATTATTTTCTTACCCTTAATATATTATTTACTTATTTTTTAAATAAGTAGCTCGATACTTACTTCGCGTTTTTTATTTCTTAGCGTAGATAAATTAGTAAGAGCTAGCTTTTAAGCTACGTTTTTCGCGTTTATATTATATTAGTTTTAAGCTTTATTTTTAAGCTTTATATTTTCTTTTTATAAAAAAATATATAATATAAGTATTGAGTCGCGCTTAAATTAAAAAAGTAGTTACTATAAGCGCTTTTAAATATATTTAAAAGTCGAAAGTATTTAATAAATAGTTTATTTTCCTTTTAGTAGTAAGCGTAAAGTATTAGCGCCTTTTTACTTATAAGCTAAAATAAAGTTACTTTAATATTATAAGCGCGTTTTAGTTAAATTCTATCTTTATAGTATAAAAGTAGCTTAAGCTATATAGTTAAGCTATTGTTAACTATAAAAATATACTTTTATTTAATATATTAGTATATTATTCTATATATAAGTATAAATACTAATATCTTTTTTTAATATCTTAGTAATATTAGTAGATAGTTTATAAATATTCGCTTACTTATTTATTTTAGAAATAACGCTTTAGCTTAAAATAGACGTAAAACCCTCGAAAAAGCTATACTTTTCTAGACTTAGTATAGCTAAATCGCTCTCGATTATTTCCTAAAGCTAGCTACTTTAGGGAGACTTTTAAGCCTTACGCCCGCTTATAATATTACTTAGACCTTCGCTAGGGTCTAAGGAGCTTAGTAGCTATAGAGGTATCGAAAAAAAGTATTTATATTATTAGAATAATTAGTATAATACGTCTATATATATTTTTAGCTATATAAGCTTACCTTAATATATATATATTCATTATTATATAACCCGGATTCTAGCTTATAGCGTTATTATAAAGAGGAAATATATTACGTAACGCGTATTTATAGTAGAAGATAGAGGTTATACAAGCGCGGGGGGCACCTACTTATAAGTAAAGTACTCTATAAGTAAGTATAGCTTAATATTAGCTTTACTTATAAGCGTATTTATATAAGCTAGCCTTTAAGGACTTAAGATATTATTAGCTATAAACTCTAGTTTTAAAAAACTAAGAAATAGTTCTAAAATAGTATTTATTAGTATCTTTTATATAGGTTAATATAGTAATATAAGTATAAAAGCTACTCTATGCTTTATACTAAGCTTTATATTCTATATAGTAAGATATATAATAGCTTAATTAGCTTTTTTACTATATTTTATAACTTTATAGTAAATAATTTAATTATACTTTTCTTACTTAAGACTTAGCTAAATATTATATATTCTATACTAAAGTATTCCTTATCTTTTTCTTTATTCTTTTAAATTGCTATTGCGCGTTTTTATTTCCTCGTTAATGGATAGAATAAGATACGCTCGGTGTCATAAGGCAGGATCTAACGGACTAATTGGCCCGAAGTCTCGCGACTTCGTGACCTCGGCTAACATCAGCAAAACGCTGACGAAAGCGGCCAGCGGGATCCGGAGTATTGATTACAATTGCTACATTCATTTGGCTGCATTCAGCAGTACCGCAATAGGTATAGAGCAGGCTAGATACATAGATAAAAGGCAACGGTTTCACCCACCGTTTTGCCAGCGTCAGCGCAATACAACCACCAAGTCTCTCTACCTACCTCAGACCCATGCACTCACATAACTGTATGACACTCGGCTATTTTTCTCCCTACTAGATCTCCTTTCGTATCCGTACTCAATGTGGCCGAAATGATAGGGGACTCCGCATAAAGTAGCCCTAATCGCGAGTGAAGTCGGATTTCAAGCCGTGATCTAGTTATACAGCCTCCAGTCAATCCGCTCCTCCCTTTGCAGTACCTGTCTTGTTGTCCGCACTTGTGGACTAGATATAAATGAGAGAACGTTCTATTGAGATTTGTCTATCTGGGTATAGATGGTGATGAGGACTGAGTCTTGTATTGATTTAGCAGATGGAGCTGTCCTGTCTATGGAATATTCTGAATACTGCTAGTGTCCTTTAACATGTCTAGAGGCTGAATTGCAAAAGAGCGGCCTAAGGCCATACACCTTGTCTCCTAGGCACCAGCCAGTCCCTCCATTTGCTCTGACATCATGCTGTCACGATACTCCTCCGTAGCTGCACTCAGCCACGAATCGGTAAGCGGAAGCCCTCCGATATCAAAGTTTCTTCAGCAACAATCATGCATGTGTTGGAGGCTGTGAACCTGCAGTCAGCTGCAGATCAGTAAGCAGGTAATTAACTCTCCAATATTTAGCTTGAGCAGTATTTATCTCGTGTCTGGGCCCATTGCGGGGTCAGTCTCGGCTTAGTGCTGTTTCTACAGTTGGACCGTTGGCCTTGTTCGAGAGTCGAAGCTATAGTGCCCCTTGACTTTTTTCCCCTTCAGCATTCTACTCAACCGTATCTCTTCGTTTCCACAGATTTGATCACAGTGTGCAATACTACATACCCACATATCCCCGTGCCTTTTGGCGAACAACACCCACGGAACGTTGAAAATGGAAGCACAGGAAGCCGCAGCGAACCGGACCCCTTCTCTTAACTCCGATCCCCAACATGAACATGAAGTCAGCCAGCATCAGCGGGAACTGAGCCGCATCCTCGCCGGAATCCAGCACGACGTTACACTGCTGGGCGTCTTATCCCTCGGAAAAGACGGCATTCTCCGCTCCCTTACTGCAGATCGGGAAGTCGTCGATGCAGTCGCCCTGACGCCCCATTTGATCAAGGCCATGCTTGATCGGATGCCTTTTAACCCGCAGAACGAGATTGACTACCGCGGCGTTGATGGCACCAACGTACCTCATGAGCAGTGGTTTCACCCGGACAGGAGTATCCTGCCCCCACCGCTTGTAGTATCTGAGGAGAAGCGGAGGGAGGCCGAGGCCAAAGTAGAAGAGAACAAGAAATGGCTCCAAGAGAGGGCGAACGCTCATTCCGACCCTTGTATTTGGTCGGATCATGACTTGGGACTCAAACGGCCGACCATGGCTTGAGGCTATCAACGAGACTTGAAGCGGGAGTTGTCTGGGTGGGCGTCTGCAGAATGTGCACAATTTTAATGAAATATTACATGAGATATACGCGTCCATCAGCCACGAGGAGAGGCTGCACTTGCCCACAAAATATGGATAAGTCCCTCGATTTGGAGGTACATACCCAGTACGTAGGCGAAATAATCTAGAATTATCAAATGAAGCAATATAAAAATATCCCGTCAGCCTTCTTTTCACATGCGTTCACCCAGAGGAAACACGGGCTATCGCATCGAGTCTCACGCTTCCTTTGGGATCTCGGAGATGGTGTACTGTGTGAACCGTCTGACATGCCACTTTATAGACAGGGTTGAGCTTGGGCATGCTCCCAAATGCTCACCTGTGGTAACGCTGAAATCATTCTTATCCACGCGGCTCATGTGCTGTGAGAGAAGAATGATTCGACAGGAAAAATATAAATATCGCCATAGCAGCCCCGTTCTTGGCACGTCAAACTACCCCATTGCCAGACTCATTCAACACATTGCACCAGCTCATTTCAATACATTATCGTCACCATGAAGTTTTCCAACCCTCTTCGCATTTGCTTGACCGTCTCGGCATTCCTCCTGAGCTCAGTATGCTTTCATCTCTCTCCAGTTTCAAATCCCTTTGCCATGAGACCTCGTCATGGCAACTCTCAACCGTTGCTAACTCTCCACTTCCTTCTAGGTCATTGCTTCACCCGTGGCTGCGGAACTCACGGGTCTGGATCGATATGTCCCCGGCAGCGTGGGTGCCGTTGTCAGCGGTATGCACATCACAGACGACGGCGTCTTCAGTCTTGGCTCGGACGGTGTGCTCCGCGCCTTCGCCGCGGACCGTCAAGTCGTCGACTACCGCCAGCTCGACCCCGAACAATTCAAGGAACTCGCCTCTATGCAGGTCAGCGGATGGGAGCACTTGGGTGGTGCCGAATCCGTCCCGGCATCCGTCCTCAACTTGGCCCAGTCCTCTGTCGACGGCCGCATCGTGACGAATGTGGAACAACTCATGAACCCCAAGGAGAAGCCGTCCACCGCTGCAGGAGGTCAGCCCACGACGACTAACAAGTCTCGCCGGGCCCCTGAGCAACTTTTCAGTCGAGCGGGGCCGCGCGTGTGTCCCGGATCGCCGGGCTGCTCGAGTCTCCATGACTGCCAACAGCATCACTGCAATGCCTGTTTCTTTCCTCATGGTCCACCCCATGGAACCTGCTTCCTGTAAAGCTGTGGGTGGGCAACACCATCCTGAACATCCGCCATGGTGTGTATGCCCAGATTGGTTATTTGTTCATTGAGGTGGCGAAGTGGAGATGTATGTGTACGCAGTGTCATTGCCTGCTAGGCAACCTCTACGCAACAAACTGTCGTTTATGTATTTGATTTATCAAGAGCTATGAAATTTCATGACATTTGTCGGCCGACGCAACCCTCCTCACAGCAGAGTATGCCATAAGCAGCTTACGTTTAGCGTAGCCTTCAACAAAGGGTCAAAGACTCGCAATCTTGCAACAAAGCAAGAGAACCGACAGGCAGCGCTCATCACAGATCATGTAGTCTCATCAAGCTTAGCGTAGTATTCATCCAGCTTGTCTTACTTCATAGCTGAGCTTGCTATTTCGTGCGGGCCGTGGCTCCGAGTCGCCCCTTCTTACGGAGCCGCGCGTAAGCTTTAAGTCAGCTCCTTATAGCTTGATATATTATCGTTGCCGATAGGAGCTATACTAAACCTCTGCTAACCCTGTGACAACAGCCTTTCAACTCTAAACGGCTATAAGTATGTTATGAGGAATATAATAAGGGGTATTATCCGGAAAATAGAATGCTAGCTCGGCGCACCGATATTAAATGGTTTAAAAATAGTAACCAGAAAGAAACTAGCTTAGAAAATAAAGTATAGGTCAAATTTGTCGCGTAGAAAACATCGTAAGATTTAGAATTAACATAGAGTCGGATATAGTACAGCTAAGATAAAGTTAAAGTTATATAATAGCTAGAATTATTCCCAAGGGATAAATAGTAGCTAATCAGGATATGGAATTTAATACCTTATATAATTCGTAGTAGCTCGAGTAACTAGAGAATACTAAAAATAACTACCCTCTTACGTTACAATAGCTTTAAAAGTAGCCTCGAAGTTGCTATTAAAGTATTATAAAGGTGCCGTTTATGGGAGATGCTGAAAGTGGGGTAGTCTAACTTAGTGAGCTCTTAAGTAACGCGTAGTCCTGCCGGTCGGAATAAACTAATCATCGGCATTGTAAATTCATCATCATGACGTTGTGCTACGTATGTCAAGCCATCCCTTTTCAGATTCTACCCTCGTTTCCTGACGAGTCCTACGTGAGACTCTGGAGCGATTATCCTGGCATCCATGAGTTGCTGCTGAAGAACGGCTCACGCCCTCCATCCCCTATCGGGTTCCATTACCAATCCTGCTTAGAAAATTTACGCATCACGAGCACTTTGGGCTGTGAGTTGTGCCGCCATGTCGAGAAGAAAGCTGATGACCTACTGGCCGATATCGCTTCAATGTACGCAAAGGATAAAGATCCTCGCAGAGCCGATCCATCTTTCGATCTTTGGATCACAGCACGCCCAGAGGGGGGCGACGGTTTCTGGATCTTTACCATAAGCGAGTCCACGGCTGAAAAACAGCTGTTTCTGCTGGCTGTGTTAGGGATAGGTAGCGACTATGGTAATTTAATGCATTACTCGCATTGACCCGGATGTTGCGTATCTCTCTAACTGATCTCCTCGCAGACGACCCATTGAACTTCGTCTTCGTTGGCCGGCCCATCAACGGACCGCCAGAGGGGAAAACTCTAGATCTTCTTGCTGGATGGGTGAAAGCCTGCGATTCTCACGATAGATGCCTTCGCCGTGATGGACCAATGCCAACTCGACTCGTCGACTTGGGAGCTTTGGACACCGAAACCACTACCTTCAGGCTTGTCGAGAGCCGAGATGTAGCAGTGGACCGGTACACGGCGCTGAGGTACTGCTGGGGGCGCCCGGCCAACTATGTGTGCACCAGCCGAGCGACCCTTGGTGAAAGGAAATCCACTATAACGCTGCGACAACTGCCCAAGACGTTTCAGGACGCTATAGCCGTAACGAGGAAGCTTGGGGTTAGGTATATATGGATCGATAGTCTCTGTATCATCCAGGACGATGAAAGAGACTGGGAGCATGAGTCGGCTCGAATGGCGGACGTTTATTCCAATGCGTACCTCACAATTGCTGCCACAGGCAAGTCTTCGTCTTCCGACGGGCTTTTTTTGGGCCGTTCTGCTAGGGTATATTTTCGTGTGCCACTGAAAGAAGAGACCAGTTACACCAAGGGTCACATCCTGCTATGTCCTTTGCAGGCAGGCAATGATTTCAAACTGGAGGACTACATATCGATGCGGTCTGAACCACTCAGTCAGCGGGCTTGGGCCTTTCAGGAACGGGTTCTATCAAGACGGGTGTTGCACTTTACTAGCACCCAGGTCTTTTTCGAATGCCTCGAGGGTTCAGCGTTTGAAGACGGCCTGCGGCTGTCGCGACGATATTGCAGTGTATGGCTCAATCAAGACTTCGATACAGCATTCTCCTCTCGCTCTTCTGGTAAGGGCGAACATCCACGGGCTCATTGGAACCAGCTTGTCAGGCAGTATAGCTCGCGAAAGCTTACCTTTCCCTCCGATAAGCTCCCCGCGTTGGCCGGCGTGGCTGAAGTGTACAGCAAGCTTCTTGACGACCAATATGTCTGCGGCCTCTGGCGTAAGTCCATGATTGAGGGCTTGTACTGGCGGTCATTGGACATGAGCACGGCAGCTCCCGAATACCGAGCGCCATCATGGTCATGGGCGTCTGTGGATGGGACCACCGCACTCGGGGTGGCGACAGAAATTCAAGAGCTAGCGACCGTTCTGGACTGCAGTGTCCAGATCTCCGGAGACAATCCTTTCGGCCGTGTCCAAAGCGGCTCAGTTACGCTTAGGGCGCCTCTCATTCCCATATTTCTGTCCAAAAGAAAGGGGCCTCGGGGAGAGATGTACTTCAAAACGGCAGCCGGCAGTGACCGTCACAATTGCTCCGAGTGTCGCTTAGATACGATCGATGAGCGCTTCGCAGCTTCAGCTTTTTGGGTGCAGCGAATGCGTCTGTATGCACTTGTCCTGGGCGTGACGTCAAAACTCAAGGCCCCCTGGTACATGGCTCTAAATGTGGCTTCCACCGAAACCCAGGCGTCAGAGCTCGGTCCCTTGAAAAGAGTGGGTTCAATGATTCTATTTCCTGACTTCTTCGGACCAGACGACCTCAAGATATCGTGCACAGTTACCCTCGTGTGACAATTGTTTATGGCATTGTCACAGCTACGCCCGGCATGGTAGACCCGGTTATACCAGGTCTAGAGGTTCGTACTCTTGCTGTCACAGGTCACAGTGGAAGGTATAGTGTTGGTTATAGTATAGATAAATAGAGGAGAAATTCACAAGTAAAATGGTAGTCTTTTCGTATAATAGGGTTAAAGTAGGGCATAGAAAGTATTTATATTGTCGTCTGCTTAGTTTAACTTCCTCTGACGCTGGCACGTATAACAGGGGCTGCAGAACTCTTGTTTCGCTCTTGAACTAAGTCGAAAGAGCTTTTCTCAAGAGAATCCGATAAAAGATCCCATGTGGAGCAAGCGAATTGCGTTTTAAACCGACATGTGTCAGATTTCTGAAAGACAGTGAACATGGGAGAAGGCAAATGTAAGGTTTCCATTAGCTATTAGTATAAATCACAAGGGGAAGCATAAAGTAAACAATGTATATAATTGAATTGTTTGAATGTATAAGATCGATGGGCAGGATGCCTTCGTCCTTTGTAGATATTGTGACCTTGTAACTACCTTCCTCGCCTGGTCTTCGCCCTCTATACAGCCCTTGTTACAGGTATCAAGAAGGTCTAGTTACTCAGGACTGATAGAGGCGCCCTCCATAGCGCCCTGACCAAGTTCGTGATGCTTTATCAGGGTAGCCCGGAAAGGCTTGGTGTTTCACCTACCGGCTCCTTCCAACAGTTTCCATGACATATTCGTTGTGACCATCTTTCCACAAGCCGATGCTGATTCGGAAGACAAACCCCGTCATATGTACTTTTAGCTAGGCAAACAGTGAGCTACGGCTCGAGTGAAGCGGCGCAAGATGCTGGCCCTGAGTGTGAGAGGCTGGTCTGGAGTTTCTTCAACAAGCAGATGCCTTGGTATTGTCTATCTAAAGCTAAGGGGAAAGAAACAGAAACTCGAGGCCACGCCTCGAGCCGGGACCTTTATCCTAACGGACCCGGTAAAACCGGGTCCACTATATCGGGTCCAGCCCGTGACACTGAGGCTCATTTACTTCGTAGCACCGCTTCACGATGCCAAATCGTCTGAGTGTCCCTTTCATTTTCCAGATGCGGGAACTCTTGCTCTACCCACCTTGCTCAGTCTGCATGCGTCTGATCACTTGCCTCAGCCGCCTGTGCGACAAACACCTCTCCTCCTTGTCCCAACGTGTAACCGGTCTTGTGCCTATCAGCGGTCGGCGGAGTCGTGAGGCCGGCGCTGATGCATGCGCCACGTTGGTTGGTTACCCTTTGTTTGCTACGAAGGCCGCGCACAAAAGAAATTTAACCTCCAAGGGTCACTCCTGCCTGCTCCGTCCTACCGTGCGCATGCTTGGTCATGCTCTTGCCCGCGGCCTGTGGCGATAGTGGCGGTCGGGGAGGTTTCAGTGGCGTCTAATGGCGCAGTTGATAGCCGTGTGCCGTGGTATAAGCATCAGTGGCTTTAGCGCGCACGGTCTAGGTGCTACAGTACGTACCTTACGTAGTAAACAGCGAGGCTTTGCTGTGTGAGCACTTCTCACGTAGTGTCAGCGCCTCCTGTTACCTGGGGAGGTTGAATTTCTTTTGTGCGTAACGGCCAGACTGACGTCATACGGCAAATACATTGACCCTACGAGCAGATACGAAGCCACAGAACGGCTTGCACAGTTGAAACCTGCATTCAGACAGTCCATTAATACCTAGGTGTTTTGGTGAATCTCATATCTTTTGTCAAGCAGCTTGAGAGCAAGCTTGTTGCATAGAATTAGAAAAGGATAGCAATTTAAGATTGTAGAAGCATCGGGGCAAAAGAAGTAGTACACGTAAAATAACAGTATAGTAAGGATATGTCTATCTTATTTAATCTAGTAGATGAAAATCATTCTTATTATCTATCCTCTCTATTAGTCTCCCTCTCTAGCTACTTATTTATAATTTTTCTATTAGTTAACGTAGCTAGGAATCCTTTGTATAGAAAAACTCCCTTAATATCTTTCCAACGTAAGGTCTATATACTAGTTTATAATAGGAATGTTTAGAATACATAGCGAAGGCTGCTACCTTAGCTATTCGTATAAAGAGGCTAGTATTCCGTGGACTTATACCTAGGCTAGGCCCGAGTTTTAAAGAAGCTATTATCTCGGAAGGCTATTGCTGCCTAGCTACTTATTTTGGTAGCCTCTTATAGCCTTGTAGGCTCGAAGGTCTAATATCTTTGCAGTTCGGTCGCCGGAATCCGCAAGTGTATGTCTTAGATTGAGGCTATCTCGGTAGGCCGACTGCGTCTACTCGTATCTTTATGCGGTCAATTTAGGTAAATCGGGTCCGGATTCATCTTCTGGAATAAAAAGAACATTCTAGCATTATACTTCGCAATGCCGGGACATCTGGGGAAGGGTTAGGGTAGCATTCTACCCGTTTCAGACCCTGACACGGATATACATCCTGAACCAAAGTTACGAATCCGGGTTCCGAGGGCGCCTGTGGCTGTCTTTGATTATTAGTATCGACCCAGCCGCTCCCCGTTTGCTTTGTCGATTGAATTACCACCATCACTCATCATTGTCACTGCCTAAGGTCCTCCCACGGTCTTTGATGTGATCGACAACCTTCAAACGACAGCACGCCATGCCTTACAACACCTTCTTTGAATGCGGCACCTGCGACAAGGCCTTTCCCACAGGATGTCGGGCCCGTGATCAGCACTGTCGCTCCACGGGCCACTCGATCCCGGCCCACGAGTGTCAGACGTGCCAACGGTGGTTCTACAGCCAGAGTGCCTGTGAGCAGCATATGAGGGACGTCAATCACTGGTCTATCGAGTGCTCCGTCTGTAACCAGACGTTTCCCTCCCAAGAGCAGTGTACAACCCACGAGCGCGACGTCCATATGTATTGTGCCGACTGCAATCGGCATTTTCAGAGCGACAATAACCTCAAAATGGTATGCTTCACTTTTACCTCCTTCCCCCTCTCTATCGAGGACAACTCTCCTTCTTCCATACACCTTTACGAGCGGAGCCAGTGTCAAACGTTAGAAGTGATGGGGGGGACAAGTCCAGAGCATACCAAAAGCAGTCATCGATGATGGTTCGAGTGTTGATACAAGGCCGCTGCAGCACCTCAACTCTCGCGTTCACCGCGGTCAAAACATCGACTGTCCATTTTGCAACCGCAGTTACACCTCTGCCACGGGCCTCACCCACCACCTCGAGCTCGGGTCCTGCGCCGGCGCGCCCGACTTAAACCGCGACGAGCTGTACCGCCTCGTGCGCTCACGCGACCCGCAAGGCATCGTTTCCAAGAACCTCATCGGCTGGACGGGCTCTAGTTTCTTTGACATCGTTGACGCCAGCGAGGCCTGGAACGGCTATGGATATGAGTGCTACTTTTGCCACCGCTCGTTCAAGAACTCTGGGGCCCTCAACCAGCACCTCAGCTCGCCCATCCGTACGTTTCTTGCCCTGCTATTTCTCTCATTGAGTCCCCTTTTTTACACTTCCTCCCTGTCTGGACCGCCGGAACTAACTGCAAGTAGACCAGCAGGATCTATATCACTGCCCCAACCCGGCCTGTCGCAACGACTTTCGCAGCTTGGCCGGCATCGTCAACCATCTCGAGAGCGGCTCGTGCAACTTTATCCGCTTTGAGCGGGTCCAGACCAGCGTCCAGAACATTATTAGTAGCAATCGCTTGATTGCCTTTTAATTTCGGCGTCTCGAATCTGCCTAGTCTTATGTTGCTTTCCCTTCGCCTTTATATCCAGGTCGTTTTATGATAGTTTGCAGGATCTCTTTGCAATGCATTGAGTGTCATCAGAACCTAGAAGGCAGATTTGTTTTATGTTCAGGAATTATAACGTGAACGCTCAGTAAAGTCTCTCCAAGATTGGAGAGTTCTATGATGACCTCTCCCACCTTCTTCCATGCGAAGTGTACCAAAGCTCCGACAGAATTTTGAGCGGCCGCGGCTATATGCACTTCGGAGGGACTTGTACCTTGAAACGAACAACGAGGAAGGCGCAGAACCAGGGGAGGTAGGCAAGGCACTGGAGAGTGCCGGGGGACTGGCGTGATTTCCGGTCTGCAGTGCGGCAGACTGCTGGGGCCGGTAGAAGTCGGAGGCGGTAAACAAGGGCTCAAGTTGATCGGGGGGCTGACAGTTGATGTCGTAGAAATCTTTGAGCCGAGCCTGTTGCCTTCAGGGGAGTTGTCGTTGACTTCTTCCTTGTCCTGTGCGTCGATCGCCTGGCCTGACGACAACTTGAACAGCGCTCTTACATACTCGCCCCGTGGCCTTGTGGATGTGCCATACAGCCCTCCTCTGGTGGCTTTATCTCCTCACGCGGAGTAGAAGACAGGTTCTCTCGTCCGTTCAATGGCGTAGTCGTGGGTTCCGACGCAGGACTTGAGACGTCATGAAGGCTCGTGCTGCCAGGCCACGATAATAGTTTGTATCGTCATCTATGCCAAAGTAATTCGACTGGACGAGTATTGCGGCAGTCCATGCCGTCCCCAGGCGCACCCCGAACTTCCGTCTCGAAACGGGCGGAGAACAGGTGCTTCTTTGAAATGAAGGTTGAATAATCCCCGTGCATGAATACGTTGAGAACCGCTCCATTAATCTTGGTCGAACGTGATCGTGCGGGGACTAAGGTCAATAGATGCAAATTTAATCGACATATGCGGATATTGCAAAGAATACTGTCTATAGCTCCAGTTGCGGTGTGTCATCGATTATTCCAGGCCCACAACGCCATCCAACGGACATTCAATCGGGTTGTGTCGTCTAGGTGTGCTGGTGTTTCGTTTGATAGTACTTCTCGGTTCGTACGTAGAGTCTTCCTAACTCTCCCCGAGAAATTCACTTATTGGCTCCTGTTTACGGGGTTGAACAAAGTGCGCAAGTTGGCCAATCTTTGCTGTAATTGCAAGACCCACGATATATGTAGCGAATTGGGGGATATCCAGCCCGTCGCCAGGAGAAAGCTTAATCCATCATTGGGGCTAGCAACGGAGATCTGCATCATATAGCTGTTGTAAGCGGTTCATGATTGCTCTAGAGCCAAATTCACTAACAGGAAGGGCGACATGTGCGCCGTACATTGTCATCAAAATTCATGTTGCAAACCTTCTCCCGCCAGCTTTTGAATGATGCAGCGTTGACAGAGCTTCCATGGCTACACGCGTATGTGCAACCATAGTTTCTTCGTTTATTCCCGCCAGCCATGAGTGGCTCTTTCGATAAAACTATCAATGACCGGTCCAAAACCTGCACTCTCATTCGACCACAGATCGGAACTCCTCTCTGAATAGAGGATGTGTAAGTCATCAAAGGCGAGTCTCGACAGTTGCGCCAATGTGAGAGACGTACTGTACGTCAAATTATATCGCCCTTTCTTATCGGTCAAGTATTCGTGGACGCACAGACACGACGGAGTCAAGCCTCGACTATTTGCATCTGTCCATCCGCTACCGGCCTTGAGGCTATCACTCTTGCTTGGCCAAGCGATGTTGTTTGCCTAGAGACGTCGAGTCTTTCTGAAGGTTACTCTGGTAGAAGAATTTCCCAGGACACAATCCACCCGAGCTGTCTTTATGCAGACGCCAATTCGCCTTTGGTACTGAGGTCAACACCCGAGATTGCAACTTCGCGAATACTCGATAGAAGCTCAACTCACCTCCGTTCATTCTTTTTTAATTTCAATTGCTCCCAGTTCATGGACTGTCTCGAGCCACAAGCTTGCGATGTGAGAGATCATTGTTTGGTGAGAAATCGCTTCCTTTGCCTTCATAGGCTAATTCTATATCTGATGAATCCTGCGATGACATGAACTCCATTTTATCCGAATAACTTACAAAGGGAGTAATGCCCTTCCCTCTACCCACAGTCCATCAAAGAGCTTCAAAACTCGCGCCGTGGTTCATACTTCCACCTATGTGCCGGTCTGTCGCTCTTCGGAATGTGCAAAGGAGTTGAGTGCTTCGATCCGGGTTTGTGTTGGGAATCTAGCTTGCCGACAGTCTTTTGGTTGATTCAGGGTATAATTTTCACTTTCTTATGTCAAACAAAGCGTCTTACGCCATGACGCATCACAATCTTCCATTGTAGTGTTCCTCTTGAAGCCGACTTATTGTTTTGCTCTTGTCGCGAATGCGTTTGCCGTATCTCCACAGCACAAACGGAATGGGAATCATTGCGACCTCCAACGCGCCGCAGATTGTGCCCGCGATCTGTGGCGTCAGAAAATGATACATCTTTGCGCCGGCAAGTGGCAGAGTCGCTCCGAAAAGACTTCGAATAACGGCGTTGCTGGCGAGAGCGCTCGCCGCGTAAATTCCGTACGCACTGGCGAGGTAATTGTTGGAGTAGATGAAACTAAGCGTGTTTCCAGCACCAAAGGGGATGCCGAAGAGGATGGGGATAGACCAGTGAATTGTCACTGGTAAGCATGTCCAGGAGAATCCCAGCTGGCCGAGTGGCGTGAGCAGCGATCCAATCATCATGACGAGAGCGGCGGCTTCCGGAGGCGGTTTGCCCGTCTTTGGATCGCGGGTTTGAGAGTTGATGAAGCGTCGGATGAGCGGTTCCGACACGATGACGAGCACGATACCGAAACCGATGCCTAGAAACGACATTCCGGTGAAGCCTGGACCCCAGCCGCGATGGTGCGTGAAGACAATGGGATATGCAACGAAGCAAAGGTAGAGGACACCGTAGATGAGTGCGTTCCTGGAACTTTTTAGCCAATGCCTTCATCTCGCGGACCACGATATATTACCAGACGTTGATGAAGCAAACGATAGGCTCCGTGAAGAACAGCACGCATGGGCGCATAATGTTCATCCTCAACATTTGGAACGCCGAGCAATCTCGGTCGTATCGACACCACAGGCTCGGATTGCCCGACTGCGCACGTAGACGGCTGGCTCGACGTCTGAGAATCTCCGGGGCGTACGTCTCCTTGACGGTGAACATCATGGCGAGAGCGACGGCGCCCATGATCAAAACGATCCAGTTTGTCCATCGCCAACCTAACGCCTGGAAAACGAAGCCTCCTATCAGAGGCCCCAAGACAGGTCCGTTGAAGGGACCGAGACTGTATAGCGACATGCCACTGGCAAGGTGCTCCGGCGTTGAGATATCAACCACAGTTCCGGGGCCATTCGACACCAGAGCTGCCCCGAAGATGCCGCTGCTCGCACAGATGTCAGTTCCTGTCCAACCCGGTATATGTATGCGGGTTCGGGAAGATCTGACCTCATGAAGCGCACCGCGAGGATGACTGATAATGAATGTGCCAGGGCGCTGGGAATGATGAACAACGCCCAGAGACAGAAACTTGTCAGGTAGATGATTCTTCTGCCGTAAAGCTCGCTCATGGGTGGTGCGAAGAGGCTCCCCAATGCCAATCCAAGCAGATAGGCAGTCAAGCCCATGACGCCCGCGAGTCTCGAGATGTGAAATTCCTCCTTGAGGCCGGGAAGAGAACTGGTGTAGCTCGTACTGTACAGTACGACGACCCACGCAGAGAAGGCAACCGTCACCATGACCCAAGCCTTATACCAGGCCGGCCAATTCTTGGGGTTCTCGGGATCATTGGCGTTGAAGGTGACCTGGAATTGAGTGAGCCGCTTCTCCACAGAGCCAGGCGTGATTGACTCTGTGGAGCACGACGTGAGCCCGTGCGATGAGGCCATGATTCCGAGAAGCTTTCCTCTACGTCCTCGTGTGTGCTTTAGCCCGGGCCAGGGTACTTATACTGACCCTTATCTTCCGGGCTGAGGGCTGGCACGAAGGGTCCGTTTTGGCACAGAGCGAGGGCGTTCCTACTTCCGAATCGTATTCGTACATTGGTACCCAATGGATGCCTTGCTGCACTTGAAGGGATGAGAGTGAGATACGGGGTGCTTGTAGTGTTATAATGATGATGATTCGTCTTCAGGTCACCCCCGGAGAAGATATCCCATAAAACGTGCCGCGGGAACCCCGGGATGTCGATGATTGACCAGCATACATGTAATGCACAGCATCGCCTCGTAGATTGATCACCCAGGTCAGTCCTCAACGCTTACGGAGCCTACGAATGTAAACGGTGACGGCGTCGTCACAATATTGAGACTTAATCTCACTCGCCGTACGCCATTTCTATTTACGGGGCGCCAGCAAGGCAACCTGGCTGCGTAGCACTCGACGAAGACATGAGTCATGACGTTCGAGACAGGCTCTATGTAATAGCGTACCACCCTCGGCATCACGGCAATGCCTCATGCTCAGTGACATTCTCCCACAATGTACTGTACCATGAGCCGTGTGAGACAGTGAGCCGTGATTATTCCTCGGGGGTGGTGAGACAGGACCGGAAAACGGGATGTCCGACGGTCCCGAATCGACATTAAGCATATACCAGGGATTTCGTGTCCTAAGTGGACCTAGGGACTCATACTTTCCCTCGCAAATGAGGTTCTACTGAAAAGGAAAATACAAAAGGGGGGTTCCTGAAAGGGGGGGATGGAAGAGGGCAATGATTTCAAATTCTGTGTAAGGCGTGTGTTTCTGCTGGCACCTGCAAGGACTGGCCGGAACTTGGCAAGACACTTGCCAACCCTTGAGAGTCAGTATGGCGTCAGGCTAGAATCAAGTGCAAGCGACTTGTACAAGTTGGTTATGAAAGCTGCATGTTTCAGCGAGACCACGAGAGAAGCTGTTCGACAGAAACAACGAGAGAAGCCACGCCAAATGTTAGGGGTCAGCGCTACTTTCCTAACACAGGTACAATGAACAATAGTAACCATCTTATTCAACTGATTTTAGGTATTCCTTGTACCTTGTACCTTCTGTCAACTACGGTAATTTCAACTCGATATCCCAGAGTGACGGGAGATGGGGAAAGACGGAATAGGACTGGAGCCGCAAGGCATCTGGTCACGCTATTTGCGAACTTATGCGCCCTGCCGCTCAGCTAGGGCAGGGGTATGAGCACTAGACGACGATCCGCTCACGGTCTGTGCGGCTTGCCGCGCTCCCGGGTCGGGATTTGTGATCAGGGGGAGATGCGGAGCTATATACAGCGGGCGCGAAAGGTGGCACCTCACGAGGACAACGGGCGGGACGGGACGCCTCGCGCCCGTTTTAAACGGGTCATTGATTTTGGATTACATTTCATCGAGAGCGGGTATCTGTGAATAATCGATGTGGCTGCAGTTGATACGGGCAGATACTCCGGTTTATTCATATATCTGAATGAGATAAATGGCTATGTACTCAGATGCAAAGTGACAGCAGCTCAATAAGTCGTTGATGTCATGCAAATCGCCCGTCACAGCTCACGCACCAGGCGCATGCCGAACATGTTGCTCGCAACCTCACTCGAGTAGTAAGGGTCCCGATAGTTGATGCGCAGATTCCGGACTGTGTAGTCCCACGCGGCACCGCGAAGGACGGGGAACGGCGCGGGCCCCCTGTGGACCGACCCGTCGTTGGCTGACGACCCGAGGTATCCGACCCATGAGTCCTCCATGAATTCGCGTGCATTGGCAATCATGTCGTAGAGCCCGTAGCCGTTGGGACGGAACGAGGCAACGGGCGCCGTGTAGGCAAAGCCGTCGGTGCCAGGGGTGGCCTTCCATTGGAAATGGTTCGCCTTGTCCGCGGTCTGATCGTACGTGTTGGCCCAAAGATTCGCCTCCGTGACATCGTTGCCCCAGAAGAAGGTTGTATTCGTCCCTCCGCGAGCCGCCCATTCCCACTCTTCCTCGGACGGGAGGCGATACTTGTGCCCCGTGACGACGGACAGCCAGCGAGCGTAGGCGCGCGCGTCCTGGATGGTGATGGCCACGACTGGGCAGTTTGGAGTCTGCGGGAAGCCTGGGTTGCGGTAGTTGATTTTCTTGCGGAAGACCATCTGAGTCGGGTCGCTCGGATCCCACCAGCGGGCACCGCCTCGAGGCTTATAGTTGGTTTCGCGGACGAAGTCTTCGAATTGCCGGAGCTCGACCTCGGTCCGACTAAAGGCAAGCGGCTTCGAAATGCGCACCCGTCTATGTGGCAACTCATTACGCCACTTGTCGGTCGTGACGTTCCATGACCTCAGCTCTTCTTCCGTAGATCCAGACATGTAGGAGCCTGTCGGGATGACGACCATGGTCGGGCCGTCCTTCCAGTCGCGGAACTCGGTCCCAGGCTTGGTCGACTTTGAGATCCTGCCGCTGTTGCCGCCATTGACCTTGCTGCGCGGGCGCGGCTGGCGATAACCCGACGGTCGTTGCAGGTTGGCCATCATGATATTGATGGTGTGATGCCACTCGTTCATGGCGCCCGTCAGGAAAGGGGCTCCATCGTAGAAGCCCGGCTGGTAGGTCCTTGGCTTCGAAAGCTCCAGCAGGAACTTGCTTTCCGAGACAAGGCGGCCCAAGGTCTCGATGAATTCCTGGGCTCTTGGCACAGCCCTGGGGTTTGTGGCGGCCAGCCTGATGAGCGTCGAGTGCGCAGCGCGCGCCGCGGGATCAACTGCCGAATAGGTCGACTTTGTCGTACCATGCCAGCGCAGCGTCTCAGAGAGCTCAGACAGCCGGACCTGCATCTCTCTGGCACTGACCGGCGCCTGAGCAGCGACGCTGCCCAGGGCCACGAGCAGCGCCGATATCGAGGTTCGAAACAACATGCTGGCCAAGTCTTTTCACTGGCGACAAGTGAAGGATAATGCTACTCTATCTCAACGGCGACCTTGGGAAACGAACAACGGCCCCTTGGAAGCCCGGCAACCGCGTCTTTATAAACTCGTGCCTGGAGGAGAGAGAGGCCGGACGGCACGTGCCGCAGAGGCACCGTGAGCTGCAAGGCAGCCGCACAGGCCGGACAAAGGAAGCACGCAGGCTAGCGACACGTACCTTTTCATGCCGCTCTCGCGCTCCTGCATCTGCTGGTGCCGCTAATGCCTCAGGAGGTCGGAGAGAGTGGTATTTACAAAAAGAAGCCCCTGGTCGGCCCGGCTGCGCAGCACGTATCCCGTCGTCTTATGTCCACCAGAGGCTACGTGTCGAAACAAGAACTTATATGCCGTACGAAGTGCATGCGGAATAGGACATCGTCACCGGGGACAATCAATGCCTTGGTCTTACATGAATTGGACGGGGTAACCCTCGCTACAGAGACTTGACATTTCACCAATTGTCTTGCTTGATGAGAGTCGTGTTGACATGTTACTTGTACATTAGATTGCTCGCCTGTGCGTACAGGGATGGCTCTGTCAATCTTTGGCTGTCTGAACCTGCTACTCGGACAACGCTCCCTAATGATTCTACGAACGGCACCGAAGCCCTGTTCATCGGTTATGACGGCTCTCGTTATCGAGTCGAGGCTTCAAGGGATAGCCACGTTTCCGTTCCACTTGTCTCGGATGTCGATTTGTGATCCCGGCTTGTACGTAGGTACTCACCTACACGTAGTGTCTCGTCGTGAATCCCGATCTCTGCAGTACATGGATTTTCCCTTTCGTGAATTGCTAAGCTGCTCTTGGAGATCTGGCCTCGTGAGCCGCATCGTCTAGATGTTCCATTGCATTGTATCATCGAGGCCTACTTCTCGGTGGCTTTCGTGATGGACCCGTGCGAAGCCGTCCGACGCAGTCGACTTGAGAACGGGACACTAATGGCAGGCTTTCTTTGGGCATATTGCAAGACGACGTTATGGCGTCGCTGTCAATGGGCCCCGGTCGCACTGGGGCACCGAGGCGCAGTCAAGGCGCCTTGCTGCTGTCCTCTCAGATTGCCTCCAGTCGGTAAACACTGGACTTCCTAGGGAACTTGGTTCCAATGCGCGTTGCGAGTGCATCTGCAAAACAGCTGTGCCGAGACAATTGAGTAGACGGGAGAAGGGTCGAGCTAGGGGATACGAAGGATAGCAAAGTTGGCTTCCTAATATTGAAGCGCCCTTTACTCGTGACACATGCATGTAGACGTTGCCTTCATCAGCTTTCGCGGTTACGTGGCTGGAGGCCGACTCACCGACGGAGCCAATAACCTAAATCGCCGAAACATCTTCCAGCAATGAGCTTGACATTGTGTTGAGCCTATGAATAGCGTTTGCATTTGCCTGCAGCGCCATGCCTGCTCGAAGCATAACATCGAATCGCCCAATTCATCAAAGGCCATGACAGTCACCGACTGCCGCAGACATAAAGAGAGCTGCGCATCTGCTTGGGTGAAGGGCGCTCGAATCGCGTCGAGGGCAGACCCGTGAGCGCTCACGGCTCAGGCGGATGCGATGAACCAGGGGCTAGAAGGCTCTGGTGCAACTGTCAGCTCAGAATACCATGCTAGCTTAGGTGCATCGTCGATCAAAATCTCAGCTAGTGCAGGAGAGATTTCGTGCGGAGAAGGGGGCCCGGAAGGGAGCATGCCAGCAGGGGAGAGGAAGCCAGGCGAAAAGAAGCAAAAGGGGTGCGGAACATAACCGAATATATAGGCCATGTCTCGTCCACAGACGCCCAGGCCTCTTTGGCCCACCACCTCAGAGACGGAGTTAATATTTTCATAGCATCTGTACTTTACGGTGTCGGCCGTACGATCGAGCAGTCAAGGGAAGGGGCTGCACCACGAACATGACAGACTGTAGAGAAGGCTCTTTGGCATCGCAAGGACGGGCTGACAGGCATAGAGACGGCTGCTGCGCCACCTCTTCGCCAAAGGAAAAACGCAGGTACAAGTAATGATGACGTTGGAATACTGTAGAATCATGAAAAATATCATAGTATTTACGCAGTGGCAGTCGACTGGAGGTGTAGCAGCCATCTATTGACGTGCGCGGGGGGACGGCATCGCGGCACGAGGCTTGTTCTCTCGCCATGTTTCTCAACTTTCCTCTTGATTAATGACTGCGCTAATTGTGTCTTGATTTGGCGGTTTGTCACAAATTTTCTTGACAGGAACTCACCATGGAAGGTTCCAGCCTTGCCGAATGGTTCAGCGAGCATATCGAGACTTTATTGTTGGGAGTGTGGACTTATATGTACAAGCGAATTGAATGCATGGCTGGTATAGCCCTTGCCAGTCTTTCTTCATGTGCTAGCTCCTTGGCTTGGTCTTTGACGAGATCAGAGAGCAGATCCCAAGGCTGCAGATCCCCAGCCGTTGATGAATTGTTACCATTGATGCATTATTCAGTCCGAAGGACTTTATTACGACGATAACTGAGGTTCAAAAGCTCTGCTCGTATTGGTCACATAAGTCTCCACTCGACGTCGATTGGATGGCAGTCCTGCCTGGGTATTGTAACGGGCTGAGCCGTCAATGTGCACTCGGCTGATGCCGATGCTAATAACGCCACCAAATGAGGGTCTCACAGTCTGCCCCTGAGCATCGTCTATACGTCACTAGGTAGCCAGCTCCTCGAGAGCATCCCGCTTTTCTTCTCTGCAATGCATTCAATTCGTTGGTTGGTACTCCGTAGCCCTTTCAGGTGTAAAGCCAGGTGCGCGGTCTATATGGTTGGCCTGCCCGCGCAGTCCCCCCTCCCCCTTCCTCATCAAACCGTCCCAGCAATCCAACATACTATGGCTGATTCTATCCCTTCAACGAATGTTTGCAGGACGTGCAAGCAGGAGAGGCCGGCAGATCAATTCATTTCGAAGACAAAGTCCTCCATTACACGTGGAAGACGCACGGCCAACTGTCTGGACTGTAGGAATCGACAGGCCTCAGGCACCTCTAAGCGTACTGCAGAACAAGCTGAGTTGTCCCCAATACGCCGGCAAGGATTGCCATTATTAGACTTACAACTAGGTACACCAATTATCTCACAAGGACCTATTCTGCTGGGAACGCCACTTGCCACGTCAACAGGAGCAGACGCGCCTGCGCCGATTACTTCCCGACCAGGTCCCTTGGTTCCATCTCAAGAAGGCGTACGACTTGGAGCGCCGATCGAATCTCCGGTATCAAGTCCTTCTATTTGGCCGAGACACGCCCGGGGGAGATATTCCCGCCCAAGTGTCCAGCAGTCGGTCATCGAACGTCGAGATTTCCAGCTTCCGGACCCTGACTGGATGGGTGATCTGTCCCATTGTCCGTTGTCTGATAGGGATAAGAAGCTCCTGGAGAAATTCTGGACGGAGCTGGAAAACGACCGAATGGAACGTTGCACCCGTTGTCAGGAGATATGGTTTGACATGGGCTTGAAAGATGACATTTGCAAGCGTTGCATCGCCAAGGACAAGAACAAAAAGGAGGATGAGCCTTGGTTTTTTTCAGCTGAAAATCAGCTGGATTTTGGCTTAATCCCTGTGTTCCTCCCTGAATTGACGAAAGTAGAAGAGATGCTAATTGCTCCAGTTCATGTATTTGTGAACGTCATGCAGGTTCGAGGGCAGCAATACAAATATCGTGGCCATATTGTGCACTTCCTCCGCGATGTTGGCAAAGTGTATCGACAACTTCCCCTTTTACCCACTGAATTAGATGTTATCCTGCTACGTCCTCCGAATGCAGGTGAACATGCCCACCTCAACCGCCAATTCAGACGCCAGTTCCGCATACGCCGTCGTTGTCTTCAGCAGTGGCTGGACTTCCTGTCGAATAACCACCCGGGCTACCGAGATATTACTGTCTGCCAGAAGCGGATGTCAGTGCTGCCCGAAGATGGCGATGTACTTGATCAGGTTGCTACCGTGGAAGTCACCGATCCTCTGGCAGCTAATTTGGGTGACATCGAGAATGACGACATTGAGGCAGATGAGGTTGATCAGTCTGCAGTGCCAGATCTACTACCAGAGGATACAGAGATGGAAGCGTTGCATTCACACGTTCTTGGCGAAGAGCGCGACGCACCGCTCCCTGCACGAGCAGCGACACAACATCAGCTTGAAATACCAAATATTCGGAGAACACCGATAAACGAATTCAACCAGTCACAGGCACTCCTGTCCCTAGCCTTTCCAACACTATTTCCTCGTGGTCAAGCTGATTTCATTGAGCCAAGGTTACGGCCTATCAAGTATGCGGACTACATACAGCACGCCCTTCGATGGCATGATGGCAGATTTGCCCGCCATCCCACTTTCCGGTTTGTGGTTTTCAACACGCTGATGCGAGTACAGGCACGAGCGAAAAGCAGCTACTTCGTCAAGCAACACCAACAAAGGCAGGGTCTAATAACGCGAGATGATCTACTGGAGGCTTTCCAGAACCCTGAATCTGCAGAAGCTCAGCGGTTGCTCAACTCGATCAACCGCCAGACAGCACAGCTGCGCGGGACACGACCGTATTGGTACCGAAAGCGCCGAGAGCTCGAGTCTTATGCCTACAACCTTGGCTGCCCTGGTGCTTTCATTACATTCAGCCCGGCAGACTTGCACTGGAGGAGCCTCTATCAACATTTACCCCAGTTTCAAGACTGGCAGGAGGTGTCCGAGCAACAGCGAATGGGGATGTCTAGCAAACTTCTCAGGGACAACCCACATATTGCAGCCTGGCACTTCTACAGGCGGTTTGGCTTATTTAGAGATATCGTTCTCAAGCAGAAATTTAATGTCACTGATTTTTGGAACAGGTATGAGTGGCAGGGTCGTGGAAGTAGCCATTGCCACGGCCTATTCTGGATGGATGGTGCGCCCAGTGTTGACTTGGAAAAGGAGCATGTACGCCAGGAGTTCGCCCGTGTCTGGAGTTTCCACGTCACAGCCTTCAATCCTGAGCCAGCCCGAGTCCAACAGCAAGGAGAGGGTAATCCCTTGGCTGTGAATCCGCTGCAGCATCCCTTGACGTTCCAATGGCTCTCTCAGATTCTGAACCGCTGCCAACGCCACCATTGCAGTGAGACATACTGCCTACGAAAGAAGAAGGGTTCAGACGAGATTTCTTGCCGCTTTTTCTTCCCCCGGGATACGAGAGATACGGCTGACGTGGTTCGACGCCAAGGACAGTCTTATTTCTCCTTCGAGGCGGCCAGGAATGACAGCCTTATGAACCACTACAACCGGTGTCTCAGTCTTGGCTGGTTAGCCAACATTGATATCTCCCCCTGTACCAGCCTTCAAGCCGTCATTAATTACGCAGCCAAGTATTGCAGTAAGATGGAGAAACGGACTGACAGTTATGCGAGCCTGGGGCGGCAGATCTTGCCCTACGTCTCCCATCAGAACCCACTTCTTTCTTTTGCCTCGCGGCTAATGAACAAGCTGCTTGCTGAGAGGGACTTCTCGGGGCAAGAGATCTGCCATGTGTTGCTCAACTGCGAGCTCCAGGAGGGTACCCGTGTTGTAAGAGCCGTCGATTGCCGTCCCTACGAGCAACAGGGCCGGCCGCTTCGCCTCCAGGGTGATCATGATGATGACGCTGAGGTCGTTGGGATATATGAGAAGTATCTTTCTCGCCCTTCCCTTCACGAAGAACTCACCTACCTTGACTTCCTAGCCAACTGGAATACAAGCAAGAGGGATGGGAGAAAGTGGGCACGTTGGAGTCGTCAAGCTAAGCCTCGAGTGCTATACTACTTTCCGCGGTACAAGTCGAACCCGCAGCATCACCAATACAATGATTTTTGTCGGGTAAAGCTAATGCTTGCTCATCCACATCGCGATCCCAACGAACTACGCAAGATCAACGGTGTCGAGTTTGACTCGTACGCATCTGCCGCCGAATTCTGTTATGCGAACCACCAGCATCCTGACGATTACTATGGCACACCTAACGCTGAAGAACGTCGGCCGGATCCGGATGAGTTCGAGGAAGAATTTCACGAGCCTGACCTTCTCGAGGAGGATTGGATTGAGCTTGCCCGCCAGCTTCCCGACTGCCCACCAAGCCAAGAGATGGTAGATCTCCTTGGTAGACGGGATGTCGATATCCAATACGATTGGACACCCCACGTCGGCCGCTACGCCGATCCAGAAATCGTTCAGGGCGATTATTGGTGCCAGCGCATTGCGCAGAATCCTCTCCATATGGATGTTGAAGACCTGCCTTTAGAGGCCCGCGATACGCTCAACCCAGAGCAGCGGATAGTATACGATACATTTGTTGGACACTTCCAATGCGGCAGCGAGGAGCAGATTCTACTCCATGTGGACGGTGGTGGCGGGACAGGCAAGTCCTATCTGATCAAAGTCCTGTCTTCGCATCTTCAGAGGCTCGCTGGTAACCGACCCAGTCCAATATGGAGAGCTGCACCAACGGGCGTTGCAAGCAACCAGATCATGGGGACAACATTACACTCCCTACTCCGGTTACCTGTGGATAGGGCTTTTACAGAGCTCTCCCCAGCAGATGTTAATGCTCTTCAGAAGAAGCTACGGGACGTTAGGTATATTGTGATTGATGAGAAAAGCATGCTAGGCCTGCGTCAACTTTCGTGGATCGACAAACGCCTCCGCCAAGTCTGTCCTGCCAGAGCAGCCGAATTCTTTGGCGGCATGGGCATCATCCTCGTTGGTGACTTCTTCCAGCTCCCGCCGATTGCGAACAAGCCCCTCTACTTTGATGGACCGCTCAAAGACCTGCAAGAGGTCTCTGGCCAGTCCGCATATAGCGCGTTTAGCCACACTGTCTTCCTGAAAAAGGCCCAGCGGCAACAGGGCGATGGCCAGGCCGGCTTTCGTCTTGCGCTTGAAGAATTGCGTGGTCTAAAGCTATCTATAGAGTCATGGAAACTTCTGAGCCAGCGTGTGCAGGCCAAGCTAAGCCAGCGCGAGGTAGATACGTTTGATGCTGCTCTTCGTATCTATAGCAAGAAAGCCCGTGTTAACGAGTACAACTATGAGCATCTCGTCCGTCTCAAGCGCCCAGCAATCCAAGTCATGGCGAAGAACATTGGTAACGGTGCTGACAAGGCAACGTCTGAACAAGCTGGCAACCTGGCTAGCCAGTTTCCTGTATGCATTGGTGCTCGTCTCATGCTAACGCAGAACATCTGGCATCCTACTGGCCTAGTTAATGGAGCCCAAGGGACAGTATATGACATCGGTTGGGCCCCTGGCGCTGATACGCACCGTGACCCGCCATGTGTCATTATGATGGTGATGGATAAGTATACCGGGCCATTATATCTAACCACGGATGGTGGGCGCAAGGTAGTACCCATACTGCCGGTGAAGCCAGATTTCTTTCTTGGGACGTCCGCCTGTACACGAACGCAGTTCCCACTTATGGCGTCATATGCCATTACTGTTCACAAGTCACAGAGCATCACGGTGGATAAGATGGTGACGGATCTGTCTGAACGGGACTTCCAGACAGGGCTTAGCTATGTTGCGGTCTCCCGGGTCAAGATGTTAGATGGGTTAATGATCGATACCCCATTTGAACGGGCGTCTCTCTACTATGAGAAGCTACCTGATGGCAAGTGGAGTTCTCATCATGTTATTTATTCACGCTTGAGGCTCTACAAGTCCTAACAGAGCAGCAGGTGTTTTGATGAAAGTCCGCGACCAGGACCGGCGCAAACAACAGCAACTTGACCAGCCACTATTCCAGCCTCTCTTTTCGTGATGACGGTATTGCATGCATCGCTTCGCGGAGCACCAGCGCAAAACCACACATTTAATATGAAATATCATGCCATAAAGATACATCCTTCGGACTGTATTACACCCTCCCCACCTCCGGTGAGGGTGTCAGCATATTTTAATGTTCACCATGAATGGAATCTTGATCCTCTTTTCCTACGTATTCGTGGCGAGGTTCGGAAACATTATCCGGGCAATATTTAGCCTCATCCACAAAGACGTGGTGGTATAAGTTACTAATCGCGCGTTCAGGAGTTTCGACTCCGTTGCTGCCACGCGACAACATTGAATTGCGAGTGATCCTGTGACAGCAGACACCTATCTCCTTGGTAGGTCAGTCCAACCTCTTTCTGAATGCTCGGGGTCTCCTCGCCCTATTTGCCCTACCCGGGGCAACATTGAACCAGAAAAGGTTATCAGGACTCTGTCGTCAAGGCTTCTGCAGCAGCATTTTTCCATTCCGAAAGGTAACGCGGCATAGAGAATACATTGATCGACTTGATCTGCTACAATGCGTTGACTGGCGTCAACGTTTTAAAGCTAGGCTTGTGCGGGATATTCAGTGGTGTAATGACACCCAGCTCCGACAGCTTCGCGGTCTTGCTTTAGATAGAATACTTCCTGCACAGCGACCAGGATAGGCGTTCGGATTCTTAAAGGCTTGCAGCGAAGACATGCGTGTTTGAGCCCTACACGTATAGACTGGTACACTTCGAGGCATCTTCGGCCAACGATTTGGTGGAAATTTGGCCCTGACAAAACTCGTAGGTTTGGCATATGTGGGATAGGCGCGTCGTCTGTCAGATTCTGGCCTTGAAGGAGATGCTTATGACATTCCATGAATCAAGATGCTACATGTAGTTGCATGTATACGCCTCATATTCTCACTGAGCTTTGCTGACACTGAAGCTTGACAAACTCTCATACATGTAAATGTAATCAAATGATAGGATAGCCCTGACTACAAGTCGAAGCAAGACCAACACTGCCTTATACCTTTGAGACGGACGTAACTTGGAGGAGAAATTCTGCAGAGTCCTTCTTTCGTATATGGAATAGCGGCGTAGGACGCAAGGCTCTCATTTGTTTTCACTACTCCTCAGCGAAGTTCCGGTAGTGCTATTCGTGAACCAGGCTAGGAGCATTATCAAGGTATTTGGTGTGGAATTCAATATTCACGGTACCACAAGAGGATCTATGGATTCGTGAGTACATTTTTCATCGAGTCCGTCCCTTGTAAAGCTTCGTACAGTGCAAGCTAGAACAGTTCAAGCGGCGACACGTTCAACTGGAATATTACGAGCACGGTCAGGGTCATGTTTTGTCTCGGACTATGCTAAAACATACACATGAGACTAAAAACCGTGAACCCTGAGGTTCTGGTAACGAAAAGTATACAATTTCCGAGTCGAATAGCACTTTGCCATATCTATCGTCTCGATGAACTCCTTTCTCCGCCTTTCTAGCCGATTAAAAAGAATTACGATTACAGTACATGTGATGCTGAACCCAGAGCAGTTCCCTTCATTCATGTTGTTTCTGACATGGAGTGTCGAATGTCGCAGACGGGGAAACCCATATTCCATCAATCTTGACACCAAACTCTAGGGCCTTGGAGCCGAATGGAACCCCGCACGTCGTGTCCTGTCTAATGCCACAATGTTCCAGGTCTGCCAGGCGCTTCTCTTGGAGCATCTCGCATTCTCGCAGCCTTCGACTGACCCACCACCGCTTACTAGCCCCATACGCGGCGACGAGAGCAATCATGCACAAGAGAGTCTGACGATGAGTTAGGATTCGTTTCCAATCACGTAGGAATGGCGGGACTGACAAATGTCATTTGTTGCCATAGTTCCCATTGGACGAAGAAGCCGTGCATCGCGACGTGTAGGTTCGTCAGGTTGCTCACTTGAACACCGCTGCAGGGCTCTGAGACAATGAAACTTGCGAGCGAGGCTGAAAGGGTAGGTGTTGATGTGGTGGATGTTCCAATGGCTCACAAGCCGTCAAGGAGTTTGAGCAATCCGCGTTGTCTCAATACATATGTAACTGGGCATTGGTGAACGAAATAAAGGCAGCCTTCACAACCTGGATAGCCAGATTGGCGTCAAGGCGCTGACTTGAAGGGAACGTTTGTGCTTGTTTTCCCGGAGCCCAAATCTAGGCAGGCAACGCGAGAGTCCACTCGGCCCCGAAAAACATCCATTTCAGGCATGAGCCGAGCTCCAGTCACAGCTGGCTCTGGCTCAAAATTGTTACCGTGAAAATTTTCTCGCTCTGTTGGGTGCAGGGGTTGACGCTGGACATTACCTTTACGAGGCAGTCTCCGAAGAATAGAGCAGTCAGGCTCTACTGACTCACACGGAGCGCAATGCACGTCGTTCTGGAAGGAGATGAGCGAGTTGCATATTGCCAGATTAGGAAGACATATCCGCTCCAGTGGAGACAGCGTCAGCCAACATTGTGTCGTGTTGGGTTCTTGAACAGTTCTTCATTATAAAGAGGCGCCTGGGAAGAATGCAAGATTACCGTTTCGTAGCTTCGCCTAGTCCCAAACTCTCAAGTGCTGTAACCATGAATCGACGAAGAAATTGGTATCACGTCCGCCTCAAAGAGACCTGGGAAAGGGCATACATGTAATTTACGAGAGAACTCGGCCTTTGGCCCCCAACGTTCGATTGGTTCTATTATTAGCCATCGCCGCCGTTCCATCTCGGTCAACATGATCAGGTCCCCACTGCACGCACAGGGTGCATGGTGGCTTGTTTTTGCCGTATAAGTGGT
Organism: Hirsutella minnesotensis 3608; assembly: GCA_000956045.1. Classification (NCBI taxonomy): domain Eukaryota; kingdom Fungi; phylum Ascomycota; class Sordariomycetes; order Hypocreales; family Ophiocordycipitaceae; genus Hirsutella; species Hirsutella minnesotensis. The sequence goes on along the minus strand of KQ030522.1, from coordinate 227,601 downwards.
GTGCTTTTGCACGACCCTCTGCCTAGTGTCTGCCTAGGCGTCGTCTGCTTCGTCTGACGGGACGTTATCCTCTTATAAGTGTTGAAACAAAAGGGCTTATTGCGCGGGTTCGCCAAACAGTGATGCCATCTCCCCAATCACACACTTTGCCACTTCGCCAGCGATGGCGCCCACGGGGAAATGGGATTCCAAGGATGTGAGTTCTAATCGCTGGAACCCCTGTTACCGGCGTTTGCCTCAAGGTTTTTGCTAACATTGATGCTCAGATTGTCTACATGTCCCTTGCCGGTGTCATCATCGCAATGGCTCTGGTCGAATGGGTCCTGTGGCTTGCAGCTTTCCTCTATTGCTTGATCAGAGCCTTTCTCCAAGCCAATAAGTGGTCCGTAAGACTACTCTCGGCTGTTGTTGGCATTCTCTTTATCCTGCTCAGGTTTGTCAATGCTATGCTCCGGAGATAACGTGAAGGACTAAACACCAGTGGCTTAGATTGATCCTACTTCCTGTGCTTGTAGTCACGCTCCCCTTGCCGGGCGCAATCACTCAATCATGGCCCCAGCCGCTGGTGGCGGTTTTGCGTTGGTTTGCCTTTGGCACTTTCGCAGTGTTCCTGACAGTTCCACTGCTTCTTTGCGTGTATCAGCTCGTCAGCAAAAGTGTTGGTCGAAAAGCAATGATCAAAGAAAAGCTTGACGAAAATACCGCTCCAAAGGTAGTTGTTGTCATGCCATGCTACCACGAGGATCCCGATACGCTCATTACTGCAATCGACTCGGTTGTGGAGTGTGACTATCCCCCGTCCTGTATCCATCTCTTTCTGTCGTTTGATGGCGATCAAATCGATGCACTCTATCTTCACGCACTTGAGAAACTTGGCGTGCTGCTCCTCCCAAGCCTTGGTGTCGTTCCCACGAGCATCGATGCCATTTACAAGGGCGCACGCATTACAATCTCTCGCTTTCCTCATGGTGGCAAGCGGCACTGCCAACGAGCAACCTTTCGACTCATCGACCGCATCTACGACCAATACCTAGAGAAGAAGGATGATCTATTTGTCTTGTTTATAGACTCGGATTGTATTCTCGATAGGCTGTGCCTGCAGAACTTCATGTATGACATGGAACTCAGTCCTGGGAATCCAGGAGAGATGCTCGCTATGACAGGTGTGATAACCACAACAACCCAAAAGCATAGCTTGGTCACACTGCTTCAGGACCTGGAATACGTCCACAATCAGCTCTTTGATCGGACAGTCGAGGCCGCAACGGGCTCATTCTGTTGCCTCCCTGGGGCTCTCACCATTTTGAGACTTTCAGCATTCCGAGAGCTGGCACAGGATATCTATTTCGCAGACAGGGCGGAAGAGTATGATAGTCTTTTCGACTATGCTAGGTGCTACCTCGGCGAGGACCGGTGGCTAACGCATCTCTTTATGACTGGCGCCAAGAAACGCTACCAGATTCAAATGTGTCCCTCAGCCTTTTGCAAAACCGAAGCAGTTCAGACATTTCAGTCCTTGGTGAAGCAACGACGACGTTGGTTCTTGGGCTCTATAACTAATGAAGTATGCATGCTTACGGACTGGCGACTCTGGCGGCTTTATCCTGTTCTTATCATTGTCCGTTTCATGAACAATACCCTACGATCGACAGCGCTTCTCTTCCTCGTCATCGCAATCGCGCTGGCAACATCATTCTCCACCGCGGACGACTTGCCATTCGGCTTCATTGCCACATCACTCGGTATGAACTGGATTCTCATGGTATACTTTGGATTCAAGCTACACCGTTACAAACTTCTTCTGTACCCTCTTTTGTTCTTGGTCAACCCGTTTTTGACCTGGTACTATATGGTATACGGGACTATCACTGCTCGTCAACGGACGTGGGGCGGTCCTCGAGCCGATGCTGCTGCTGCAGATGATGATACATGTGTCGGCGATCATGAGCTGGCAAGCATGGAGAAGCTCACTGACAACAAGCCGGAATCATACACATCAGGGGAAGAGCGCTAAATACCACATAGACTGGCTGGGGTTTTTCTTGGCCTAAAGACTCTTAATTCATAAATTCTGATCAACACTAAAGGCAGAGTTTATACGGCGACGAGCCTGGCATCTAGCAATCTCAGGTATACGGCATGCTGGGTTTTTGGCAATGGGGACTCACGGCGCGTCAAATCCGCATTTATATACCTTTCAACGCTTATAGGAGCTGTGTGTTGATTGAGATTACCATGAAAATGATTAGACGCAGCCTCGTATGCCACGTGCTCAAGTTTGACAAGCAGGCGCTCATGTCGTCCCCATACTATTCGCGGGAAGATGTTGAGGGATACATGTAAAAAGACTATCATTTTTGACCAACTATATTAACTGACCGTTGCGGCATTGTGAGTATGGCTGCGTACTTTTGTGCGCTAGCTGAGAGGCCGCGTCCGCCTGATGAAGAGGCCGAAACTACACGAAACTAGTCATCTCCTAAAGCTGACAAACAGTGGAAAGTTGGTTTCAGACTCTTCAATGGCGTACCGATGGGAAAAGCGAAGCTCCTCCACGTCTGCGTCCAGGTGGAGAAACGAAGCGAATGCGTCATCATCGGTCATGCTCCAGACCCTTCTTCCCATCAATCAGGAACCATCAATGTCAGGCTTCTTCTCGTGCTTTATTGATACACTCTGCTTCTTGACGTCTTGTGTCTGTATCTTTGACTGCTCGTATAGCTGCTGCCTCTGTGGTAGAGCCGTTGGCCAGACAATCACCTAGTCCCCCGGAACTATGCTCTGTTAACTGCTACAGTCTGTTCCTATCGTGAATCATGATACGACACGTTGCAAGTTAAGGCATAGTACTCGGTAGGCGGACTCCAATGCTTCTCATTGGCGACTCGGGCCGTAATATCGCCTAGATGTACGTACAGTATGTTCGACCAAATCGCCGTTCTTCAAATGCATTCAGTGTGCTGAAGCCAGCTCGCTTGTGTTCCGACACGCATTCCGAGTTACAAACTTTACAGCCGGTCGGCGGTTGCATTGAGCTTTCATGTCATCATGAACTTGGCATCAGGGTACATGTGGTTACATGTAGCCAGCCTTGACGCAGGAGTTGTCAATACCAGACCAAATGGGGATCTAGAAGCCATGTATAGACATGATCTTCTCATTCCAATTCGCTCTTAATACCGAAGTCGCTCGAGGACATACTTGCAACAATCATCACTCTGTGCTTTGTTCCCATCAACAGCCCGAGCACCGGATATCTACTCAGATACAATTGAACTGGACAGGGATATACGCGGCAAGGTTCTGTTCATGCTGAGGATCTCATTGACAATCGGCGTCTGATTCAAGAGCCGCTCGGGATATTCCGACCAGTTCCGCGCCGGCTCCATGGCATTTAATCCTGCAAAAGCAATGTGTTCAAATCGTACGAGCTCTCCATAGCATAGCCATTGACTTCTAAGCCAGCAGTGCACTGCACAGTGCAAAATGTAACGTTTTGGAATCATCGTTCCCAGACTTATGCTCTAGTCCGTCGGAATGAGGCACATGGAAGACTGTGATATTTTAGTGATCGGAATTCGACAAGTACTGCCAAGAGCAACATGCTTCTATGCGCGTCTTGATACGTCATTGTCGGACGGAGATATGGAATCAAATCCGCGTTCATTGCATCGGCAATGGCCGTAGCAAAAGCTTATATTCCCAAGAGATCTATATGAACAATGCCCCCTCGTCTCCAGTCCGTGATATAAGATCTTGAAGCCCCTACACTTCCCATTATCTGATCGAGCAGACTACATGTGTAATCTGTTCCTATCCCAGTGTCTCTTTAGCCATTGGCCTCCAAATTTGTGCGGATAATCTAACGTACGCGGTGTCTTCAATCCCGTTCTGTTTCAATACATCCGACACACAACATGGTGCGACCCCTGACAACCAGCCTTTCATGGCTGGCTGTAACCACCGCCCCCTTCTTCGCGTCGGCAATCGATACAGCTGCAGACACAAACCCGGCGGCTGTCAACAAACTCGGCGCAAGTACATTCATTCTCGAATGTGCAGGGTCTCAGGAACTTGGTTCAGTCCTAGAAACTATCGAGGCCCGGGGCGGCGAGCTCCGCCATCGATTCAACTCTGCCATTTTTCGAGGCCTTTCCATCCAGATGAAGAATGTCACCGCAGACAGCTCCCCTAAGGAGTGGATTGAAAAGATTCCGGGCGTTGAGAATGTCTGGGAAACCTATGCCAGTACAGAAGCAATAACGAGCTCGCCACCTCAGACTCCCGACTCGGGCGCAGGACAGAGGAAGCAGGATGCCGGTAAGCCAGGTAGCTCCATCCACAGGCGTGCGGATGGACAAAGGGCCGAGCCACCGTGGAATCTGGTAGCCACTCATGTAGATGAACTGCATGAGAAAGGCTTCAAGGGCAGCGGTTTCAAAATCGCTGTTATAGACAGTGGGGTTTGTCTCGTCCTTTTCTCATCCAAATGGAAATGCACATGTGCCTATTGAAGACTAATACTCGGACAACAGGTTGACTACACGCATCCGGCCCTCGGAGGATGTCTCGGTAAAGACTGCCGCGTGGCCAAGGGCGACAACTTTGTGAAGAGCGATGGGAAACCGGGCGACCCCATGGACTGCCTCGGTCACGGCACTCAGGTGGCCAGTGTTGTCGCAGCAAACGACCCGGAGGACAGAGTGCGCGGCGCGGCGCCTGATGCGACGATTCACGCTTACCGCATCATCGGCTGCAAGGCCGTGCTGCATCACGACGACGCCATGGCTGGTTGGCTCAAGGCCGTCGAGGACGGGGCCGACATCATTGTGACTTCTGCTGGCCTGCAAGCCATGGGCTGGTCAGAGGGCCCCTTGGCGCTCGTCACCTCGCGCGTTGCCGCCCAAGGCATCCCAGCGATTTCGTTTCTCGGCAACTACCGAAACGAGAGCCTGTTCTCGCCGTCAGAGCCGTCGTCTGGTCGCGGCGTGTTGGCCGTCAATTCGCTCCGTCGCAGTCGGGCAACACAGACGCAAGCGGCGGCCTACACCATTGACGGCGGCGCGCCTGTCGAGTTTCGAATCAATGTCAGTCCACAAAACAGATGGGGCACAGACGAGCTTGATGTGCACGATTTCGACAAGGAGCTTGGCGAGTTGGGCGTGTCGAACGATGATGGGAGTTGCCCGTTGGACCAGGACGACGACAAGGATCTTGATCTCCAAGGCAAGACTGCCATCATCAACGCCTTGTCCAATGTGCGCAACTGCACTCTTGACGACAAGGTTACCAATGCAGTAGTACGCGGTGCCTTGAACTTTCTGGTTACGCACGACCCAAATGGTCGAGTCGAAATCTTGAGTGATTGGAAGTCGAACACTGCCTGGCTGACTTCGGACTTGAGCGTTGCAGACGCCGTCACGACGGCCATCAAAGAAGGCAAGCAAGTCAAGATGCGAGGACTGCGCAAAAAGACTTACGACGTGACCAACATGGCCGGCCTCTCCACCTACGGACCGACCTGGGACCTCGACATCAAGCCACAAGTTTCTGCTCCCGGAGAAGATATCCTCGTCGCCAATATGGGCGGCGGGTTCGGGCTTGTGACGGGCACTTCGTTTGCCGCGCCGCTCGTTGCAGGTATCTACGCCGTCGTGGCCGAGGCGCGCGGCTTGCGAGCTCCGCTGGACCCAGCCTTCATGGAGCGCCTGATGGTGGCAACGGCAAAGCCGCAGATGGGTAACAACGAGCCAGACTCTGACGATCAAGGGAGTCCTTACCTCTACTCGGTCGCCCAGCAGGGAGGCGGCATGGTCAATGCCTGGGACGCTGCTCAGCAGACGACTCTCGTCAAGCCGACCAGTCTGAACTTCAACGAAACCAAGTACCGGGTGCCGTCCATCAGCTTGGAGCTCGAGAACACGGCCGACGTCGAGGTTGTATATCAGATCTCGGCTGTCCCGGCCGCTACCATGTACACTCTTGGTGAGGACAGGCTTCATCGTGCTCCAGAGCAGTTTGTTGACGCCAAGGCCGTCGTGAAGCTCAGCAAAACCGCCCTCAGGCTCGCTCCTGGACAGTCTGGAACCGTCGAGGTCTCCGCCTCCGACCCCGAGGGCGTCGACCCCCGGCGTCTGCCCATCTGGTCCGGCTGGATATCCATCAACGGCACGGACGGCTTCACCCAGACAGTCCCGTATCTGGGTCTCGCTGGTTCACTTCGCGATGCCGTGGCTGTTGACCCCAGCACCCCTTTGGTCGATGGATCTGCCTTTTTGTTGCCCGGTGTTGAGGCCGGTACACCCACCAATGCCACCACCATGAACATCAATCTCATTCTCGAAATCGGCTCGCCCGAAGTGCGCGTACACGTCGTGCCGCTCGATGTTTGTCCCTCGTCAGAACATACGGGAGATTCCTCCCGTCAATCAAGTCAACCTGATTCGGGCAAGTCTTGCGTGCCTGCAAACTTGGTCTCCCAGGATGGGGAGCTCAAGACTATCGGCCAAGTCAACGGCTACCCAAAGATGTGGCAGGGTCACGCCAATTTTCCCGTCATCTGGGACGGCAAGCTGAACTCTGGCCAATACGCTCCTCCGGGTCGGTACCGAATCGTGGCCAAGGTCCTTTCCATCCAAGGCGATGCCAGCAAAGACTCCGACTGGCAAACCATCGAGTCATCAACGTTCTCCATTGCTTACAGCAAGAGTCCCGCTGGCGATGAAAAGAAGCTGAAAGCTTCCCCATCTCCAAACGCTGCGCCAAAACCTGAGCCAACAGAGGAGCCTGCAGACCCAACAGAGGACCTGGAGTTTCCGGACGTTGGCTTGGAGATAGACCCCTCTGTTTTGGAGGACTACGACTCCGCGTGGGAAATAGATCCCGACGAGGCCCCAAGAAACGAGTGAAGAAGACGAGTGATCGGTAATGGGGATACTTGGATCATATGTGGTTGAGGCTCGTGTAATATTACATGTATTTCTGTCAGGGATATGGCTGGAATTCGAATGGCAGCGGGGTGGCTGGACGGCGCTTTCAGCACAAACTTAAACCCTTCATACATGCAAATATTGGCGTACTTGAACGGAAACTCGGTGATCAATGGCCATTGCTCTCATGTTCATCTCCTTTAGGTGACACACCTTCTGGCCTCGCAGCCAGTTCTAGACAGCAGGTCAGGATGGCACCCTACGTCTCCCTCATGTTGCCACTTGTCGGGATGCCATGATTGAGGCTCGCATAGAATTTGTCCGTTCACCTTGTTCGGGCCCAATTGTCACATCCAAGCAAGGCCAGTTCAATGTTTTCACCAAAACTCATCATCAGCGAAATATGTGAAGACTGGTATCCAAACTTGGCGTACCTCTGGGTTGACTGGCTGTTTGATGTGACGAGACCTCGCCTGACTCCACGAGTTCACAGCACATGGGAGTTGACCGTGTCTCATCAAGCGAGCGTGACCAGGCTTAGTATGTGGTCGATGACCTCGCTCCCACGTGCAGTGGAGCATTGTTTACAAGCTGCGTTCGAGGCGATCGAGAACGGACGTGCCTTCATGTTATGAGAAAGAGTTCCATAAGATTCCCATAATCTGAGATGTTCGATGAGAAATGCCTCTTTACGGACCGAGCTCGGCACAACACGAGATTGGACGTGATGACCTCTTCCTTTGCAAGAAAAGGCCCTTGGCCAAGAATCGTAATAGGGATTGAGTGCTGATATTGACCTACCGAAACTATTTGATTCGCCAGCGTGAGACCAAAAGAGCGTGGCTGACTTGGTGGCTTGCGCCCTGGCCCGGCTGGATCGTATTGTTGCACCTAGCGCATCTAGGGTCATCTACGAAGCCCGAGGACAAGGTTTGGCCGGAGCCTACCTCTGGAGCCTTTTCGTTTGGCCGTATTCGTAGTTTCCTCTGGATCTGGACTCTGCAACTTCACTGGTTGGTGACACAAGATCTCTACTGCCGGACTTCAGATTATGTACTTCGTGGTGTTGCCGACGATTCGGCACTGAACCACGGCATCTGAGACACTCAGTGCGGACCGGAGCACACCATGCACTTGTTTCTCTGCAGTGTAAGGAGGCTCACATCACCGACTTGGAATCGCAATAATAAAGAAGTGGTCTTAGACTGACGACATCTCGCCACGAACACGGCTGGATGGACAAAGTGACCACGGAGAGTCGCGGAAAGCCAAGCATGCCAGTACAGCTCGAGAACCCGCATTGCATCCGGGATTCAAGTCCGCCGATGCTTGGCCGAGTCTCGTAAACTCAGTCAGCATTGCCGCTGTGCCCAGCCAGCCGTCCCAGCTCTCCAGCTTTTGTTGGTACGTCAGCCTCGTCCGGAAGCATCCGAGCGGATATTGAGCACGCATGGGCCGTGATATGTTTGAGCTGCTTAAAAGGCAGCTTCTTCGTCTCGGTCTCATGTCTCGAGTACCCTGGACAGCAGAGCGCTTGGTATAGAGCAAGTTCAACATGTCGCCTCTTTCGCTCGTCCTGCTATTCCTGGGCTGCGCCGCCAACGCGCACGTCAACTCGGCTGTAGGAAAAGCCCAGACAGTCGGCTCATCACAAGGCTGGGATCCCAGAGGCTCGGCCGCGGCCGCTGCGTATTCCGGATGGGCCCCTGTTCCTACGCCCATCTCTTCCTCTCCATGGGACCCTAACGGCGCTGCCAGCTTTTCTAACGGTCTGGGGCCTGATCGTACTGACTGGGCTGCCCAGCAACTCTCTCCTCCGAGTCCCGGTGCTCGGGGATGTGATGTCCAGCCTGGAGATAGAATCATTACTTCGCTCCAGCTGTATCCGGAGAATGGCGATTTTGATCCCAGAAGATGTGTCATTTACTTCAGGTAAGACCCAGCGTGACGCATGAGGCCTCGGAGAGAGAGTTGGAAGCTTACTGTTGTCCCTAGCGTTCTCTGGAACTCTTCGGTTGCCATCTATGACCCAATCAGCAACACAGTCATCGGCAGCATCACCGACAGGAGATTCACCGGCCGGCCAGAATTACACGCCAGCGGCATCCAGGTCGACGTGGCCCACGATAAGCTCGCCATCATGTTCAACGCGGGGGCTCCCTTTGACACGGCCGGCGAAAACATTATGGGACAAAACAACCTGGTGCAATACGACCTCAAGACCAACAAGGTGCTCTGGGCCATCGATCTCTCCAAAGTCACAAACGGTGCGTATAGCGGCTTCCAGGACATGGAGCACGACCGCCACGGCAACATCTTTGTGTGCGGCACGTTCCCGCCCAGCCTCCTGTTCGTCAATGCCACGACGGTCGTCGCCTCGCCATGGTGGCTGGGGCCGCACAACATGACCAACAAGGGCATCAACGGGCTCGCCATGTGGCGGTACTCGAAGCTCCTGGGCACGTACCAGGACGGCTACGACCAGTACGGCTCGCACCTGATCCGATGGAACGTGCGGGTTCCCGGAGAACCGGTCGGCATCCCCATCTACAAGAACGGGCGCGCCGTCGCCCTCGGCACGGACCTCGACGGCTCGTACCTGCCTCTCAGATACGGCGGCAACATTCTCCTCGTGACGGACGCCTGGATCGGCACGATAGTCCTGCATTCGACGGACGCCTGGGAGACTGCCGAGAAGCTGGGCGTGCTCCCGAATCCGTTTGCGGGCGGCACGAGCGCCACGGCCACGGTCCAGGCGGGCCAGCGCATCTTTGCCATCTTTGAGTTCTTCCAGGATGCGACCGTCAAGGCCGTAGGGCAGCCTGCTGGTGCCGGGCAGAGGTCCAAGTTCCCCTTGCTGGACGTGACGGATCAAATCGATGCGCTCGTGCCAGAGTATCTTCGACGCGCCATCGGCAGCGGCAGCATCGATAGCGATCCCGGCGGTTACTAGACTGATGTATTGGGGGGTTGGATGAGGGCAAGCGAGAATATGCATCTGTGTTTAATCAAGGGGGCAGACTCTCCTTTTTTTTTTCTCGAAAACGACGTGAGCGTCGTCGGCGTAATTGAGGTGGTGAACAAAGATGATAGGAGACGCCCGGGAAGGCTGTAGCGTCTTTGCATATCTCAACAAATACAGGCTAATTGAGATCAAGCGTGTAATCTAGATCTGGATCATTTGAATATTGCAAGGGAAGCCATCCGCATGATTGTCGTTTGACGATTTGTTAGAAGATGTGTGCAATGCTGGCTGCTGGAGGGCAGACGGACCACGACACGGCGCACCATCGAAGCCACAATCGCAGCTGCCGCGCTCAACTCGAATGCAAAAAGAAAAAACTAATCATTAAAAAGGAAAGAGAAGCGGCCTGCAGTCCTCAAACCAAAGTGCGGCCATTTTTTCGGCCGAGCAAAACTTCATCGACATGAGTCGAACAAGGGTTTCCAAAGATTGTGGTATTGGAGTAAACTTGGCCAGCCCACGGTAATCTCTGGTAAAAGGCAAGAAATTAGTCCGTATGGGAGGTCCAACTCCACAATATTTGCTGCTTTTTATGTCTTATGTAGGGCAGGTTTTGGCTCCACTACCAAAACCACTGGCCGTCACGCCCAAGACCGCACGTCTCGTTGGCGCTCGGCTTCAGCCCCTCGCATTTACAACCAACGTTACTTCGTACACGGTTCAATATGGACGGTGCAGAAATTATTGCCGGTATCCGACAGATACGGGCGCTGGCCGAATGACTTATGCCGAATGACTCATAGGGAGGAGCTTGACTCCCCAGATCAAAGCGCTTATAAAAATCCACCATCGCCATGCCAAACCGCGGCCTAGACCAATTCTACAAGAGTCAACCAACAGACGCGGTCATCTGCGCCAAACCTTGTCGCCTAATATTCAATACAAGATGAAGCCCGTCAGTCTCGACGGCACTACGGGCGAAGGAGGCGGCCAGTTGGTCCGCGTCGCCGTCTGCCTCGCAGCCCTCACCGGAAAGCCCATCACCATTACCAACATCCGAGGCAATCGCCCAGGAAAGCGTGGCGGAGGTCTATTCATCTCCCCCTTCTTGTACCTTCGAATGCTAAGTCCCCGCCGCAGGACTCAAGAGCCAGCACGCCACGTCCATTTCGTGGCTGGCTGATGCCACGGATGCCGAGGTCCAGGGCCTTTCCGTCGGCTCCAAGACGCTGACCTTTGCGCCCAGATCGACGCCCATACACCTGGCCAAGCGGAAGTTTGACATCCAGCCTGATTCGAGTGCTGCGAGCGCATTGCTGGTCCTTCAAGCTATCCTGCCTTACGTGCTTTTTGCGAGCAATGACAGAGCCGAGCCAGTCGAGCTAACGATTGCGGGTGGCACCAACGTTTCGTGGTCTCCGAGCTTCGAATACTTTGACCAGGTGCTTATGCCTGCTCTCGAAGAGCGCTTTGGCATCGTGGTTGAGCGAAGGCTCGATCGACGAGGATGGAGTCACGGCAAACTATCCAGAGGCCAGATCTGGATCAAGGTTTGGCCTATCCCCAAAGGACAGTCGATTATTTACTCGCCAGTGGCGGATTCTTTACATCTCGGGCCGCCGGTGGTCAAACGCATCGATGCGAGCGTAATAGTTCCTCGGCATTCTCATGAGGAGCTTCGTGCCGAGCTGACTACTCGCCTGGCCTCACATTTCCCACAGGCCGACGTAGCCTTCAAGCTATGCGAGGACTCGGGTTCCGACGCCCGATGGTCAGTCCTTTTGGTTGCGCATGCTTCCGGTGCACGCTGGGGCAAGGATATCCTCTGCTCGCTGTCTCGCAACGCCAAATCGCGCGAGGCATTCGTGGCTCAAACCTGCGAACAGCTCTCGGGCGATCTCGCGCTCCAAGTCCGGCGAGGAGCCGTGGATGAACATTTGCAAGACCAACTGATTGTATTTCAGGCTTTGGCACAAGGGGTCTCTTCGTTTCCTAGACATGATTCCCCTACATCGGACAGTCAGACAGTGTCGGGGAGAGCCGCCATGTTGTGCCATTCCGCCTTGGACGGCACGTTGAAGCTTGACAAGGCCCGAGAGCCTTTCGGTCACGGTTCTTTGCATGCCAAGACTGTCCGATGGGTCGTTGGCGAGCTTATTCCTGAGGCCCAATTCTTCAACAAGGGCGACGTCGTCAGAGGCACAGGATTTGCATTGTCGTGAGAGCTGTGCACTCGTCGACGTGGATGACATGCCAGATCTATCCAATATTACGAGGCAAACCAAAACACCTGCAGCACATCTGGATATACTTCAGTCCTCCCTACAACACGTCACGGTACTGCGCCAAATCTATACTGCGCCCATGCCATGCTCCCCTCTTGCATGGTCCACGTCTGCCGCCCCCGATCCTCGTACGCGGCCCCGGCCGCAATGTACAAGGGCATCAAATGGTCCATAAACGGATGCGCCTGCCTCGCATCCGGTCTCCTACAGAGTTCGGCCATTTTTCCCTCTCGCTCCGAGGGGTCCACCTCGACGGCAGCCTTGATTGCCTTGTCGAAGCTGACGGCGTACGGCAGCGGCTTCGAGTTGCCGTTGGACATTAAGTGTAGATCGCCGAGATTATGGACCGACATTCCGGCTCCGATCATGACGACGCCTTCTTGGCGAAGATGGGATAGAGCCCGACCAAGGGCGTAGTGGCTGCGAGGGTCTTCAGATTTGAAGAGGGAAACCTGCACCAAGGGCACGTTCAATGGATTCGTCTCTGGATTGAAGGCTGCCAATCTGTAAGTCGGCGTCCCCTTTTGATGCGCCGGAGTCTTGAGGACACTCACCAACACTGAAACCGGACCAGACACCGTGATCGAGACCCCTCTTGACGGGCAACGACTTGATGCCTGCCTCGGCCAGCGTGTCTATAATCTTGTTTGCCAATTCGGGGCTGCCCTTGTTTGGGTACTTGGCCTTGTAAAAGTGTGCCGGGAATCCATAGAAGCTGCGAGAGAATGAGACACGAGGCCTTGCTCAGAGCTTTGGGGAAGGCGCATACTCGTATATGAGATCAGTCTGTTCCTTGCTGTTGACGTGGATGACGTCCTCGTCTCCCATCCAATGCGCCGAGAAGACGATGACGGCTTTGGGCTTGAGCTTGTGGGTGATTTCTTTGCCAATCTTCTGCAGGACTGGATAAGCGGGATGCTTGGTGTCGTATTGGACCGTCGGCTTCTCGCTACTGTCAGCGCCGTCTCGGACTAATGCACGAAGGGTGCTCGTGGGTTGGGGGAGCTCACGCCGCCGTGGCTGAAGAAGTAGACGGGCATCTTGGACGGCGAGTCTGCTTTGGAAGTTGTTGCCGGCATGGCCAAATCGGCGCCGGTGCTGCTCATCTTGGCGCTTGCTGTATCGGCAACGTCTGCAAGTTTGTCGACGATGATGGCGCTGGAGTTGTTGGTCTTGAAGATGTCGGTGATGGATATGGCAGAAATGTCGAGATGATGGGCGAGATAGATGGCGGCAAGGGCAACCGAGAGCGAGACGAGGATTCTTGTACGTCCAGACAACCATGACAGCATATTGGAACAACGGTACGAAGTAAATGAGGCAAATTACTGCAATAATTCCCGTCCGACTTACACACTGACATGATAGGTGGCGGGCATTATTAAGCGTCTTGACTAGCTGCACTTCATAGGACTCACTGACAGCTCTTGGTCATAACCGCGCGGCTCTCCCACTTGCCGCAACGTCGCCATCAATCCACCTCACCGCATCCGATGCCCGAACCCCCTGACCATTACAAACACGAGCTGCCGTGCAAACGATACCTTAGCCTACGTGTCCAGGCCAGCCGTGCCTTGTGTATTCGCACAGGGTCCTCCTTGGTGTGGTCATGGAATCGCGCCCACCTGCGACCCGCAGCTTTTCCCTCCCATCTTCTCTCCAGTCTCGACTCTCCAGTCTGGCGCGCGCGCGCTGATTGAATCATTGATCCACGCAAAGGTGAGCCGGCTCCTCCAGCCATGCCCTCGCCGACAGATCCCTGAAGGCAACTGTCCAGTCAGAGCGCGGTAGGCGAGCGGGCTGAAGTCGCAATGTCGTTTCTGCGCTGCGACGCGCTGCACGTCGGCGGCACCGCCATCACATCCACGATCCATTGCGACATGCTCAGCCTGGCATTGCCCATTGTCGTCACACTCCTATCGCTATCTTGGTTGGCATGTAGTCTCGCTCGAGGCTCGCGGCCTTTGCGCGGATCTGCCAGCGCTGGCGATGCGATGCGCCCACTTCTCACTGGTCGCCGACGACTCAGTTATGTTGCGCACAACCACATGACGGAACGCGAATCCGATGCGCGAAGCACGGTGACTACTTCGACCTGGCGCAAGTTGGCGACAAAGGGCCCTCTTCTGTCCATGTTCCTGGAGACGCTCGCGCTTGCCATGGACTTGGGGCTCACCATCACCTCGGGCGTCTCTGCATCACCAAACCACCTTCAGGATAACACTCGCGCCGCATCATTCACCAACGGCATCCCATCTGCTTACGCACTCTGTCTCGTTCTCGCCCGAATCTATATCGGTAGCGCCTCTCCTCGCCTGTCGACCCTATTGCGACGGCACTCGGCCTTGATGTATGGCTTGCAGTGGACACTAGCCATGGGCAACGGGCTCTTCGCCGACCAAGACAACCGCTCCTTCAACATCCAACTCTGGCCACTGCGCATCGCCATCTTCTCCCTCGTCCTTTTCGTCTGCCTAACGTCTGCGACACTGTGGGCGACCTCAATGTCCGTCGATTCGACGGATAACTCATTTCCCGATACCATGTCGGACGCTAACACGAGCTTCGCGACTCGAGTGAGCTTTCGAAGGTCTGCCGGACTCATTTGGAGCCTCTTCGTCATGGACCTCGAATCTCTTCGTTCTTGGGAGTTCTCGGACGGTCACAAGGCCGAGAATCTCGTCTTCTCCTTCAGCCAGATCCTTGCAAACTCCCTTTTCACGAGATTGTGCCTTCTGCTGAAGAGACACATAATATCGCAGGGCCTCTGGGCGTGTATGGCCTGCGCAACTCTATTTGTCCCAATCATCTTACTCCACGACATCATCAGACATCTCGAGTCTCCCGATCCCGTGTCCTCAAACAGGTCTTGGCTGCTGATAGCAGGACTTCTCATCTCCGGACTTTTGAGCAGCCTCATCAACACTCAATGCGAATGGTCCGGGCGCAAGGTCGGCGTCAAAATGAAGACGATACTTCTTTGCGAGATTCACGCCAAAGTTTTGCGTTGCAGAGGTGCTGCTGGTATGTCTGGTTAGCGTCCAGACATACCCAGGGCGCATACGGCATCGCAATCGGTCAATCACGGCGACAATGTGTCAGAGCTTATGACGGCAGACGTGGACATGGTCTCCGAGTTTTGCGCTCGTCTGCACGTCTTGTGGATGAATGCGCCAGCACAGGCTCTGGTTGCGAGCTGGGTCTTGTACAGCATTGTCGGCGCAAGCGGTGTAGTCGGAGTGGTTTGCATGATTGCCTTACAGCCTCTCCGTCTCCTGATTTCAGACCTTCACGCAGCTGCTCTTCAGCAAGTCTTGGAGGCTGCCAGCCGACGATCCGAGACTGCCTTGGAGCTCCTGGCCGGTGTCCGTCACATCAAGTACTGTTCCTTGGAGGCCTATTCGCAGAGGCGAGTCGAGGAGCCGCGTCGAGTTGAGCTCCGCAAGCTGCACTCAAGGTTCGCCTGGTGGTCAATTTACACCGCCGTCAATAGCTGCATACCAATCGCGGCAACGGTCGTCACCTTGGCCGTCCATGTTGGAACTGGCCACCGCCTCAGGTCTTCTACCATCTTTCCAGTCATGGCCACGTTCAACGCCCTTCGCCCGTGCCTTTACGAGGCGGCGGATCTCAAGTCACGCACTTCCCAGGCACTGTTTGCCTTTAGAAAGATTGAAACATTTCTGACAGAAACAGAGAGCGATGCGTTGACGTCAGATAACGACACCGTTGGGGACGAAGTCGGCTTTGAGAGCGCCACTCTCCAGTGGCCTTGCAATGTTCCTGTGGCCGCCGAGGTTGATGAAGCCGATCCGTTGCTTCAGCTGCAGCCGCTACCGAGCTTTCAGCTCAGCGACATTGATACGTCCTTCCGACGCAACTGCCTCAACGTGATTTTCGGTCACCCAGGCTCGGGGAAGTCGTCCCTTCTTCAAGCCCTGCTGGGAGAAATGCACCCAATAAGCGGGCGCATCAACATTGTCGCAGAGCGCAGCGGTCAAATGATGGACTGCGCTGAGGACCCATTCAAGCTCCGCAAGACAGTAGCCTTCTGTCCACGCGAGCCATGGATCCAGAATCTTACGATTCGAGAAAACATCACCCTCGGGATGCCATTCGACCGTGCACGTTACAAGATGGCCCTCGAAGCAGCCGCGTTTTTATGGGAGCTCCCCGGTCTGCCTCGGGGAGACTTGAGTTTAGCAGGTGACAATGGAGTCAATCTCTCCCCTACTCATCGACAACGCATATCGATAGCCAGGGCTCTTTACAGTCCAGCTCAATGCGTGCTCCTTGACGATTGCCTTGACGGGCTCGATCAAGTGACGGCCAGGCACATACTGGCTCAAGGGATCAGAGGCCCGCTCATGGAGGGCCGGACCTGCGTGTTTGCAACACGGCAAATTCGGCTGGTTGTCCCCTACTGCGCAAAAGTCGTCTACATCGACAACGGCAGAATCAGGTGTCAGGGGCGTCCCGAGAGACTGATCGCTGCTCGCATTCTCTCCTCAGACATAATGACAGGCGTCACGTTTGCTTCCACTGGTCAGCACAATGGGGGCTCCCAAAGGGATGGCGACTCAGACTCTGGAGTGCCCATTTTTAAGAACTTTTCCAAGGCTCCTACCTTGAAGGAACGGGATTTCCCGAATACCCTTGAAGTCGAGGCCGATCCCGAGCCTGGCCCGGGCAGCTGGTCCGCAGTTGGGCTGTATTTGATGTCCATGGGAAGCCGAGTGTTTCCGATCTTCGTCTTTTGCGCCATTCTGGCACGGCAGCTGGCGCTGCTTGGGCTACTCTGGTGGTTCAAGGATTGGGCGTCGCGCGCCAGCGGTTCAATCGACCTGCATCGAGACAACGCAGCATACAACGCGGCCATCTGCAGTCTCGTGGTCGTCGTTTTCGTTTCAGCCCATAGCTTTCACGATGCGCTGGCTCTTCACGGAGCATTAAACGCCGCCAAAAGCATTCACAACCGTCTGTTGGCAGCTGTATTCCACGCCAAGGTCAATTTCTTTGACTGTACCACGATCGATCAGATTGCTGTCCGTTTATCCAGGGACACTCGGGCTGCCGACCAGGACCTGGCGACATCTGTTTCAGGGGCTTTTCAGCGTTTGAGTTACCTCACTGTCGTCGTTGTACTCGTCACGGCTGTCAGTCCCACCTTCATCCTCATTGTTATCCCGCTTGCTTTGGGATATGCTGCCATTGGCATCAACCATTGCAGATTAGGTCACCATCTTGATCGATGCGCCGCCAAAGATCGATTGCTGTTGAAGCAACACACGAAAGAGCTGCTGTCTGGTGTCATCAGCATCCGTGCGTACGGCCTCGTCGCCAAAAACACGCGAGAGGGCTACTGGGTCGTCAATCGCGATTGTCGAAACTCCCTCTTCCATCACGCTGCAGAAGCATGGTGGATGTGTCGCGTCAGATCCCTTGGCGCCATAACATCGACAATTATAGGGCTTTTGGCAGTTCGGGAAAAGGATAACCTCCGGGTCAGCGTGGGTACAGCCGCTCTCGCGCTGGCTTGGTCAATGTCCTTGTCCGAAGACGTCCTGTCCCTCCATCGCTTCTGCGTGCAGGCTAAGGCGGCCGTGCATTCGGTTAGGCGCGTCAAGGAATGGATTGATACAGAACAAGAACCCGTCGAACCCATCAAAGAGGCGCGGCCGCCCACGTATTCCTGGCCTCAACGTGGCACTGTTCGGTTTCGCAATTTCTTTTCCCGATACAAGCCCGACGATGCGTATGCTTTGAAGAACATTGATATCCTGATTGGTGGTCGCCAACGCGTCGCCATCGTGGGCTACAGAGGTGCCGGGAAAACGTCGTTGGCAATGGCAATCATTCGGCGACTCGAGGCGACGCAGGGATCGATCGAATTGGACGGCGTCAACATTGCGTCTCTCAGGCTCCAACAACTGCGCCAGTTGGTTACGGTGATTCCAACAGATCCGAGCGAAGCACTGTTTTCTCAGACTGTTCGCCACGCCCTCGACCCTCTAGTCTGCCATGATGATGAGCAGATTTTCGAAGTGATGCAGAGGCTTTCGCTGGCGCGGTTCGTGCCTATTGACTTGGACTCGTCAATGCCGAGCTTGACAGCCAAACAGCGACAGGTTCTTTGTCTAGCCCGCGCCATCCTGAGCGGATCGCTCGTAATCATCGTCGACGATGCGAGTGACTCTCCGGCGGAAGAGGCCGATGACATCTTTCACATGGCACTGCGCAACCACATTGCAGGAAACACTACAGTCGTGACATTGACCAGTCGACTGCCGCTCATTGCCGATTACAATCGTGTCGTCGTCATGTCCGCCGGCGACGTCATCGAGGAGGGCGTGCCGTGGCATCTCCTGATGAAGGATGAGAAGACGGACCCCAGTGCCGCCTTCAAGCGAATGTGCATTCAATCGGGACAGCTGCGGCTCATTGAGCGCATCGCGACCCTTAGGGCATAGTGGATGCTCGGCTCGTGCCATGGATGGCAGAGGCATTGGTCCACGGCGACGTGTTTCCGCAGCATGCTGGCGTCTCGACACGATTCAGGCACATCTCAGCAGTGATCGGCTGCGAAATCGATCGAGGTCATGGTGTCTTTGATATCCAACCGAAGTGAGGCGCCCTTGACTGGGGAGCGGGAGCGGAGCACGATGAACGACACGAGACATGAGACAATGAGTAACGACTTTGATGAATAATCTTGTATCACTATGATCTTAATACATAATGTGTGCAATTGATGACAACGTAAGGCTGGCCTCGCCCAAGAGTGCGATTGGGATGTTGGTGGTGAAGAGATGAGAAGCGGCAAAAGACATGAAAGCCCGAAAGGGCAAGTGGATCCCGCTATTGTCTCTGGCGTGCGGCTAGGCGGGATCGGAGAAACCAAACTCCACATTTTGGATACGTTCCCGCGATCCAGCACCCGGGCAGCCATCGGTTGCTATGCCAGGAAATTTATCCGCCCAGCTTCTGCAGCTTGCCCTGATCAAACAATTGTCCAGCGAGATAGCCTCCATCGGCGGCGCCCCCATTCGAGACGTCCAGTGTCGCCTGCATCCTCTTCTGGCTCGTATGGTCTTTTCTCTCTTCTTTTCCTGATTTCTTTCCTTGCTTCGACCTCTCCCTACGACCGTCTCCGTCTCGATCCGTCGCCGCCCTCTTCGCTCGTCCGCGCTTGTCCGTCGATTCCCTGCCATCTCCGCTTCCCTCTGGGGTCGGATCTCGTCGCCATGGCTCCTCTCATCCTGCACAATGTCCCAGACGACGAGTGCTATGTCGGAGACGACGGCATCAAGCGCCCGTACGCCATGATCTTCAACCAGTAAGCTCGCGCCCTGCTCCCTCTGAACGTGGTCCCTTGGTCATCTCAGGCTAACGCAGCTCTTGCGAAACACAGACACGACGGTCATCCAGGCAGCATACGGTCGCGACGGACCACGGCAGAGACGGGGTCGTTTGGCAAGTCGACGCGACGCTCGCGGTCGCGCACCGGCACGCCTGCCCGCTCGCGCGAAAACCCGACGCTCGCAGCTGCCGACAAGCTCTTCGGGGACTGGGTGTCGAACCAGGCGGCCGCGGCGCCGGTGGCGGGTGCCTCGCAACGTAAGGCGAGCGGCATGGTACCCGAGGAGCCCGCGCCGCCGCGCGCCGCCAAGTCGACGCCTTTTGAGATCATCCTGCGCGGCTACCGGTCGTCGTCGCAGCAGTACGCCGCCGTCGCGCACTACGAAGCCCTCGCAGGCGCCATCCTCGAGGACTACCCCCGTGACCCGCCCAGCACGCAGCGCAGGTACAAGTCGGAGCTGCGCGACCCTGCGCTTACGAGGCGGCGGGCGCTCAATCCGGACGAGCGCGCGCTGGTGAACCGCGCCGACGGCGGCGAGCACTGGGTCAAGGTGACGTTTGAGAGCGTCGAGGCTGGCAACGCGGCCATGTTTGCAAGTCCACAGCGGATCCTGGGCTACTTGGTGCATGCCGAACCATATCGCGGCTTCCCACCGGTCAAGGACGAGCCGTGCCCTGACGTGGACAGCATAGAAGGCGATCCGCATCTAGAACGCTCCCGAAGCATGCCCGCTCTTCTGGCGACGCCGCGCCGAAAGGGATCCTCGAATCTGCCGACCAACCTGACAAGCCGCCTCGTCGACCTCTCGCCTCCAAACTCGCACACATCCAGCCAGACGATTGACACGGCCACGATGTCCACCTCGCACACGTCGTCGGCGACAATGACGGACCTCCCCGTGCCCGCGGCACCAGGCGCCGAGCCCGTGGAGCTGGCGCACGACAGCGTCTTTTGCCGGCGCATCCCGACGGCCCGCCGGGCGCGCCTGCTGCCGGCCGAGCAGGCGCTGCTCCCGCAGCAGTCGGTCATGCAGCGGTTCGTGGGCGCGATCCCCTTTATACGCTGGTTCAGCGGCAGCATGATTGGCAACGAGGTGCCGCGCACAGAGGCCGGCGAGTTTGACTGGGCCCGCGCCAGCCTCTACTGGAAGTTCATATGGTGGCTCGACGCCACGTTTGGCCTCTTTGCGGGCGACGTGTACGCCGTCGACAAGGACGACTAGCGGAGTCTCAGAGTAGGGGGTATTCGAAGTTCATCAGGAGAGCTGCGGTGGTTGCAGCAGGCTCTTGTCCCGAGTCTTGGAACCTTTCTCTTTACACTTTTCTTTGTACGTTTACTCATGAGATCTCTTTTGGTGAAGAGGAAAGGGGGGGCGGCCCAGCTCAGACTGCGTGGCACGTCCCGAGGGTTCGGTGGCAGCATACATGGCAAGCGGCGTTTTTTGAGAGACCACGGATATCATTTGTGCGTTTCACGTTCACAGGCAGACAGAGACGGCGAAAAGGAGAGGAATCAAAAGAGTGAGCGTCGGGAAAAGACGTGTTGCAGTAGGCCCGGCGAGCGCACGCTGGGTGGTTTGGCCCAATGACCATGAATGTTCGGATCGCCTCGCTGGGGCCTCGGGCGGATGAGGGGCTGCTTAATGTACACGATGGCTCCAGCTGGGGGAGGGGATATGGTATGGTATACAAAAGGGGGTGAGGGCGTCATCTTTGCCGAACCACAAAGAGTCGGAAAAAAACACCCCGTAGACGACGTCCTGTGCGTGGCGCGTGTAGAGAGAAACACCCCGACCGAAATGGCAAGTACTCCCGGGTGGGAAAAAGGGAGAGAACCAAGTGAATTCAAGAAACAAAGGTTGCGTGCTGGCGTGGCATCATGACAGGCTGGCGCGCCGGACGCGGCGCAGGAGCAGGCTCTAACCGTCCTGGGCGTCCGTATCCGACGTCGGGCCTGGTGACGACGCGTGCCGACTGGCCCACGGGGACGGCGAGCGCTTGCGGCCGCGCTCCTCTGGTGTCTCGACGGCGTCCGTGTCCTCGGCATCCTGCCTGCTGTGGACATGCGTGCCGTCGTCGTTTCTTTCGCTGTCTTGGGCGTCGCTCCCCGGGGCCTGGGGAAACGACGCATGAGTGCGATCGAGCGGTGCCGGGGCGGCCAGGGCGCCGAGGGATTCAAAAGTCACGTCCGTGGGGATCCTGCGGATGGGTTGCGGAGAAAAGGGCCGCGGGTGGTGGCGCGGTGGCGGCGGCGGCATCGACTCGGCGGCGAATGTGTCGACGTCGGCCGCTGACGACTTGGGGTCGACGGCGGTGACGGTGCCGGTGCTCGAGGTGCTGGCCGTGCTGGCCGTGGTCGCGCGGCTGTCGTTGGTGACGCTGCCGGTAGACGAGGAGGCGGCAAAGGAGCGCAGGCGGTCGGGGTTGGCGGGGAGAAAAGTGTCTTGGCGGTCGTGGGCGGAGCGGGAGACGTCCGAGGCCGAGTCGGCGAGGATGCTCTTTGGCGGGAGAATGGAGAAGAGCTTGGCGGGTTCGCCCGGGGTGGAGGCGGCACCGGCACCGGCAGCATCGTCGGTGGCAAAGAGGTCCTGGCCCTTGTCGAGCAGGTCCTCGAGGCCGCCGCCGGACCAGCCCTTGCGGGCGAGGCTCTCAAAGATGTCGACCTCTGCGCGGACCAGGCTGCAGCTGGCGTCGGCGATGCGGGCGCTCGTGTCCTGGCTCTCGCGCAGCAGGGTGCCGGCGTGGTCGGCGTGGAGGGTGGTGAGGCCGTCGAGCTTGGCCGTCAGGTCGACGAGATGAGCTCGGAAGCGGGCAACGTCGCGGCGGCGCTGGCGGTGCAGCTTGAGGCCCTCCTTCTCGAGGCGCTTGACCTCACGGCTCTGGGCCTTGATGTTGTGCTGGTAGCTGAGGTCCTCGTCCTCAATGACGGAGCGCCACTTGTCGAGGTCGTGCAGCAGGGGCACCTCGAAGGAGCGGTAGACCGTCTCAGACAGGATCTGCTGGTGGTTGGCAATGAGGTGGTGGACGCCCGACGCCGAGAGCAGCGGATCGGCGGTGCACGAGCCGGAGCCGGGGCGGCCGGCGGGAGGGCCAATGGGCTCGGCACGGGCCTCTTTCAGACGGGCGCATGCTTCGAGGGCCGAGGCAAAGGACGACGCGGCGGCCGAGAGGTCTGCGAGGGCGAGGCGGTAGGTCTTTGCCGAGGCGACCAGGTCGGCGTAGGCGTCGTGAGAGCGGTCGAGGTCGGCGCGCTTGAGGACGGCGTGGGAGGGTCGGGGAGCGGGAGGCAGCGGCAGGTTGAAGTGCGAGACGTTGTTGGCCGTCGAGGCAATGGAGTAGACGGGAGAGCCCGGGACGGGAGGGAGTTGCGAGGGCGTGGGCGTGGCGGGTCGTGAGGATGAGGCGTCGTCGTCTCGCCTGCTAGCCATGGCGGCTCGCCAGGCGTCGTGGTCGAGTGGCTGATGCTTCGACTGGAGACGGGCTATCAAGAGACGAGGGTTGATCGCCGGGGACAGAGATGATGATGGCGTTTCAGGAGTGTCGAGACCAAGATATTAGGCGCGAAGGATGCAGGGAAACGAGGGACACGGCACCGATTCGACGAGGGACCAAAGAGACTGCGGCTTGTCCAGGGTCTGCGGGACCAATCTTTAGGATGCCGGCGAGTCCGGCCAAGGGAAAGGCGAGCGGATAGGTTGTGGAAATGGCATTTGATGCGCGTCTTGAGTCGCGTCACCTGCTCCAGCGTCCACAGCGAGAGTCCAGCATGGATTCATGACTGACGAATGCAAGGCCGTTTTTTCAGTGGGGCGGCGGGAGCTCGCTGGAGATGCATGCCCCCTCTTGATGCGGCCACGGGTTCCGCAGGGATCTGGTGACCCGCAGAGAGGAGGAGCAGACAAAATAACGCCGCAGACAATTGCACGTGATATGGCACGTTACTTGTCCATATTATTTCATCGCTGGCCAAAACACCATCTCATGATCACGCAGCATTCATCGCAACACTTTGTCATGACACTCGTTTGCACACGTCGAATCGGCATCTTGTCTCTCTATTCGACACATTCGTGCCCCAGCTCCTTGCGTCCGTCCATCAAAGCCTCGTCTCTGATCCGCTGGCCATCAGCTACCACGCACACGCGCAAGCCCAGTCCATCAACCGACCGCCAGCACGGAAACATGCAGCCTCCCATGCCTTCAATAGAACGCAGAAGAGCCGTAGCGCATGCCCAGGCGCTGCAGAAATGAAAACAGGGATCCCCGTGGAACGTAGCCCGCGTACGCCGCCTCCCACCACGCGGCAAACGAGCCTGCAAACCGATTAGTCCGTGGCGCAACTCTCTTCCCCCTTCTTCCGAGGAGGCGTCCGCTTTCCTGTGCGACTTACCCTCGATCGGTCCGAGCTCTCCAAAGCCGAGCAGCTCGAGCACGACGGGCGCCAGCTGCGCCAGCACGCCGACGGCCAGGACCGTCAGGAGCACCGCGGCGGCCGTCTCGTAAGGTTGGTCCTTGGCCGCGCGCACCAGTCCGTCAAAGTGCTCGACGGCGAGGCAGACGGCCTTGTTGTAGGCCTTGAGCAGCGTCGGCCCCATTTGCTCGCGGCCCTGCTCGACAACGGCCTCGAGCTTGCCGAGGATGCTCCTGGCCAGCTGCTCGGTCCATCCGGTTGCCGCGACAATCTCGTCGACCTGGGCTCTGACTTGGACGGCTCTCTTGTTGGTCTGGACCAGCAGGCCAACCACATCGGCGGCCATGGCTTCAGTGGTTTTGACGATCGGTGCAAACATGGTCATGCGCTCGACCGGAGCCGTCTCGTCGATGATGATGCCGTGGGCCGGCTTCTCGAGTAAGTGAGGCTCGTCCTTGCGAGCCCCCTTGATGCAATCGATGATGCCGAGACAGTCCATGATTTGGATTCTTCAGGCTTGATGGATGCAGCCTGCGATGGGTGTGTGTGTGTGCAGAAATGAAGCCAGTGAAAACAAACAGGGCGAGAGATGCACTGATAGATGGCGAGCCTGTTCACTGACAGCTGCCAAAGACTCAACACATGACGAACTACCGTCAAGCCCTTCCGAGCTTGAAAGGTGTTTTCAGGAAACACGAGAGCCGTGCCGTTGGTCACTGATTGTTTGCTACACGAAACCGCTCGTCAGGACGTACTAGAACATCCAAACTTGTAAAAGAATATCTCGTGCTACAACAACGATAATCATCGACGTATCCAGGCTCAAATCCAATCAGACAAGAGCCTTTTCGCCGTTTAAGATTCAATCTGTCACTCTTCCCCCTTCTCCCTCTCCATATCGCCAGTTACAGTTCACAGTTGCCCCTGATCTCGCGCGGATAAGTGACACGGACGATCCTGACGATACTAACGATGTTGTCGCGTGCCTGCAAAACTCATGAGTCTGCCTATACACGTCACTCTTAGCAACTCGCCTGCAATGTTCCTCGGCTCGCGAGCAAAAGGCCTCGGGTTGGGCGTTTAACTCGCGATAATACTTAACATTACAGGTACATGTACTACAGAAAGGAAAGAGGATATAGTAGAGAGACTATTACGGAGAATTCGGTAGCTAAAAAGTCAACTCCCTCGCTTGGGATAGAAAGAATGAAGATGATGCCTTGCATAGAGATCCTGGTGTGCAGGTACAGCTTGTGTGTGCGGCTACTAACTCTGTGCAAAAATACAACAAGAGAGAGAGCGCTAGGTGTAGGCGAGGCAGGCTGGAGCCTGTTAGTAGCCTCATGAGGGACGCGACCCAGCACCTCGCCTTCATCTCTCCCTTCCTATCGCTGCGTGATGATGATAGAGAGCGTGAGGCAGAGCAACCTCTCTTCCGACGAACTCGACGGCGCTAGCAATTGGATCCACGATCCCTCGGGCCCCAATAGACATAGACCATATGGGCCATACAGACTATGCAGACTATGCAGACGATGTAGATCATTACATCATATTCGTTGACCCAAACTCATCCTCAAGCCGATGCAACTCCTCCTTGGGAACGACCACTCCCATGAGGCGATCTTGGGCGCTGATCCAGCCAAGCGAGCGAACAGAGTCCTTTGGTAGTGCAAACATCTCTTGCGTTAGCGGAAGCAAATTTATGATATTTGCGCTTAACCTCCGGCCATCCCAAAAGGCGTATCCCCTGCGTTTGAGCTCGAGATGGATTTCGTACTGTTGGCGCATGAGGGTCTGCGCATACGACTCACTGTAGGCCGGCGACATGAAGAACTGAACGCCCTGGCTTGGAAACATGACATTCTCGTTGGCCTCGACGGGGATGGGCCACGAGCATTGATGCTGTCGCGGCAACGTAAACGGAATAAGAGTGTGCGCCACGCTCAAAAAGTCGGTAAGGGTGATGTATTGGTCAAACGCCTCACCTCGAAACAATTGTTTGCGCAGCTCGGGGCTGCCATAAGTGATTCGATGGACAAAATTGCAGCCACGGGCTGCCAGTATGTGCTCCGGCCGTAGAGAAGGTCGGATGGGGTTCTTTGAGAACAAGGACAGCCTCGAGCCGTGAATGCGGAGGAAGTCGCGGAATCCCGTATCGCAAAATTGTCCATTGTTTATCGGTTGGTAGTCAGTGTAGTGACTAGAAAGAGGATTCCGTTGCCGATAATAGTCGTCCATCGTCCACGAGTGTGGCGGCGGAATTCTCCTGGTTGCAGAAATTCTGGCTCCGGGAGTCTGCAAGACAGCCTCCACAAACTCGTCTTCAAACATCTTGACATGATGCTCCAGCATGGAGCAGTAGTAAAAGTGTATGCAAGCCATCTCCTCAAGCAGCCAGCTTCTCGACCGAAAATGAAAGGCAAGTCTTTGCATATAGGCGTTAGTGCAGAACATACCATTGCGGCCGTCGTTACGTCCGAAATGGAAACGAGAGACCACCTCGTAGAGGAAAAAAGCCCTGTAGAGCCTCGTCCGCTCCGTCTTTGACAGGCTTTCCACTGACGTCTGTTGCTCGCCCATTGCTCGGCGCGCCTTGGTCGAATAGTCGTGGACAAAGAAGGAAATGCGGCAGTAGAGGCGGTTCAAGTAGAACAGATCTTCCCGTGTAGTGGGAAAGGACACCTGAAGAGTCCCTTCGAGATATTTATGGAAGAAGGACACGGCTTGCCAATCCATTGGATTGAGTTGGTAGGGGAAGCGGCGCGAGGCGACCAGGGCGGCGATCGCATGGTAGAGGATTCCGGGAGGAACGCCGTATTTCAGGACGTTTCGAGTCAGGCGTCCAGGCGACGGGTCATCGGCACGATAGCACGCGGGAGATGCCAACTTCAGGCGGTAAAGATCGTAAGGGCAGCTGAATTCCTCCATGATGCAAACGAGGACGTCGTAGCAGAGGTCGTCCAAGGACTTGACGGACGCCATGATGGCAGTGAAGGAGTCCAGGTCGGTTAAACTGCAGTTGGAGAAATGGGCGCTTTCGAAAAAGGTAATAGTTTCTGGTATTTATATAAACCTGGCGACGACGCCAGCAGGTTATAACATAATCTTCGCAGTGGCTGGGGGGCGTGGAGTCGAAACTATATCCTTGGAGCAAGCCTTGAGCCTGATAACGGCTGACGATGCTGTCAGGTCCATCTCTCAGGCCCTCTGCTGCCTCTGCGGACTCTGCTTCTGTTGCCTCCTTCTCGTGCTCACCTCAACTACCTCGTCTCGTGCCTGCCCGGTAGCCTTGTGTGGCTCGGGAAGAACTTGCGCCGTGTTGAACTTGGACGTCGTCGCTGACTTCCCCCAAGGATATGATGGAAGCCATGGTGGCGTCGCAGTTGTTGGCATGAAAGGGCCCGCCCGACAGACGAGTCTAGATAGGGGAAAAGGTTTTTCTTCTCTAGACTGCGTGACGCCAATGTGTCCTTTTGCATGTCACTCTCCTTAAGTTTCAACAGCTCTTTCCTTCAAGTGATTCTTACTGTATGTGGGAACTTTACTTGCGAGTCACACGCACTGTGTCGTCACACATTAAGCCCCTTGACCATAATCAGCCAACTAATATACAGTGCCAAGTACCTCGTTCGCACCCTGGACCCCTACAAGCCCAAAGCCAAGGCCCGCCACGTGATTGTCGATCATGTACAGATGCCGCCATATCTAGCGCGCAGGTACCTTGTTCCTCGCACCTGAAGCCGCCCCCATCATGGTTGCGGTAAGAAGCCATCGTCAAATTTCATCTCAACCTCTTCATTGCCTCAAACAGCCGACCTCGTCGCTCACGCCGTGAAGCCAGGGACTGGCATCCTGGCAAAAAGATGGCGAAGCAATGTCAAATTCTCGTCATGGCCAGCGGCAACGGGTCCAACTTCCAGGCGCTCTGTGACGGCGTGGCCAGCGGGCGCATCCCCGATGCGACCATATGCCGGCTCATCGTGAACAGGGGCAAGGCCTACGCCACGACGAGGGCGGAGAAGCACAACATTCCCTGGGAGTACTACAACCTCATCTCTCACGGCTTCCAGGCACGCGGCGAGACGGACCCGGCCAGGCTGCAGCAGGCCAGGGACAAGTACGACGCCGCGCTGGCCGAAAAGGTGCTCGCCAGCGAGCCCCGGCCGCAGCTCATTGTCCTGGCCGGCTGGATGTACATTTTTGGCGAAAAGTTCCTCGACCCCGTCGGCGCGGCCGGCATCAGGGTCATCAACCTGCACCCGGCGCTGCCAGGTCTGTGCCCGTCCTCGACCGCCAGCGCGCGCACTTTGGCTTCATTCAAGCTTGCTGACTCGTCTCATGTAGGCAAGTATGATGGCGCTCATGCCATTGAGCGGGCTTTTGAGGACTTTTGTGCCGGCAAGCTGGAGAACAACAAAACCGGCATCATGGTCCACAACGTTATCAAGCAGGTTGACCAGGGCCAGGCAATCATGACGCGCGAGATTGAGTGTCTGCCCGGCGATGATCTGGCTAAGCTGGAAGAGAGGATACACTCGCATGAGCATGAGCTCATTGTAGAGGCCACAGCCAAAGTTGTTGCCGATATCGTCACTCGGACGCAATGAAGCAAGTTTCGCTCCGACTTCCGGTTCCAGTGCGCAACAGACGCCATGGAGGCGGCAGAGGCAGTAATATGGCAACTCTGTCACCCATTCGTCATGGCAATTCGCGAGGACAGGACGAGGCTCAGCCATAGCGAAAGGCTTCATCGCATCCAAGATCCTATCTTTTAAGCGACCTATGATCCTAAAGCAACGCTCAGGAGAGAATGAGTGTCCCATGTTCTCCTGCAATACAAAGATCTCCCTGCAAGAGTCCAGTAACAAAAATTCGGGTATAGATATCGTTCATTCTGTCCATCGCTGTTTCTGAAGTCGTAAACATACTCGGCAAGCCTGGACTTGGTGGACGTCACCATGGCCTGAACAGCCACGGCCAGAGAGGTCGTGAAACTTGGCTAGCCATCGCACGGCTTCATTTCAAGCAATGGGATGTTTCAAGACTCATGTCGCTTGCTCTCCATCGCGGCAAGGGCCACAGTCTGCTGAGCAGCCTCGGTGCTTGAATGGCACCGCGATTTCGCCACATGTCAAGCTGAGCGATACCGCCATTCGCAAAGAAGGTCCGTCTCCCGTCTCATCTCCGTAAGCGCAAACCTCTCGCCATTCTAGCCACTCGACGGTCGGCATGACGAGCAGACGCCTGCATTTCGTGCAAAGCAACCCGCCCGACCTCTTTTGCTCCGTCGCGCGGGCCAAGAGCTGTCGGAGGGGCGATAGATCATCTGGGATGTAATGCTCCAATTCGGGCAGGTGGCTGCTGTTGTAGCACGTCCGAAGGGCGACTTCAAGGAGACTCGGTACACGGCTTGAGCTTCGCGGCGCAGCCCCTGTAGAGTCTACCGCGACTCGTTCAGACATGTCCCCCGTCGGCAGCCTGAAACCTGAGAATACTTTTCCTCTCGAGTCGGACAACTGAAGAGGCGATCGACCAAGGTGGATGGTGAGAAAATGAGCATCCGGGTCGTCTTGGTCGGTCATGAGGGCCCGCTGGAAAGGTGTCTCTGGTTGATCATATGGATTTGGGTGCAAGACCAGCTTGCGTAACTTACCACCGGGCTGAAGCAGGTCGAGAAGCTCAGCTGGGAGGTGTCGTAATCGGTTCAGCGATACATTGAGCTGCTCAAGGTTCTTGAGTTGCGCAATGGCGGGCGGAAGCTCTCGAAGTTTGTTTCCTCGCAGGCTCAGAATCGTTAAATGAGATAGGTCGAATATGCTCTTGGGGATCCACCTCAACCGGTTCATGGCGAGATAGATTTCCAGCTCGGGATCTCTTTGCTCAAAGGCGACGTCCTTTGTCACGAGCGGGATGCAAGTGAAATTGGCCAGTGGCTCAATGGTCTCGTCCGAGATCTCGTCCAGCCCCATGGCCCAAAGGTCGATCCTTTCTGAGCACTGCTCAATGCACCTGCGGACCGTCTCGCGTGCCTCCAGCTCGGCATTCGACACTCGTTCGATCGACCGATGTTCGAGCTGAGGAAGCTTGGATCGCGGCGCCGTGCCTAGCTCCTCCAAAATCTCCTCATTATCTGTCCCATCGCTGCCCAAGAAGACACCACTGTCGAATTGGCGCGTTAGAGTCCTCTTGAGCGGCCTCGGTGCAGGATTGGCCTCGCCGAAGGTCGAGTCTGACGAGGTGGGTTGCTGCTGAAACCACGACCCGATATACCGCTTCTTTCGCCTTCCCTCGACATAGTTGTCGAGACCAGGATCATCGTCGCTCGAAAAGACTGCAGGGTCGCTCGAATTGAAAAGAGACGAAGATGCATTCGCCTCGTACAAGTCGTTTCGACCACGCTTGCGATGGGCGTTCACGAAGCGTCTTTGCGGCTGGTCCGTGGCGGCTGCGGGTAGCCGAGGCAATGAAGGCTCCTCTGCCATTGTGCGATCCTGGACTATTGGCGGGCAGTTTTGGACTTTGGAGCGAGACGCATTGATGTGCGCGCTGAGCGCCGCAACGTGAACGGTCTGCAGCGCTTGAGGTGATGGATGAAGGCAGCAGAAGAAACGCGAAGCGAACGCGACTTATGCGATAGCAGAATTGATGGCGCTGGCGCTGGCGCAGCCACTAACGAACCAAGCGTCAGGCTCTTTTGGTGGCCCCACACGGCGGCCAGGGCGGGACGCGTCGGAAAGAGTCCCCCGAAAGTGAAGCGGGGCCGGACGGGCGGAAGGCTTGCCGGATAGTACCGCCACTCGACGGGATCAGTCCGCGTCTTCGATAACATGGTCCGACTCGACAGCAATCTCGTGGGTGTCGTCTTCGTAACGTCAGGTCGGCCTACTTCTTGGCCAAGCGTGCAAAGCACAGGCGAGCAAGACCACGCAGGCAAACCGTTCTTCATCAAAGATCGTCATCGCCGTGAAACTCGGATGCTGTATCGGTCGCCGGTGTACCTCGGTAAATATGAATCCTTCTCTGACAGGCCCGGGGAACTCAGTCCCAGTCATCGTCTTCGTCGTCGGACTTGCGTCCCCTCCCGGCAGTCCCTGTCTTGATGCTCTTGCCAGCAAGCCGCTCCTCCTCGGCATCCTCCGCAGCCTGTCTTCTTTTCACCACCCGCATGTCCGTCTCGGGCACAGCACCGACCTCTACCAGGATATTGTCGATATGTTGCATCTTGGTTCGCGTCCCTCCGAGTGTCATAAGTGTCACGACTTGCTTGACGATATCGCCATTGTTGTACACCAAAATCGTGGGGCAGTTTCGGTCGGGATAGTTCTCTATGGCCTGGCTTGCTCGAATCTCGCAGAACTTGACATCTCCGTATTCTTTCGCGGCTTGGCGCCAAAGCTCGGAGAGAACTCTGGACTCGACGTTGTTGCCCATGGACGAGGTAAGGTTGACCAGTACGGGCCCGTTCTTGGATGCATCGGTTACCTCTCGCTGATATTCTGGTTTTGAGAGCGGGTAAACGCTGCCATGGATTGCCTTTTTTTGCAGATTGCTCAGCTCAGCCATTCGCTTTTGTCGGTATTTGTCGAGAAAGTCTTCGTCCTCTAGATCTTCCAGCTCATCAAGTTCGTCCAAGTCTTTGCCCTCTAGCCGGTTCTCATGAGCTAGGCGCCTCCCCTCGAGTATGGCCTCCTCGATCATGGGCGTGGGGCTAGGTGGTTTCTCTGGAATGACTCCATGTTTCCGCAGGATATCGTTCCTACGACCAGTCAGGGGCTACCGAACCTTGAGCTTCGAGGCACACATACCATTCCGTATCGGCGTTGGGGTCGTCAATGGGGACGGCAATGCGTTGGTCGCCAGGCGCTGCCATGGCTGTAGATTGTCTCGACCTGGGACCGCGTGAGCAGCAGAGCGATTTTCAGCGCGTATTCTCGTTGTGCTGCAGTAAACAAGTCGGCGCAAAGAGAATGGAAGGGCAAAGAGCTCGGTGCGAATAGCGCTCCAATCAATGGCGGGTGCTCCGTGCTCGAAATGCACGCTGGATGCAAATGCACAATCTGGATGCACAGTGGTTGCCCCACGTACGGGCTGCACAAATGAGTAATGCATTGCTAGCTCCTCCCCCGCGAAGTTGGGGCTGAGGCGACGACAGGCCAATTAGATGCATGCATCAGCGGGTCACGTGGTGTTGGGCCTGAAAACCCTACTGGACTAACCCATTTTTGGACGAATTCCCGCCAGAGGCGAAACCGCCTGTGCCCCCTCAGAGCCCAGTGAACTTTTCCTCGCTTAACTCCTCTCACCCATCTTGCGAGCCTCAAATCTGTCGCCAGATTTCGTCAAGCATCTCGATCCTCGCAAGATACCGACACCCAACGATCCTCGAGATAATCAGTCAAGATGGTGAGCCTCGATTGCCCTCGCTGCTCCCGCCGACGGTCCCCGACGAGAGAATAGCTGTGGGGTCGTGTGGGAAACGGGAGATGTCCAGGCCATCGACAGCATCAATCCCGCGAACGACATCCATATCCCTTCTCGACGAAACAGACCGACGGCGGCCGAGTCTCTGGAGACGCCCCGTGTAGCAGTCATGCTGACTGCGCTCGACTTAGGTTCTCGCCGTTGATCTCCTGAACCCTTCGCCGGCCGCCGAGGCCAAGAAGCACAAGCTCAAGGTACGATGGCGACGCCTAACGATGAAGGAACACAGCCGACAGCTTCTCTAACACCCGCCGCCTCCAGACTCTCGTCCCCGCCCCCCGATCCTTCTTCATGGACGTCAAGTGCCCCGGCTGCTTCACCATCACGACCGTCTTCTCCCACGCTCAGACCGTCGTCATCTGCCAGGGCTGCACCACCGTCCTGTGCCAGCCCACCGGTGGCAAGGCCAGATTAACCGAGGGCTGCTCTTTCCGAAGAAAGTAGACGCTTTGCGGCGACTACTTTCCTTGGGATATCATGACTCTTATGGTTCAACTCACGGTGGTCATCTCGGATCTGCAAAACAACCCGATCGTCGGCGTGGGCGTATAGACAAGCAACAAACCTCGCAAACATAATCCAACTCTTTGCAGATAGAAGATGGGACACCCAAAACTGGGGCGTTTGGGGTCTCCGGATATCTTGCATGGCACATCATTCATGTCGTTTTTTCCGTTTCGCGCGCGCCTTGACCAGAGAGTCGACTCTTGAGGCAGGGACAAGAAGACTGCACGAGGTGGACAGCTGGAGAATGCTTTCCACGAGTATCCGGAGACGGCTGGAAGGCCGGCTGGGTGCGAGGACGTGGAATCGCTAGTTTGATGATCGCTTCATCTCTGGGTACAGTGAGTGGATGGGGACGCGCACTGTACTTGCGAAATTCAAAGGATTCCACGAATATTCTGCTCTGGCGTCCGTGACTGTGCCGATGCAGTGAGGGGAATGTTTTCGTTATCCATTAGTGACACCGCCGCGAGAGCTGCCCTGGATCGGTGACTGACCATGAATACTAGTTGCGCTGAGAATCAGTTACCCTTTCAGAGCGCTGCACCCGATTGGCTCTTGTTCACGCGGCTCTTGAGCTGACGGCAATCAGAACTTGTTCTTCTAGTCCATTTCTGGCTCTGAAACATTCGTGCTGGTTCTGCAGCATCCAAGTAGTTGCGCACTTGGGAGTGCTCTCGATGTGGAAGTTTGACTACCCTAGACCTCCCGTTGGAATCTCGGGGGATTTGGTCAAATGTTGTTATCAAGGTTCTGTGGCCTCTTTTTGCTTTATTGGAAGTAGAAATCAAGGCAAGCCACCTTTGCGAGAGTGCAGTGCCCAAATCGCGTTGCTTGCTTTCAATGTCGAGCACCTTTTCTTTCATGAACCGTGTCATCAATTGCTGTGCAGATCCGGAGCAATCTTGCTGCATCGATGACTAAGCTTGTAACGGCACTTTACGCGAACAAGACGCGTCAAACGCGACTTCCGTTTCCGCTCCTGCTACGAGTCGGGCTCCACTTTCCCTCCCACTGTGTGTTCCAAGTAAGCGCCTGCAAATTTCGGGGGAAGCCACGCACCAGCCCCAGTGTCCCCAGCAACCACGGCGCCAAACCCTCTTCGACTCCTTTCTCCTTTGCAAGCCGAGCCAACCACAAAGCCAACAAGTCGCATTCCGAGTCTCTTTTTGCCTTTCATTGCGCTGCGGACCATCTCCCCTCCATCACCTCTGCCGTCCTGTCTCTTCTACTTCTTTCTCATCCCCTGCGACTCGCGGCCCATCAACCCCCTGGCTCGATCCCCCACACATATGCGCCGTGACCCTCGTACAAGACGCTGCAGCTGAGACAAGAACCAATTGAACTGCGAGACAAGGGAGGCTCCGACGTCAATTGGGCTTCTGGAACGCGGCGGCCTGCTGAGACTACGTCCTTTCATTGAGCCACTTGGCCGGCGCCGCGACAACGTCTCTCTGTTTTGCCAACCATCCTTCGCCATCGCTGCTGCATCCCGCAAAAATCCTCCCAAATCATCGACCGCCAAGCCATGTCCTCTCATCGAACCAAGCGCCCCTTTGCAGGCGCCTCGGCCGACCCGTCGCAGCGCCAAATCACATCTTTCTTCCCCGCAGCCGAACCGACGTCATCCTCGAGCCCTGCATCCGCCTCGCCCCAGGCCGCCAGCTTCCCTGTCCTGCCCTCGAGCATCCAGGCCAACCTGCTCAGCGTGGGCATGCGAGTGCGCAAGTCGGTTCCCGAGGGCTACAAGACAGACGGCACCAGTGCGTTCAAGCTCTGGACCGACGTCGCTACGATCCCTGGTCGCGCATCCGCTGGCTCGGCGGCGGCGGCACGGGCGTCTGCTAGAGAGCTCCTCCCCTTTTGCGGCATCAACAAGGTCGGGGGCCTAGCGACGCAGTCCGGCCTTGCTGCTGACGAGGACGACGATGTACCCGACCTGGACGCCGTTCCCGAACTCACCTTGTCCCAAGAGAGTGTCGAGAGCAACGAGCCCGAGCCAACGCGGAAGCGCATCTTTGACGACGACGATGACGACGACGGCTTCATTCCCACAGACGACAAGGCGTCCTGGTCGATGTCGAGTAAGATGTGGGACACGCAAAGCGGCAATGCCCGCATCATGGCCATTCCCCGTTCACGGGTCAAGAAGAGCACGGCGGCGGGCCAGGAGAACGTGGCCATGGACGAGGATTTCGAAGAGGCCGACTTTCTCGTCTTTGGTGAGAATAGAGACATGGATCTTTCACGATGAGGCTTGAATTCGGTATTCACTACTCGTCTTGCTGTTTGATTATACTGGATAGGATCAGGGGTTCGTGTCAGGTGGACGGACGAGCGGCATAGATTGCACATCATGACAGTGGGCATCCCTAGCCCAGGCGAGGTATCAACGGGTACTGAGGCGTTGGCGTTTACAAGGGCTCCCGCCGGCTATGCGGGACTTGCATTTTTTCATGTGTTCCTCCGGCAGCGCCAATGCGCGCCGCGAGATGGTTATGTACAATTGCATCAAGACTCTCGCTCGATCCCATGGATGGCGGAGCGAGACTGTTAACCCAAGGGTATCAAATGGACTTTTTTCGAGACACACACGTGCCGTTTTCCTTGCCAGTGTCCGGCTCCGCTGTAAGCCCAGGCCCCCTGCCAATTTACGGCACCAAACAGCAACATTCCCATGAATGTCCTTTCCATGTCCTCGTCCCTACAGCCCGACAAAGGGCTCGCGGAATTCGAGTAAATCGCGCTGCCCGTAGTACTCGCCCGCCACGGTGAGAATCATACTGAGCGTGGCGCGCATATTCATCCGCAGGCGGAGCCGGGCGGCCTCGGCTTCGTCGTCATCCGTCTCGTCGGGTCGATTTTCCAGCTTGGACAGCAGGGCCTTTTTGGCGCCTTCCAGAGCCTGGCCGTCGTCATCGTTGGCATGTGCGGCCTCGGGCTCGTGATGCTCGCCCGAGTCCGAGGAGAGGTCCATTTCGACAGAGTCGGTTTCTTCCTTGACGCTGTCGTTGGACACTATTTCTGCAGTCGGCGAGGACTCTTTCTTGACCAGGTCATCTTGAACCATGTGCTCATGGGACGAATCCTCAAAGACATCGGTCTTGAGGTGCACTTCCCCCTCTGACATATCGGCATCGGCACCGCTCACGTCGACTTCTTCGCCAATCTCGCCGTCTTCGTGCAGTCCCAGGGCGTCGTCCTCCAGCTCTGCCCTCAGCGCCGCCATCTCGGCCAGGGAGCGTCCCAGCAGCACGGCGCGGCGGCCGAGGTCGCGGATCGACGCCGTCTCGGCAGAGTCAAGCTCCCCGGGGTCGGGCAGGCGCGCCAGCAGACCCCATAACCACTGGCTCGTGCGCTCCGTGAGCGTGTGGCCGCCGCGGAGAAAGTTGCCGCCGAGCAGGACGTCGAGGACGCGCAGGACCGTATACTTGTCCATAATGGCGAGCTGCAGAGGGTGTGGGTTGGCGGTGCGCAGGACGGTGGCCCATTTGCGAACCGTCGACGGGTTGCGGTCGAGGTAGGTTGGGCGCGCGGAAGAGAGGCGCTTGGCGGCGCCGGGGGGCGGTCGGGAGTGCAGGGCGCGGCGCAGGGCACGGTATCGGTCTAAGATGGACGCGAAGTAAGCCTCGTGAAGCTCCTTTTGCCGAGTGTCGTCGTGGGCGTCAAGCTCCCCAAGGTCATGGTGAGTCTCGGACGGCCTCGCAATGTAGGCACCGTCCTCGTAATACGCATGTTCGTCGTCTAGGGTGACGGCATGGGCATCTTGGTGCAGGTCTGGTTCCTGTTTGACGTGGCCGTCTTCGGCAGTATCGCCGCGAGCGTGTCGCTCGAGTTCGGGGGGTAGCTGGGGGCCTAGACCCCTGGTCGGGGCAATGAGCAGGTGAGGGATGCCATATGACTCTTGTCTACTCAATCTGGCGTATTAGCATCACCTAAGCTCCGGCCGTCTTAGCAAAGGCGAGTCTTTGGAGGCATGGCAGGAGAGCAGGTCAGGCAACGTACCGTACAGATTGGAGGTAGGCCATGGCGTCGGCATCATCCTCAAAGTCCGACTCCTCGCCGTAGGGAATCGTGGTGGCGTCGCCCAAGTTGGAAAAGACGTATTTCTGGCCCCAAGTGGGATCGGCGGCAGAGCTCTGATGGTGATGACGGGACTGGGCACCCGTCAGTCTCTTTGGCCGCTTGGGGGTGGGCTCGTCGTCGGAAACCTCGCCTTCGTCCATGTCGTCGTAGTCG
This sequence comes from Hirsutella minnesotensis 3608, assembly GCA_000956045.1. Lineage (NCBI taxonomy): Eukaryota > Fungi > Ascomycota > Sordariomycetes > Hypocreales > Ophiocordycipitaceae > Hirsutella > Hirsutella minnesotensis. The sequence continues at coordinate 190,425 of KQ030522.1, read as the reverse complement.
CGCTTCGACGACATGATCGCGACAGGGGTTCCAGCTGTTGGACTGCGGCAAGCTAGGATGCCAAGTGCTGAATGAAGTCGCAATCGATGGTCCTGAGTGTGTTGGGTCTCACGGGTCGAGATGGAGAGGCGTACGTGGTGAGTGGAAATAATGTGTGATGTAGAGGTGAAGATGGGAAAATGAATCAAAAGCACATATTCGTACTTCGGGCGGAAACAGCTCTAGTGCTTGTGTGGATACCGTCCTACCCTAGACCTCGCCTCGAGCATGACGCCGTCTAAGATTTTTTCGATACTGGCTGTGCAGCTCTCTTCCAGCCCTCTCGAGACCTTTTCCCCGTTATCAAGCGCATCCTACAGCACATTGGCATGCGACAAACGCTCAGGATCCATCCAGCCAGTCCCAGAATCTAGTACACTTGATCCAACGGCCTTCTCCGCCAAGTACTGCAATGGATTCGTCACGTTCATTGGATCCTTGACGGAAACGGACGGATACATAGACCTGTTTTGTGAACACTCTCAAGTATGGAAGAGTTCTTGTCCCAGTTGTTGCGGGAGGATTCGCACATGGCCTGAGGTCTTCAAGAGCGTGCTTTTATCCTGGCGAGGTGATTCGCAGAGACTTGTGGGCTACGTCATCTCCACATCAAATCATGCACCCCAGCAAGTACCCGCAAGTACCCACAAGTACATGTGTCCCTCATGCACCAAACCCGTCTGCACAAGCTTCAATTGGCGACAGCTCCTCCACGACTGATAATTTTCTACGACCAAGCTCCTCGCCTCGCCAACATCCACCCACCAGGCGCGGCCGCACCGAGGCCCGGCGTCGCATGTCGTTGCTGAGACAGCCATGAGGGCAGCATGCACGCGCTGCCGCCCCTCGCGCCTCTGCTCCGGCGGCAGCCCAGGCGTCCTGCGCGCGCTGCCTCGACGCTCGTCGTGTCGCCGTCAACAGAACACGAGCAGCTGCAACCACTTTGTCGAAGGCGGTGAGGGCTCCAGCTCTTGGATGAAGAGACCCGAGAAGCCACTGACACCGCTACAGGCTCAAGGGGGTCTACTAGTCATCAACCGCAGCCGCTGCTCCCCGGCGCCAAGCCGTTCCGCCTCGCCGTCAAGGACAACATCGCGACGGCCGACTTCCCCACGCAATGCGCCTCGCGGATCCTCGCCGGCCACGTCTCGCCCTTCGAGGCCACCATCGTCCGGCAGCTGCGCGCCCGCGGCGCCACCGTCGTCGGCAAGACCAACATGGACGAGTTCGGCATGGGCTCCCACTCGACAAACTCAGCCCACGGCCCCGTGCGGAACCACCTCTCCCAAGACGAGCCCCTGTCCGCGGGTGGCAGCTCGGGCGGTAGCGCCGTTGCCGTGATGCTCGACGATGCTGACCTTGCTTTGGGCACCGACACGGGCGGTTCCATTCGCCTCCCGGCCTCGTATACGGGCGCCGTTGGATACCGGCCTAGCTACGGCATGCTGTCCAGATACGGTGTCGTGGCGTATGCAAACTCGCTCGATACAGTCGGCTTCTTGGCCCGCCGAGTACGGCCTATACTAGATCTCCTGACCGAGACCCAGCTCGACAAGGAGCACGATCCCCTCGATCCCACGTCACTGCCTCCTACCACCCGCCAGCGATGCGCTCGGGCCTGCCCCCCACAGCTCCAAGCCAGCTCGCAGCTGACGGTCGGCATCCCGCTCGAATACAACATTGCCGAGCTCGATCCAGTCATCCGAAGAACCTGGACCGCCACGGCCGACGCGCTCGTGTCCGTCGGCGCAAAGGTCGTCCCCGTTTCCCTGCCTTCGACAAAGGAGGCCCTCTGCGCGTACTACGTCATCGCCGCCGCCGAGGCATCTTCCAACCTCGCAAAGTATGACGGCGTGCGTTACGGCAACAGGCCCCAGGGCCGTGGCGACGCCGCCGGCGACACGCTCTACTCGGAGACGCGCGGCGCCGGCTTCGGTGACGAGGTCAAGCGCCGCATCCTGCTCGGCACCTACAGCCTCAGCTCGGCGGCCATGGACAATTACTTTCTGCAGGCGCAGCGGGTGCGGCGCCTCATCCGGCGCGACTTTGACCGCGTCCTGCGCCTGGCCAACCCGCTCTGCGACGAGGGCCACTTTGATCTGTGCGACATGGCCGAGGACACGGCGCTCGCCGACAAGCGCGGGCCGCCGCAGGTCGACTTCATCCTCTCGGCCACGGCGCCCTCGTTTGCGCCGGCGCTGCGCGACGTCATGGCTGGCGGCGCTGGTCTCGACGCCTACATGAACGACGTATTCACGGTGCCGGCCAGTCTCGCGGGGCTGCCGGCCGTCAGTCTGCCAGCAAGGACGCCCGAGAGCCGTCTGCCCGTCGGGCTGCAGCTCATTGGGCAGTTCTGGGACGACCGGCGCTTGCTAGCCATGGCGGAGAGGCTTGCAGCGCTGCTTGCCTCCAGAGGGGAGTGATGTTTGTCGACGTTTCGGTTTATACAAAGTGTGGCATCGCATTGCATGAGGTCTATAGATGACATTTGTACGAATAGATTTTGGAGCAATTCGAGACATGTAAGCAGGCAAGGCGTGGAGTTGTGAACAGGCGTTAAGTATAGTATATAAAAGGGTATCTATTCGTTTCATCTAGGACTCTTGAGCCCAGGTCGTTGGCCGGTACTTTAGTCGCATACATTGAGAGAGCAGCGAGCTTGGTGATTGTGACTACCTATAGTCTGTGAAGCTGTTCTTGCGCCCAGCTGCGTTGCGTCTTGCCTGGTGGTCGTCTGCGGCAAACAGGTGTTTGCTAGTGATTTGGTGAGGTTCGAGTGTCTCTTTATCGTGGGTATATCGCGAAGCGCCATCTTTTGGCGCAGCAGGACGAGCAAGTCAGCCGAGGTCGACGTGCTCAGCTTCAAGTCGAATTTCATAATGCCCATTTAGCATTTTGTGAGCCCCATGGCATGGGCCAGCAAGGTTGGCTGGTATTGTCGCCGGAGATGACAATGTCTTGACATCAGACGGCCTTGGACTCAGGGCGAGCGCGAACGGGAACGACTCCTCGATCTGGTTGATCTTTGCTCTGCATCATGCTCCGAAACCTCGCCCGACTCGTTTGCACCGCCGTTTTCTCTCTCGGCTCCGCCACCAGCCTCCTCATCCTCCTCGAGCAGGTCCTCGAGGTCGCCGAGAGGGCTGACGCGGGGCTCGAGAACCTCGAGGTCCTCGAGCACGTCGCGACTCGGCATCTTCCACAAACTCGTGGCGCAGACGCGGTCCTTGTGCAGCAAGTCGTCGACAAACTCATCCATGTACGTCAGCGAGACGGCGCCCGTGCGGCCCTTGCGGCGCAGCTTGCGGCGGTCGGCGAGAAAGGGCTCGAGCGCGGTGTAGACGCCGGGCGCCGGGCGCGTCAGGCGCACGTAGAAGCAGGCGAGGGCGCGCAGGTACTTGAAGTGGTCGCCGCCGCGGGCCAGGTAGGCGTCGACGACGGCGTCGGCGGGCGCCAGCTCGAGCAGCTTGAAGGCCAGGCACAGGAAGGGGCTGGGCTTCTGGGCGGCGCCGTGGGTGCCGCCGACAAAGGACACGTGCTCGACGACGCGGTCCACGACGTCGGCCTCGTTGACGCCGAAGCACTGCTCCTGGTAAAAGTACGAGTCGACGATGCGGTCGCGCACCGCCTTCTCCATGATGGTCGCCGGGTTCAGCCCGTTGGCCGCCAGCGCCGCCGACGTGCCCCGGTTGTCGAGGAACCGCCGCGCGTCGGCGCGCACCACGTCGTCTCGCGGCATGGCTGGAGGGGGGGGGATTGACGCGCGTCGGCTGTGGATCGGATTTGGGGGGTTTGGTTGCGGGCGTGCGGCGAGGGTTGAGAAAAAAAGAGGCCAAGTGAGGCGAGCTACGTAGTACGTATTCGTACATCACGAACTACCTACAGACGGCGGTGGTGGGGCGGGATTGGAGCTACCGGGGATGCGGGGCGATAAGATTGTTGCCGTGTCAACGGAGCTGAACCCCGGCCGGCTACCGAAGCCGCTGCTCGAGTTGCGCCCATATATAGCATACGGGTCCAGGAAAGGCGGGCGTTTGCGGGTCACACAAGACCGACGGCCATGATTTGAAGGTTGGAGCATGAAACAGCTCGAACAGCATTCCTGACTGAAAGCCACCAGACGACACGCCCGCCGCCATGCGCAAGGTCGTCCTCAACTCGTCCGAGGTCTCGGTCCTGGCCTCCATGACCATCAGTACGCCGACCACTCCTCCCCCTCTCTGAACGAACCGCAAGTCCCTAACGCGTGCCCGTCTCCGCGGCAGTCGTGCTGTGCACGCTGGCCCTGTTCCTGAGCGGCTACGCCATCCAGCAGCGCACGCTGCGCGACCTGCGCGCC
>KQ030522.1:106745-185959 GCA_000956045.1 Hirsutella minnesotensis 3608 | reverse complement strand
CGGCCAGGCAGCGCGCCGTGGTGGAGCGGCTCAAGGCGCAGGTCGCGGCCAAGTCGTGGGCGGTCGAGCATCCGGATCCGCTCAAGGCCGGCCGCATCCCCGTGACGCGGGCGGAGCGGCGCCGGATGATCAAGGAGGAGATTCGACGGCTGGCCCAGCCGGAGCAGCGGACGTATTACCAGCGACGGCTATGGTAGACGACGCCTGAAATAGGACTATATACGACAGCAGCGATGACATGGTGGACAAACAGGACATGGGAACACTACTCTACGATTACGGATACCTTTTTGGACATAGTTAAGGCAATCCTTTGCACACAATAAACGAATCGAACCACACAAGTCTGCAAAGCACGACGCACTCTTTTCCCAGCCGTAATTAGCTGAGCTCTATTCCGACCGGCATCAGCCCACTCGCTCTCCGGTCCATCGCGTAATCACCGTCATTGCGCGTGCTTGGCGCCCCAAAACAGGCACACGTCCAAGCCGCCTGGGCACGTTTCCTTAGCCGAGGCGGCCGCCGGCGCCGGGCGAGCCGGACGCGAAAGCGCCGGACTGCGGAGCAAAAGGCGTGTGCAAGCAAAGAAGAAAAGAAGGCTGCTCTCGGCGAGCCTGGCGGGGGGCGTGTATGCGGCAAGCGGCCAAGGACGACGCACACGAGTTCGGCTATTCTGTCGTGTAAGACGGCCATGTCCCCTAGAGGCTTCTCACGAGACGCAGGCGCACCCCCTTCTGCTCGGCATAGCCCGTGAACAAGCACGCCATGCAGGAGACGACGAGGGGGGGGGGTCCAGCGCGCACCGCATCACGACCTGGGTTCAAGACGATGAAAAGAAAGCCCGGCATAATGACAGGTTTGGTACGAAGTAGTTGTAGAGAAGTATTTAGAACCGAGAAGAGACACGCGGCGGTCGGGTTGTACGATGCGGCCGGAGTTCGGAACCGGGCTTTTTTTTACTTTCCTTTGCCTAAAACACTTTTTTTTTGCGCTCACGTCCATTCCTCGGTCTGTCGACTTTTCAGACGTCTGCAGAGTCCGCGGAAGCCGGCCCCGTTTTCGCCCGCCGGGATATCCATGCCTGCCAAGCACACTCTCCAAACCGGTTTTCCCTCTCCGTTGCTCTTTCATGTTTCCCACACGCCCCTCTTGTATTGGCGTTGCAAAAAGTCGTCACGCACGCACACACATTCACCGATAGCTTCCCCTTGGCGAGGAGGAGGCTGTTCACCGAGCAGGGGTGGAGGAGCAAGAGGGAATCCGTGGATGCGCACCAGGCAACCATGGTCGAGATCCGCTCAAAGCTTTACCGGGGGTCTGCAAGGTGAGGATTAAAACAATGACGTAGATCCTCGTGGTCGTCATCTGCGTCGTCGTCGTCATGGCTCGAGGCATCTCGGCGGTTTCGCGCGCTCCCAAATCACCGAGACTCGACAATCGAGACTGCGGCGGCGCACGGAGTGAGATTGGGAGCGGCGGGCGGGTAAAGAATTTCACGCACGCCTCCCAGGACGAGAATAGGCAGCGTCTTGTTTCATACCCCTCCGCACGCTGTTTTGGACGACTGGACAATGAGAGCCCAGAGGGACCGGTTTAGCAGCTCTGCATTTCCGAGGCAGGTACCGGGCGGGCCTGGACGAATTGTCTTCTTGTTCCTTATTCCGTGCTAGGCGTCGGTTAGACAGCACGCCGCCCAGGCACACGGCGTCGTGAGTGGCCCGAGGAACGAGACGGGTGTGTCGAGAGTCTCAGGACCCCCTCTTCAGCACATTCCAGACCCGGGTTCACGCAAGAAAGTCCAGCTCGTTCCTTGGGCGGCGGCACCGAGAGACGTCTCTCCCGCAGGCCGGCTGTTGAGTGCTCGCATGGGATGTCTCTGACTCTTTGTATCCCGCCGGGGACACTACAGCATGTCTCTGCCATCCCTTGTTTCTCTCCCGCCCATGTGTTATCCTGAGGATGGCAAGAAGAAAGGGCCCGCAGCCTTGTCTGTCCAGCTGTGCTCGGCGGATACTTGTAAGTCGGGGCCCACGAATATCTCACCTTTTTTCATCGTGGCGTCTCTGGTCAACACAAGGGGGTGGCGACTGGTCCCGAATGCGCCGTGAATCAAGCACCAGGGGAGCCGAGGCCCGCGTGTTGGACGATACCCTTGATTGCCAATCCTTTTCGGCACCGCGGTTGCGCAACTCTGTGGAATCCGGGGGGGTCGAGTGTCGTGGCCGTACAAGCCAACGCCCTGGCCGGCTCACCTGGCGCTGATCTGGGGTTTTGGACATGCATGGAGCTTGACCGTTCTCCGCACCGTTGGTCAGAGTCTTTGACGGAATCGGGAAAGGAGTGTTGGCCAACCAATTGGTCTGTTTGCGGGGAAAGGGTCCGTTGGTGATGACGGTGGCTTGTGAGTTCGTCGTGGGCAAGACGGCGAGGATCGAGAGAGCAAATCAACCCCGGCAGAGAAATGAGGCTGAGCATGGCGTCGCAAGATTTCAGCCACCAGCCACTGGTGCTTATATAAGGCATTCTATCTTGGTAGCCGAGCATCCAAGTTACAAGAGTCAACTCGCCATTCAAGAATCATTCAGGAGATCAAGAACAAAGCACATGGTGCGGCAACGCCAAGTAAACACCCGTCGCCGCGACGCGCGCCCCAAGTTGTCTGGACACGAACAGCACGGCGGTCCAAGCCCCGTCACCTCATCCCCCCAAGTTAGCGCGCCAGTACGTGCCCATCTTCACCCCCTCCCTCAATTCAAAGGACCTCCAAGCTACTAGGTGACGATGAAGGCCGAAGGCGCAGTGAGCCGAGTATACAAGTTAGTATTTGCCCGTGCGCACCCACGCCTCTCCCGAGTCCTTCCTTTTCCCCCTCTGCTCTTTCCCACCGGGCGTGTGGAATCAATGTCCTATGACCCGGGCGATGCGCATCACCACCCCCTTCGCTTTTCCCTGTTTTCCTCACTCATCGGCCCGCCGCAGGCCTCCAAGAAACATGTCCGATTCCGCGCAGCCCGCATATGCCACGCCTACACGTCTCGCATCTCGTCCCTACGGCCGCATTCTGGGCTCTCGAGGCCGCGAGCGAAGGAGCCGCAAGGGGCCGGCGTCCGGGCGGGGCGATGTTCTCGGCCGTCGGTCTCGGCGTGCTCATCGAGAGACGCCGTGGCTGCCTCCGGGCCGAGCCCTGCCCCTACCTCCTTTCTTCTGCCTAGCTGGCGAGCCTCGTCCCTGAGGGAAAGAAAAATGGCACGCAAGACAGGATGCTCGGTCCCTTGGAATCTCGGAAACAATCTCAGACAGGCAGCGCGCCATGGGACTCCCCCCTCCACTGGCTCGGGTCGGGGCGGACAGAGAGGAAAGGCCATTGCATTCCGTATTTCTTTTTTTTGCCTCCATCTTAGACCGTATCATCTCTGGAGCCGTGTTATTCTTGCTGCTTCTCGGATGGTTTGTAATCTCGTCGTTGCGCTCAGAACCCGACATCTCGGGTCCCGTCCTATCCGCGACCAATCACCCACCCACTCACAAATCAATCATACGTCGTATTCGTACCTTTCTAGTTACGGAGTACCCTTCGCGCCTTTTGTAGTTCTATTCACCCGTCTAGGCAACACAGCTCGCTCCGTGTCAATGGCTCCTCTGTGCCTCGACCATCCTGGTGCCTGGGCCCTCTCACTCCCGGCGCGCATGTCTTAGACCTATAGCAAGACGAACGCACGCTCTAGGGGTCTCGGCGTCCTTCCAGCTCGTCAGGGTCCCCCCTCGGGCCTCGACGTGCCTCGGCCCTCTTAGCTCTCTGTTTTTCTCTTTTTCTCTTTTATGTGTGTGTGTGTCATGGAGTACTCCGTAGGCCTGGATCCTTTTGCAAGGGAGCACTCGTGTCTTGAATCCCGAATGCCCGGCCCTGTTCCGTCGACTCCACCCCGACGGCACCCGCGTCTGGATCCTAACCCAGAGACCCTTTTTTTCCTTCTCCTTCTCCTCGGTGTGGCGCATGTGTCCGAATTCGAGGACTTGGCGCCAGAGGCCAAGGAGCCAAGCCTGCTCCCCACGGACCACTATGATGCAATTCGCTGCACCGGCGCCGCAGACCCGGGCTGTGACTGTAAGAAAAGTGACAGGAGGTCATAGGACCGTCTTTGCAAGGCCATCCATGCATGCACAGTCGCACAAGACGTTGCAGATACGAAAATAGTCACAATGCAGTCGGATGGATTGATGCCAACAAGGTGTAGAGTAAAATGGCGGCCAGGTCCGTGACCAAAGCCAGTATCTTTTGGTATGTGTTCATGAGACAATAACTATAATTACAAGATGGCAAATCGTGAGCCGCCTTGTCTGCTGTACCGTAAAGCCTCCAAAAATAAGAAAAAAGTCGCTGCATTCGTCGCTGCGTGGTATAATGTGCTGTAAATGCATGCCAGAGACCCATTCCAATCCATTCCAACTGCGCCGAGCCCCCCGTTCGAGGCTTAGTCCCTGATTTTGACCCAACAAAAAAAAAAGGTCTCCACTGCGCTCATCAAAGACACGAGCTGGCGTCATAGTAGCGCGCCCCTCATGCCGCATTCAGACATGGGACATGGCGGTGGCAGGGGTAGAGGATAATAGTGGCACGTGGGCCAAAGACGTGGGAGGATAGGATGTGAGAGAAAGAGGAGAGTGGTAATGGATATGTGGTAACAGAGAGTGTTGTGTGAGAGTGCATGTGACTTAGGAGCTGAGCTGAAGAGCATTGGGATCAATGTCCTCGTTGTGAAAGATGATGCCGCGGCGCTTCCATCCGCCTCGCTTGATAAAGTCGTCGAGGCTGTCGAGCGTCTTGATGGGCGGGCGCCGGGGCATCGTGTCGCGCTTGTAGCTGAAGTTGGGCATCGACTGGTGGCCGGCCAGCGGCTTGGCCATCGATTGCTGTTGTTCGCCGTGGCTGTCCTCGGCATCGCTGCTGTCGACAACCTCGACGACGTGGTTGTCGTCGTGCACCTCGGACAGGTCGTCCTCGGTGTCGGCCAGGGACTCGGTGTCACCCTGAGACATGATGCTCTCGACAGAGGCAATGGTCGAGTCGGACCACCGGGAACGCAGGACTGGCCTTGTCTCGACTACCTGGATGCCAAAGTAGTCGTCTGTCTCCGTCTCGTCCGCATCGTCGTCGCTCAAGGCCGACAAGTAAATGTCGACGGCCGGCGTCTTCTCCGAGGCGTTGTACGAGTAGTCGCCAAAGTAGTCCTCGGGCTCGGGTGTCTCTTGGACGTCATCCTCAATGAAGAAGGTCGCGGGCTCCTCGAAGTGGTGCTGCTGCTCAGGGCTGTGGAGAAGAGGCCGGTCACACAGACGCGGCGGCGGGATGGGCTGAGGAAAGGTCGGGTTCGAGCCGAGGGGGTCGGGGCCGGCCGCGACGGAGCGGCAGTACGCACTGCGAGAGGTGGAGGCGCGCGAGATCGAGGCGCTGCATGGCGGAGAGATGGACGAGGTGGAGGAGGCGGCTGACATTGTGGAAGAGACAGAGCTGCCAGAGGAAAGGGAGCTGCCGGATACGGAGACTTTGCGGATGTGAATATCGCGGGGCTTGGACGACGTCTTGCGCCGTTGGCTGAAGCCTCGACTCAAGGCCTGCATGGCTGTGGATGTGAGGGTAGTCGTGTTGCGAGCACACGAGCTGCTGGTGCGCATCAAACGCAAGGCGGCCGAGTCTCGTTGAAGACGGGCACGCGAGGTGTTGTAGCTCGACACAAGCGAGTGTAGTCGAGACGAAGCAGAGAAGCTTTGTGAAGTAATCGGTTGTTAAGACGCCCAATCGAAGCGATGGTCGATGAAGCTGGTGAGAGACGAAACCTCTTGTCCAGAGGTGGTCCAAGTATAAAGAGAGAGATGGGCGTTTGGATGGATCAAGATGGATCAAGACCCGAGGAGCTGGGAGGGGGCCAAGGTGGATGTATATGTATGCCGGCTGATGGGCAAAGAGGATGTGATGCCTTTGATATAGCTGGGTGCGAGATGCAGCATGCCAGACAGGATGCAAAGGGGTGGGCGTGGATGATATAGTAGATGCACAGGCAAGGCTGTCGAGATACGTACAGCGGGTTGCGTGGATGCGGACGACTGCGTGGTGCGTGTGTGTGTGTGAGCGAGAGAGTGAGAGGCGTGCTAGGGGGGTGAGAAAGAGCGCGGGTGGGTGGGCAGGGATTGACAACAGCGAGGATGGCCACGCCCCCTCCCTCGTCGACGTCTTGTTTGACGGCGAAAAGCAGAGGCGTGTGCGACAGTAAAACCGACGGATGGGAATAGACACTGGCCCACGCCCCCAGTGTGCCATGCCCCCCTCCTCGCAGGTGGCTCACTCCCCACCCCTCCTCCTTCCTCTTCGTACCCGGCCCTTACTCCACCCTCCATTATGACTCCCTTCTTTTTCCTCTTCCGACTCCTCCCTTCTCCGCCATCGTCACTTGATCAGACCGCCGCAGCAGACAGATAATAGCAGCAACACGGTAGCAGCAGCACCAGCAGCGGGCACCCGCACACCACCACCACACCACTCCCCAAGTGGAAGGCAGTCGCGGCCGAATCCCTGCCCTTGAATGCTGCCTGCCTACATCATAGCCTTGCCCTTGGTCCCTCCACCACCTCACCTCGTCTTTTTAACCTACATCTGGCCTTGTTCAAATGTCTGTGCATCTCGGATCGGAGACGAGTGGGCGACGGGAGCTTACGATGAAGCGTTTGCAATGACTGCTGCTCCTCCTCTGGCCTGGCTGTCGCCATCTCCCTTGCCAACCTGTGCGGCCGACCTGTGCGGCCGACCTCTGCGGCCGAGTCTGACCCTCTTTTTACTTCAACTGCTATTACACTCTCTTTCGTCATTCTCTCGCGCTCTTGCTGTTGTGGACAAAAGGTGTGGGTGGATTTTCTCGATGCTTTCTCGATTTGCTCTCGGGCCGCGAGAAAAAGGGAGAACATGGCAGGTCGATGAGCCATCGGCCGAAAAAGACGCTTCATGTGCTGGTCATACAACCGATTCGTCCGCAGCCACCACCGACGCGATGCGATCTACAATGGTTCCAAGGAGTCGCACGTCGCAAGCCTTTGCTGCCCATCTCGATGAATGTCCTCATCGATCAAAAAAAAAACTCAAGCGTGGCTCAGCTGCCCGTGTCCTCCCTTTCCCCGGGCGTAGAGAATCCTGATTCCTTCTTCTCCTACTAGTAGTTGACCTCTGGGCCCTCGGCAAGAGAAATTCACTTTCGGCAAATCGTTCAGAGAGTCTAGATGTGCTAGCCCGCGTGGTGCCGCCCCCAAAGTCTAACTAACACGATGCGGGCTTTTGCCCATGGTTGCCGTATGGCCATGCATGCTGCGGATGTGGGATTTTGGGTTTCCGTGGCCATCAGACATGGCGGTCAAGACGGTTATTGGCGTGAGGGGGAACCGTTTGGCTTTTTGGCGTCGCCTCTTTACGCATGCGGTGCCTGGCTAAGAAGTTGGGCGCAACGTGGGAGGCGCTAGAGCGTCGTTGCGTGATTGTTGCAGCGATTGATCCATGGGAGCAGTGATTCATGGGTGCCGTCGCTACTGGTCTCGTGCCTGAGTCTACGCCTGTCAAGGTTCGAGTGCCTGGCTCGCCGAGCTGGTGTCTCGAGTCTTGCGTCGTGGTGTTTTGATTCTCGATGTCTCGAGAGAAGCGTGCACTGGCCGTCGTGATTGCGCGTTCACGGCTTCTCTCGCCCGTCGCCGTCTTCACGCACGCAACCTGCACCGCCATGCACGCACTTTAGGCCCAAGTCAAGTCCACCAGGCACCCGTGCAGCTCATCCTCTGTCAACGCCTACGCAGGTACTTGGCGGCACCGGCGGCACCGCGCCGCGTGGCCGCCTCTTGTCAGAAGCCCGGCATGTAGGCACCGAGTCTAAAAGACGCTTTTTTGCTCGTGCCAAAACCGCCGCACGGAAAATGTACGGAATGCGGGATAGGAAGAAAGAGAAAAGGAAGGAAAAAGGCTCTGGAACGCGATGTACGGCGAGACTATGCCATGCAACCGCTGCTGCTGCAGCAAGTGTGCGTGAAACCGATGCCAATTGGCCCTCGATCGTGAACATCCGCACTCGAGTCCATCTGGGCAGGTATCACTCTGCTCCTACACGCGGCAAACGGGTACGGGCTCTTGGTGTACCAAGTCTGAAACACCGTCCGCCATTTCTCCTCCCGGATACAGCATGTCGCTTCAACCAAACCCCCCCACATCCCCCCTCCCCGATACTGTAGATCAATCCTATCACCGATCCCCCGAGCTCTTTCCTATGCGTTTCCTCAGTACGTAGCTCTCCTTGCTCGATAGTGCCCGGAGCGTTTCTCCTCCATCCCATGCCACCCATGCTACCCCCACACCCCCAAAACCTGCGCACGCCTCTCTGCCTTGGCCGTCATTGGCCGTCCGTGCACGCAAAACACCCGACGTCCGTCGATCGGCCCTCTTTTTTTGGCGAGAGAGAGAGAGAAAGAGAGGTTTACAGCACGTATACCTGCAGACGTGGACCCGGTACGCGCACCCACTGCAATTCCCCAGCCCCAGCACCCGTCTTGTCTGCATCTCCTAGGTATCGTCAAGTCGTCCCTGCCGGCAATGGCCTCTCGCGTCCTGTACCAACGCGCGTGCGTCGGCTTTTGCGTCCTCTCCCACGGCAACACTTCCATCCGATGACGCCGCCGGCACCCCATGCAGGTGTTCAAGAGAGTGCTAGTAATGTCGCTGAGTTCAAACGCGATACCGTACCCTTCGCACTCGTCCCTATCCGAGGCCGGGCTACCCCTGCCTCGAGTCGTGGGCCCCCTCCTGTCGCCTGCCTGCCTCTGCTAATCAAAGCCGTGGGCGATGACGCATGACGACAACTGACGACGATCCGAGCACGCTCGGCCCCGACGTGACGACGGGGAGATGCTGCAGTTTTGCTGTGCCCATGATCGAGCAGCCAGGTTGCCAAGATGCCTCGTAGACGAAAACCACACAGACGCACTTACACTCTGAAGATGGCCACCCAACAGCCTTCAATATTCTACACGCCGCATTCCCGCCAATATCCGGGCCTCGTCTCTGCTCGCAACAAGGTTTGGCAGTCAATCCATCGGCAACAACGACCATTCTTGTTCTGTTCCGTTCCTGGAAAAAGTCCTGCCTGTGCGCCAGCTCGCATCCTTCTTTGGCCGAGTCTCGCCTCTTTTTTTTGCCTCTGCCTACCCTGGTCCCCCCCCCTCATCCCCTCCTCCACACCATCAACCGCCGCCTTGGGGAGGATTCGAGCAGGTCGAGGACGATCCGCGATGCCGCATGCGGCCTTGGGGTTGACCGCTGACAAGCCACTCGTCCAGCGCTGCCAGAATTCCCCTCCATACACATGGCCTTGTCGCTCGTCGCTCGACCCGTCGTCCACACCTGTGAGCTTGGCGCCATGCCCCTGGCTGCCTCGCAACTTGAACCTACACATGCAGATTGGCGTCCCCCCTGTTGCCCGCGCACAACGCATCTCGGCAACCTGTCCCATCCTCACTGCTCCAGGTCCGCCGTATTCGGCATCTCTGGGGCTGCTCGTATGTTCCTGAAAATAAATGTTGTCGTACCTTTTTCCAAGCACGCCGAGGTGGCCGTGTCGTCAGCCTTTCGTCAGACGCTGTCCCAGCTGCGACATGGCGCAAGAGGGCCGGCCGCGTATTCGGGGCATGTACTTGGTAGTTTACGAGGCACGGATGGATGGATGGATGGCTGCCATGTACAGTACGATCAGCCCGCCACGACGCAATGTGACGGCGTCATGTATATTGCCATGGGGAATGGGTTCGCCACTCCAGGCCAAGGCACAAGGCACAAGGGCGTCACTGCGGGCGAATGGCGCGCAAGTTGAATGAAGATGATCTCGCCCATCAATGGGCGACTGAACGTCGTGCGTAGCTATGACGTCTTTTCCCACACCGCGACTCGCGCACCATCTGCTCCGTCCTTCATCCCTTGAGTGCGTGCTTTCGATTGTCATCTTGGGCGCTGTTGCGAGTTGCACAAGCTGTCATGCACGCGCACAAGAATGCGCGCCCATGCCCCCCTTGTCCAATTGTCGTCACCGGTTGGCTTCCCGGGTCTCGCCCGACCGACCAGGAGGCTCCGGGGAAGGGGGGTACGGTGGGCGACTACCAGCCCATTGTCGCGACGCCATTACTTCACCAGGACCGAAGCCCCCGTTAGCACGAGGAGAGCATCAGCAGCACGGAGAGAGACGGCTGCGGCCCAATGAAGAAGCAGGGGCCTTGAGGGAGGAGACGCGACACAGGGCCAGCGAGGGGCGAAAAGAAACGACGCCCGCCATCCAAAAGGGGAAAGCAAGGGAGCGACGGCCTCGAGTCTGAGTGAAGTGTGTGAGTGTGAGCAATAGCTGGGCGCAACTGCTGACCACCAGTGCCTGTTGCTGTGCCTCTGGCGTGTCTTGGCTGTCGTGCATCGCGGTGCCCAGGAGGCATGGATGTCGGAGCCTACTGTGCTTCTTGTCCCCCCTGACGGCCCGGTGGCATACTGTAGACAGGTCGACGGTCCAGGTCCATGACAATAGCGTCCTGTGGCACTCGATCGTCAACGCCTTGTAGCCTTGTGGCTGCTCCGGTGCCTGGACCAATGTGACTGTGTACCTGGACGGACTGCAACCGGCCCCCGACACGGGAACCCAACAATGACGGCCAGATACACCAGCCTTGCTAGCCGGGAGCCTGCAAGGCCGCAACGCTGGGCGGGGGACGGGAGGTGGCGGCTATCGCAGATGGCGTACTTGCGGTTCTCGTCTCCGCCCGGGGTCGGCCAGCTAAATCAGGAACATTGCTTCTCGGTCAGTCACCTGCTGTCCGTGGCGCAAGAGCTACTGCACCTAAAGACTCGCGAGCTACAGCAAGGGCCCGGTCCGCTCCAGGTCGCAGTCACGCGTGCCGGCGAGAACGGCTTGGGCACATTGAGCAAACACCTGCGGCCCGTTGGGCGTGCCCGTGATGCACATGTCTCGCGTGACGCAGAGGGTAATTTCAGTCCTCCCCGCCTGACGTGAAGTTTTCTTTTCCCCGTCGTCGCCATGGTCATTCCTGTCTCGCCGTCCTGTGCACGTCGAGTGCAGGGCTCGAATGTCTTTATCGGATTGCAGGGGCTGATGCGAGGTGGATCTCCTGGAGTCCTGGAGTCGGGGGTGACGAGAGGTGAAGCGCCAAGCTGCGCTCTCTCGCTTCCTCCATGTTGGCTTTGCTTTTTCCAGGCCTCGCGATTGATTCCATGCGTCGCATCTGCTTTGGTCATTCCGCCGGCCTCAAATTGCCCGTCGACAGCCGGCCAGGGACCAGGCGGGCCTAGACTTGATCCGAGAGCCTAGAGGCCAGCAACATGAGCTGGTGACGGCGCTCAGCAGGCTAGCCTTGTACTGCCTAGAGGCTTGTGGCCAGCCTGGCCAGGATCAGTCATCAGTCGACGGTGCAAAATGGTTAGTCCGGGACGCTCGGGAGCGAGAGCCTAGGCTTCGACGGAGCAATGGTCGAGGGCTCGGCCCGGGAGAAGCAAAGACGACGACAGCAGGCCTAGCCGAAACAGAGAGGACACCGAGTCCGCATCTCAAGCCCGAGTGAAGGGGTACGTACCCTCCTGCCTCTTACACTCGGCCAGGCCGATTCCCTGCCCGGGTACAGCTTCAGACTACGGTGCCGACGGAGAAGTAAGCTAGAAGCTCTATGCAGTGGGCTGCATCGACTCTATTGACGAGCCATGGATCACGTCGCCGTCCTGGCGTCCATGACGTTTGCCGCTGACAAGCCAGGGCTGCCGAGTCGAGTCTCTCTCGGTCATGCAATTCGTATGCGCAGAGTGCGCTCCGTCCTGAGCCTGGCGTGCGCCTGGAGCCGCGTCGCCATGGGGACAAGGCATGAGGTGACGGCGGCTGAGGGCCCAACTCGGTAGGGTAATCCGAGCACAGTGAAAGGGTCCATGGCAAATGTCGGCGGTGATGCCGGGCAGGATTGAAATTGCCCTGATTGCGACGTTCGGGAATTAGCAAAGTTGCATCCGAGGCCGGTATTGCCAGCTGTTGGCTGCAGCACCCGAAGAGCAGGTAACTTAGATGAGCAGGCCCCCCGCAGCAGGGCGAGGCCTGGTCTGACTGGAGGCTGGGTTGCACGTAAGCCTTGATAGCTTCAGAGGGCTGCAATGAGTGCATGCCCTGGACCGACATGGGGAGCGAGCATCTCATTGGCTACCACCCGAGCTGCCCGCGCATCGCATCAACGCACCTGCGCAAGCGTCGGCTGCCGTCCATTGCACCTGCTCCCGCATGCTGGCTCTTGGTCGCCGTGATTGGTCCGTGCGTCTCGACCAGGCGGTGTCTTGCAGAAGGAGGCAGGTCCAGCCCAGCAGCAAGGCAGCACAAGGCAATAAGGCACCTGCCTCGCTGGCATTACTCAGCACAGTACCGCGTAGGCTCGTAGCCCCAGGCCACTGGACAACCCTGTCGTAATCAATCTCGCAGTCATCCTTGCACACTTTGGAGCGCCTCACGCGCACACTCAAATGGCCTTGAATCTAACAATCCCGTCACGGCAGCCAGGAAGAAATCTCCGCCCGTTCGGGCAGCTGTGCATGCTCGTGCAGTATGTATCCAGGTTTAGTCGCTCTCGGGCCGCACCACTGAGCTCTTGCAAAGGCTTGTCTGTCAGGACTCGACCAAGTACTATGCCGACGAAGACACCCTTTCACCACGGGCTTCGTCTCACCGGCCTAGCCAGTGTCCCCAAAACAAATCGTCTGTGCTGGGCACTGCTGGGCACTTCTCACGGCGACTTGCCCCGATGCAGAAAAAACGGCCAACAAGTTGATGCGTTTCATCCATCACCCTCACCGCTCTGTGACGGAGCGCTCCGCAGGCGGGGCTTGCCTGGCTGCCAACTGTACGCTGCCCCTCCTTTTGCGGCTCGCCGGGCGACTGACTCTGTTTCTTCTTTCGACGCTCGCCGCCGACTTCCCTGATTGACTCACCGCTTCCGGTCCATGGTGCGTCGTGGCCGGGCTCTTTGTCTGCAAGAACAGACCGAAAAAGAAAGCGGCAAGGAATGAAATCTCGAAGCAGAGCAAGCTCCAGACCCGCACACGATGCCACCATGGGGACCTGGACCGACGCCCGTCGCCTGACGCCCCCGTACAGCACTGTGCCTAGACAGATACATGCAGCATTTCCAAGTGCCGAGCCATCCTCGACAGCCTCAGCCCCTCTTTTCTTTTCGGGTCCAGCTCTCAAACCTGATCGCCATGCCTACGGAGTACCTCCGCACCCCATCGACGCCTCTCACCTTGAAGCTTGGCATTGGGGATTGGATGCCGGTTCAAAATGAAATCTCGGCGCGGAGTCTTGCCCCGGCCGGACTTGGCCTGCTGCAGCTCGACATACCGAGTTCTTGTGTGCGCCGAGCCGTTACTCGCCTTGATACCCGGCGCCTGTCTCATGTTGGTTCAAGGATGAGGTGACGATGACGAGCTAAATCCAATTCTCAACTGCGCATGGTCTGACCGAACACAACGGGTCTGGCCGGGCTTCATCCCGCTGTCGGCCACTTCTGAGGCAGCCACGCATTCGCGAGCATGTAAAACGTTGCTTCTTGGGTCTGCGCACACCCTCTACGACGCACGTCTCGGTCGGTTGACGACGTACAAAGCACCGTACCAAGCGTTGTGCGCCGCCCCCAACTTTGTTGCAAGCCTTGAAATCCGATAAACATTGTTGGCAGCCAAGCGTCGGGTCCAAGGATGGCTAGCTCGGCGCCCTGGGCCAATGACGGACCTGGGATATCGACCCCGACTGCGGTGAGGCTTGTCCGCCGCCGCTGCTCCATTCTTTTGGCTTACACGGAGCCGATAGTCTTGCCCAGCATTGCACGACCTTGACCGGCAAGCGTCGACACGGCGCCGTTTCCTGTCCATCGCACTTCACGTGCCGTATGCAAGCAGTCTCTCAAACGGGCAGGGAACGACAGAGTAAGTTGCCGAAAGAGATGGAGGGGAATCCAATCGCCGCGGACACATCCATGCAAGGCACACACTCTGCTCTCTCCACAGCCGAGCTTGGTACACACGGTCGTAAAAAAAAACACCCCTCCCCCCCCTCTGTCAGCACAAGTCTGGTAGAGTTGTAGGTGAGAGGGGGTTTTTTTTTTTACGACCACTTGCTTGGCTGCCATACGTCTCCATGACGTCGATGGTTCCTGGCTAGGCGAGCATCATCTCTCGGGGTTCGTTTCTTTTTTCCTCATGGTCGCATGTTTCTAAATGTCGTTCGGCTCGACTTCCGGAACACAGCATAGTAGACGAAGCCACTCGAACATGCCCGCGCAACTTGGTAGCGAACGCGGTGCGCGCTCCGATGTGGTCTTGCGGGTCTCCGGTGCTATAATTAACGTCCGAAATACTTCGCAGCCAAAAGGGACGGCGAGGCACGAAGTGGACTGTCAGGATAGTGTGACGACGTCAGGACCAGATAATTTCCGAAACGGATCCCACACGAGTCCCGATAGTGCGAAATTTTGGCTTCCCCCTCTTCGTTTGAAAAGAGGGGAAGCGGGCTACGACTGCGGCCGATCGACGTCGGGCGGCGGGCCGGCGTTGTCACGTCTTTAACAGCGGTCGCTGGCAATAGAGTTTGATGCTAAAACGAAGCAACCAGGCTACCAGCTAGATTAAGCGGCTCTTCAAACATGTGCCGAGTCCACCATGTCTCCGAATCGAGTCCAAAGCGTCTAGCTACCCGCAAGCCGACGAGGCGTCGAGGCTGTCAGAAGAAAATGTTCAGACGCACACGCCCCCAATCCCGGCCGCATCATGTGTCAAGCAATCAATCGCCTTGATTTCGGGCGATGGCAGTTTGCAGACGGCTGGAGATGGGAAAGGACAGCAAGGCCATGCATGCTAGAGCAGGACGAGGCAAGGAAAGCACGCAATGCAACCCTACGAGACTGGATCTTGCATGCCCAGGTTGCACGGCGGCAGCAGCAGCCAGATGCAGATGCAGCCGCGGAAAATGTCTGTTTTGCCTCGCCTTTCAACGTCTTGGCTGCCTTGTTAGGCTCGTCCAGGACTCCAGGCCAGGCCGCCAAGCCGCCCTCCATCGCCATGACAGCAGCGACTGCGGTAGCGCAGCCGCAGGCCCCGAGACACGGTCGCACACTGCAACACACGCATTTCGACAATGCTGGCGTAAGCGTACGGGGCAAAGTGGGGGGTTTGACGGCGCGCGGCGGCCGCTGCGATCCATCTCACCGACTCGCCCCTCTTTGGACCGCACACCAAGCATCCGCCCCCGAGCCGTCGCCGCCGCCGCCGGCCGCACGCCGTCTCTGAAGCGGGCAAAAGTATGACTCGAGGGAGACGGGTTGGCATCGGGCAATCGGGCAATCGGATCGCAGGCAACCCCCTTGGGCATTATCCGGGGTGTCTACCTACGACAAGGACCAAGGAGTGCTAGCCGCGAGATGCAACGCAGCCGATACACGGCCGGCCAAGACCATCCAAGACCGACAATGGAGGGGAGCGAGAAACGACGACAAACATGGCCAAGCCACGTGTTGCGGGTGGCTCATGGGCCAAGACTGCCGAATGGGCGCGACGTGCAGCGCCGCAGGAGGCGAGCGGGCAGCGGCAGTGAAGCGACGACCCGTCTTCACCCCGCTCGGCGAGAGTTTGTTTCCAGTCCGTTTGCAGTCCATGGCGGTCCGTCTAGAGTTCTCTCGAAAGCTCTTTCCTACCTCTTGCGCCATAAAGCTCAAGGTCCTGTATAAGCTGTAGGGCCCTGGCGCTTGCTCAGCCACCCCATCGCCCTGCCTCTGTCACGCACGACCACCATCAATCTTCACACACCATCCACCAAGGCCGTGCGAAAAGAGCATAGGGTCAAGTGGGCCATAGAAAAGGGATAAGGCCGATGGTATTGGCCAAGAGTTGGAAGACGACGATGGCGGCGAGACGCAACATTGAAGCGCCAGTCTCGACCGGAGCGAACCCTAGAAATAAAGGGAGGCCGAGAACAAAAACTCCAACGGTCCGCACTGGCGTCAAGGTCTGGGGGGGGCGTGTGAAGAAGGGGGGAGGCAGCAGGAAGCATCTCGATATTCATAGAATGGAGAGACAGCGCGAGAAGGACGGACAGAAGAGACAAAGCGACGTCAAAAAAGGCCCGTCACCACGCGTCCTCCCTCGCGCCTCGCACCAACAAATGACACCATACTCACACCATCCTTGGTCAAGAGCTGCGACTCGATCACATGCGCCGAGCAGAGCGAAATGGGCGAACAGATGTTGAATGGCCTTCTCCGCGAGACGTTGCCCCTGCGTCGCGCCGGTCCTAGTCGTCGCCCGAAAGTCTTCGCTTTCAGGCCGAGAGTTTCTGCTTTCAGGCCGAAAGTGATGGCTTTCAACTTGGTCGCCGCCTTGTTCCGTGTCGTCCTTCTCCGGCCTTGTCCGGTGGCCGTCATTGGTGGTTCGCCTGTGCTCCCTTGCGTGGAATCCCAAAGACGTTGTTCCTCGCCTGCCCGAGCAGCAACGACAAACGACGCACGCCCCTCCAACCCAAAGCCCTACGCCGTGTCTCCCTTGACTTGTTGGACTACGTAATTGATGTTCTTTTGGTCCGCGAGCCTTGTGCCCCAGAGAGCTTCTTGAATCTTCGATGCCGGCGTCGGCCCAACCCCGATCCGTCCTCCCTTGCGTTGGGGTCCAAGGGAGGGCGAGGATGGGAAGCCTTTTCGTGCCAATTGTCGCCCGAACAACCGAGAATGACGACATTTTTGGGACCCTTTATTGTTTTGCTCTAAAAAATGTTGCGAGCGTGCCTGGGGACGGCCCCCTGGCTTCTTGTAGCATCGCGGGTGTCTGGGCGCGGCGTGGGCGACGACCAAAGGGCCACTCGACCACTATTCGTCGTCCATCTTGATGCTTGGCAGTTGGCACGCGTCACGTCGCTCGGGCTCCTGGTGGTATCGCGATAGAACAAAATCTTGGGGAAACATGGGCGACGGCGCGCGCATTCACATCACTTGTCTCGTGAGCGCGCACGGCACTTTGGCCAAGCACGCGCATCCCCGTCGTCATCATGGCCCCTGGGCGCCCTTTTGGATCCCGTCGGGGTTCACCAGCCTTGAAGCGTGGCCACAATGCGGCGCCGTCTTCCGGCCCCCCGGACTACTTTTTCGTGGCCTCCCCCCTCCCCTTCCCACCACCCGCGATGCGCCAAGGCGATGGAGGTCATCGGATCGGGGCCAAAGGGGCGGTGGGGCCACGCCGAGAGTGCCGAGGGGGGAGCAAGAAAAAGAGTCGTCCCGGGAGGCCGGTCCATTATCGCGATGCGAGCGTCTATCCCACCGCCGTGCACCGCGGCTCACACACGCCCCCTCGGCCATGCTGGTCGCGAGAATCGAGTCCAAAGAAGAATCGCCCGCCCTACGCACTGGTGCACCTACTTACGTATGTGTCTCTTCCCCACGCCAAGGGAAAGACACGTCCGTCCGTGTCCGCGGTGGGGCCGAGTGGAGAGTCGAAAAAGGCCCCCCGGATCCCCGGGCTCAACCATGTTGTTGTGTCTCGCGCCTTTGTATATCGAGACTCGATTTCGGGCGTCGAGTCGTCACAGGGACGAGGTGGCACAAGGCCGGTCCTGTCCAAGGGCACGAATGCAACCCCTCCCTTTTGACCACGTCGTCCGCGATCCCGATGGAGATTTGCCTCGTCTCGGGCGCGCGCGAATAGGACGACCCGGGGAGAGGTGGTGTTTTTGCTTACGTTACCTACCTTAGGCATGTACATGTGCTTTCGCAACTCGGGGCCGGCGCAAGGATCCAGGGCCTCTTTTGACTCATCCCGTCGTCTGCCAGTAGAACATGGAGGGGCGTGGTCCGCGAGCAGCGCCTATTGTTGTGCGTGTGTCCGAGGAGAAAAGCAACAGCCTGAGCCGTCTCGGTACTCGCATCGCCTCGTCTCCAATGGGCCGTTGTCCCCCGCTAGACTCCCACTCCCCCCTGTGGGACGGCTTGGGGATTTGTCCGCCTCGTCACGACTGATGAGTATTCCGCGAAAACGTTTTGTGGCTTTCTTGAAAATGCGGTATCGAGTCTCAACTTTCCCCAGTCTTTTAGACCTGCGTGTATGCACATGTGCGTGTGCTTGCGCGCGCGCGCATGTGTGTGTTGTGCGTTGAGCAGTCGCCCGGCTTTTGCACATTTGCGCATCCCGCCGGCCATCGAGATCTCGCTCTTTGCCAGCAGTCCAGTCCAAAAAATAAAATAAAACAACCTTGTCGCTGACATGCATTCACTTTGCTGAACCTGGCTGCGAGTTTAAAGTGCGTGCATTTGCCGTCCGCCCGCGACGATCCTTGCCCTGTCGTGCGAGACGTGCCGACGCAGCCCAGGCTCACAAAGCATGAGGCCGTGGCATTTCCCGCCCCTTCAGCCTCGTCCATGTAGCAGCCTTCTCTCTCTCACTGGCTGTCGCTCGGCAGTAGTCTGCTGCGGAGCGCGGCGCCCCCCAGTGCTTCTCCGATAGCTCTGTGCCTGTTCTGCTCGCCAATCCCATCCCCGGCCCCTGCGCAAGGGAGGATCGTGCAGTCGCCCAGCACAGCTGCAGCGCTTGAATCTTGAATCCGTCTTCGCTGGGCCTGCGTAAGTGCTTGCTTGCCGTCCTGCCCTTTATGCGATGCGATGCGACGCGATGCGCCCACTGTTTTGGCCAGACACATCGTCGCGCCCGCCAAAACGCATCACGTCGCTGCCGTTGCTTCACCTGCAGGGTTGACGCCGGCCTCTTCAGAGCAAGTTGATGTCGTCAGCCCCCGGCGCGAAGAGTCACTGCCGGCCGCCGCCGCTCGCTGAAACACCGTCTCGCTCCCCAGATCGA
Organism: Hirsutella minnesotensis 3608; assembly: GCA_000956045.1. Classification (NCBI taxonomy): domain Eukaryota; kingdom Fungi; phylum Ascomycota; class Sordariomycetes; order Hypocreales; family Ophiocordycipitaceae; genus Hirsutella; species Hirsutella minnesotensis. The sequence continues at coordinate 167,028 of KQ030522.1, read as the reverse complement.
ACAATCGGCAGGCCCATCGGCCTCGACGCTATCAGGCTCCACTTGCCCGCCATCGACGATGCCTATCCAGCTAGCTTCCGCTTCATGGCCTCTAAAAAAAAGGTTGCTGCCATATTAGTTGATCACCGCAGAAATGGGGGGGAGTGCCGTGAGCAAAATGAAAACCTCAAGGGGCAAATAGATGGCGACACAAGGAACGGTTGTTCAACGTCAAAGCCAGCGTTCGCGCTGGTGTCAACGGATGCCACCAATTCACTCGGCCCTGCCTTGACGGGGATGCATCGCCCAGCTTCACCGTCTTCTTCCCTTTGACCCTCCCCCGACCCCGATCACCGATTCGGCACCCCGGAGCGACTGCGAGACCTCGTCTGGCTCCGGCCGCGACAAGTATTGCCGAGTGGCCTTTGTCTAGGTCAGGGCTCGTCCGCACCGCTCTGCCCCATTCGGCCGCCGTGACAAGGGCACCCGCTGGACAATAAGGCTGCCACGCGTGCTCGCGGCCGTGCTGTCTTGCAGTGACGTCGAGCATCGGAGCTCGGCCCCTCACGCCACACCCTCCAAGGCCAATGGCCGGGCCGATGCCTCATTTGAGGATGCCATCGCTCTCGCCAGGCAGCCTTTCCACGCGCTTCTGCTCCCAATCATCCAGGTCTCTGCCGGCGAGTCTCTGCGCATCGTCGATCGGTCCCCCCAATTGTCAGCCAACATGGTCTTTCTGGGTGCGGTTTTCCAACCCAGATCCCCCTGCGTCTGGTTTGCTCACGCGCCAACGACGCAAGCTTTGCTTGGGAAATCTGGCTTCAGGTAGAACTCACGTAGTATTCCTCCCTCATGTCGACTTTGCGCGCAGACCTCCGCACGCCCAGCTCCTCGTCTTTGGTCATCTGGCGCACCTTGCGATCATGCCGCTCGTATCGGATCGCCGTCGCGGGCGTCAGCACAAAGGAGCCCGCAACCATGACGACCAAGAATGGCAGGCCGAAGCTGAGAAAGGGTCTCTTCCTGATGAGAGCCCTATACTGCATCCCAACCTTGCTAGAGTCGCCCGAGGGCCGAAACTTGTTGCTTTGAAACGTAGGCATCGTGGCGATGCGCAGAGAGCACCTGTCAAGCCTCGCTGTACCACGGGGTGGGCCCGCACTGCGTTCAATCGCCGAAACGTGATCTCGGTTAAGCCAAGTGTGTCGACACGGATCTCAGCCTGACGAGCTGTCACAATTTTTGCTGGTGGGCGCGCGTGCGGTGCGGTGTTGGCGACCGACTTTTTGCATGAGAGACCCTGAAAGTGAGGCTCGACTCGACTCTCGGCAGTTTGGCTCGGCCGGCTCGGTGCATTGCGCAGCCTGAGGTATCCACGCTGGCACGTGCGCCAGCAGTCCTATCGAGCCGTAATCAGATAAGACGTATCGCATGCCCCGCTTAGTTTTTCGCAGTACGAATACGAAGTTCTTCGTATACATTTTCGTATACGAATATAGAGTCACGATACAAGACGACGAATAGTCCCTGGTTTCGCAAAGGACGTGTTCCTAACAAGGCGACATCGCGGACAGGGAGACCCATTGTCATCGAGTCCCACGATGGAATCGCCACATAATGCTTCGCTGGGCCTACGCCCCTCTGCGCATCTTGCACGTTGTGCAATCTCCCTGTGTCGTCATGGCGCCTAAGAAAGCCAGCGAAAAATGGGGCCCTTGCCGCACCATCTTGGCTCCAGGGTAGCTTCCCATCCCCGGACGGCCATCGAGCTTCCTGCCTCTCGATGCAATGTTTGCTCGACATCAAAGCGCCGGGCGCCACTGTCAGATCCCCTGTTCGTTCCCGATTTCCACGTAGCTCCAGTCGATATGCTCATCGTCGAGACAAACCGTCACTTCACCGAAGCTACGCAAAGACATACACCGTCGCCCGCCGTGTTTCGAGGAGCTCGCAAAGAAGGCCGGCGCCTGCAGCATCAAATTCGAAATGTCGTCACTTTGCCACTCGTAGAGGTCGAGTCATGCTTATGTCGGCCTTGTCCCGTTCTTGTTCGCACACCGTTTCTTCTCGGTCAAGCCCATGCCGTCGTTCCAACATTAACCTTTCCCCGTGTAACAATGACTTCACCTCGATCTTCGTCATCGCAAAATCAGTCACAATCACTCCATTTCAGCAGTACTGTAGCAGGAATTCAGAACAATGGGCATTGCCGAGTTGTCTAGACGCCTTATCGCACCCTGAACTTCAAGTTGCAGTCTCGCCATCCGTGCTGCCCATCTTCGGGAGAGACCCCAAAGCACCCACGTCAAGGTCAAACGCCAGCCTCGCCCTGGCCTTCCCGCTTTCACCATGCCGTAGGTCGGATCCTTTTAACACTTCCATCCGTCCACCCCCTATGATACAATATAATGAAGAATCAGCGGTATCAACCTTGTAACGCACAAAGGAGAGGCCGTGGCCGATCCGTGTATGTTTCGTCGTCGTAATATCGTGCCTCGTCTTCAAAGGGAAATGTACTCTGATTGAACCCGCTCATGCTGCCGGTGTAATCCAGTTATCTCCTCTTTCCATGTATCTCCAACTCATAGTAAACAGGCAGCCCTGGATCTGCCGGTCAAGCTACGCCTTGTCCCTTGACCCTCAGCTTTCCAGACGCGGAGAGGATTGCCAGCCATTAATATATGCCATCAAGCCCATTCCAATCAGGACCACGCCCAGCATAGATGCATATGGTAGCCCTTCCTGTAGAGGTGTCGGCCCAAGAACGACTCTCTGCGACGTGGCAGGAGTAATAGTGTTTGTCCTCGACAGCGCTGGCTCATCTTCCGGCTCCATTCTGACAGATCTCTCGTCTGCCCGCGTATGTTCCGCGGCATAACCAAGGTTCCTGGGCCTTGATTCAAGGTTGCTGCCCGTATCCTCGTCACGCGGCTGCGAGCGACTTCGTCTTGATCGGGAACGACGGCGCGCGGGTGAGGACGCTCGCTTGGCTTCCTCGGCTCTCAGCTTTGCTACCATCTCGGCCAGGGACTCACGGCCTTCATCGCGCTCTGTCTCCGCCACTTCACAACGATGCTTCCACAGCTCCAACTGCTCTCGCATGTGTCGCATTTGCTCATCCATGCCGTTGATTCGTGACTGAAGTGAAGCGGCCGAGTCGTGGTCGACAATCTCCAAGGCCTTGCTATTCTGCGAGGGATGAGGGATCACCGTCTCCTCATCTACCGAGTCCGAAGCAATACCGCGAGCCTCTGATACGGGTTTCGTAGCCGAGCCATCCATTTGGACGCCGGCGGATTCCTCTAATCGCTTGGCAAGCTCCTCGGCCAGCTCCCGGGCTTCCCGTTCCTTCTGTAGCATGAGCTCCAACTCGCGCATCCGTGCCGACTGGCTGTCAATATCCCGCTTGGCGTTATTCAGGGCTTCTGTTAGTTGGATAATCTGGTTGGCGTGCTCCTGTCGCATTGGCCCCGGCATGGGCGGCCCAGATTTGGGACGTTCGCTTAGGCCGCGCTTCGATGATGGTACGTCTGGCTTTTCGGGCAGAGGTTGTTGAGGGGGTGGCGCCGGGGGATCAGAGAAACGAGTCTTGGCGTCGGATCGGAAGGATATGCTGCCCCCGTTGGCTATGTGTTGAGGTTTGGTCGGCTCGGAGGCGTCTGATTTATCGAGGTCTTTGATATCGTCTTTGGACAAGAGTGTATTCACAAACTGGTGCGTCCGGTTTAAGTCCTGTGCCTGCAATCGGGCATTTCGCATCTCAGTCTGCTCTACGTCAGAGTCTGGCAAAGAGCCAATGTTGACATTACGCGCTTACCGCCAGCCGCTTCAAGATCTGATCAGTTGCGACGGGTGAGAGGAAGAAGGGGCGCTGTTGCGCCATGCCGTTGGCCATGCCACCCACGGGCATGCCGTTTGGCATCATACGTCCGGCGTTTGTGCCTATGGACGAGTTGCTGCCTGCTCTCCCGCGCATCTGCACGGGCCCGTTGGGAACCATCATGGTGCCGTTTGCAGGATCCAGATCGCCAAAGTTCATATCCAAGACATTGTTGGTATTGCTTAAGAAGCCAGCGTGCTCGACTTTGGCTGCCACTTTGTGGTGAACAACCGTCTTCTGATCCTCGCTCACAATGTCGATACCAAGCTCGAGGTGATCAGCGGTCTGCAGCTCATGGGGTTCCGACTCTCGGTTTTCCTGGGACAGGCGCGTGCCGTTGACAAAGGTGCCGTTGGAGGACTTGACGTCGCGAATGTATATCTTGCCGTTTCGCTCGGCGTAGATCTCAGCATGCTGCCGTGACAGCACTTTGCTGTCGAAAAAACCATTCGTCGGCGTCGGGACCGTTTTTTGGTTCGTCTGTCGACCAATGCGCAGACTGTCTGGAGCAAAGGGCACAGCGATGGTCTTGCGTTCAAAGGTGCCATTTAATGAGAGCAGATACAACACAGGCTGTCCAGGAGGAAACTGATCAGCCGCCAAGGGCCTCATGGCATGCTGAGCCATTTGCCCCTGGGTCGAGCCTTGTTGGAGGGGGCTCTGATGACCCACGAGGCTATTCGGGCGGCCAGCTGCAGACCTTGAAAAGTCTGGTTGCATTTCCGTTTTCCCAAGGGGCCAGATACTCTTGGGCTGGGGTCGTTTTCTCGGCCCGGCACTGCCAGACCATTGGCTCAGATCCGACGTGGCCGAGAGCGGTGTGCCATTGGACTGGGAACCATTTGTGGCGACGGTCGTGTTTGACGCGGTGGAGGAGATGGAGGAGGACGAGTTTGATCGCGAAAGTTGTTTCCGAGGCGCAAACATGCCTCTCACTTCATCGGGATTCATGGGCGTATTGCCGCTAATGGTGCCCCATGCTGGTCGCGAAAGCTGGGGAAAGGTCGGGGGGCTCGCGACCGCGGTCATGAGGAAGGTTCAGGGGCGGGAGGTGCAATGTGATGGCAGGTGGGAGCGGGGACGATGAATCAGAGTTTCCTCCCGGTCGTCGTTGGTCGTCGGCGGTGGCGGCGAAGACGCAGCCAAACGCGTGCCTCGGATTGCCCTGGCCGATACACCGCCCTCGAGTCGGCGCCGTGGCGGACGTTTGCAAGAGTCAACTCGACGGCAGATGTCGCAAATACGGTCCGGTTCTCGATGCTGGAGGAAGGAGGATAATGCTGCAGGCGATGCGATGATGGAAATGTCATTAGCAAAAGGCGGCGATGCGGAGCGGATGGATGCCGGTTCGGGAGACGCAAGGGGGACGCCGGAAATGGGCAGCACGGGACCTCGCAAGACGGACTGCGGGCCGGGGCAGAGTTGCAGAAACGAACGTACAGTGATGCGAGTCGTCAACCGCTGAGATCGACCGGGCGCGGCCTTTGACGGGCGAACTGGGATGGAGTGGGAGATCGTAAGGATTGATGGACTGGGGGTTGTCTGTTCTGCCCGCGTCTCCGCTAGGTGGCCGATGCCACAGCCTGTCGGACGCTGGAGCCACGTACCGTACAGTGCTGCGAGCCGCTAGTGGTGTTGGCGGTGACGGCGAGTCGTACTTGTAGGAGCCGCCCGGCTGTCAACGCAGGTGCGCGCAGTTGGTCCAACTTTGACGGCGTCAAAGGTGGCCCGCTTCTGTATAATCGTTGTCCATTCTCTTGGCAGCCCTGCTTCTCCGGTTCCATGTGCTCGCGAGCTGGCAGCTGCAACGAACTCATGATCTCACGCACGTGACAGGATGCTATAGTACGAATAGACCGCGATTCATGGCGCGGCACTGTGAGGGGCATAATCGAACACGGGTCATTGTCGGCCCGCTACAGCCTGACAGCAGCCAATCATGACGCCGAGCCTCGCCCGAGTATAAGCAAGCCTATTTGCATTTGATGCGGCATCGCCAAGCCCAGGCCTCTCAAGACGCGCGCTCGACCCAACGTCAACCTCGTCCGGACGATTCTTTGCACGATGCCTCCTGTCGCGGCAGTTCCTGGCGGCCATCATGGCCCTTCCAATTTTGACAAGTGTATGTCTTGGCCTGGCGTCTTGCTGGGGTTTTATACTGACCATCTCGCTTGCAGTCAAAATGGGAGCCATGATGGGCGGAAGTAGGCACCGTCTGTGACGCACAAAACTGCAGTCGGACTTACTGACGATGTGCTAGCTGTGGGCGTCATCATCGGTTTCATCTTTGGTACGGACATGACCGATCCGCCGACGCAGCTCGGCAAGATGCGACAAGACTGACGTGATTCAGGAACCGTCAACATCTTCAGATACGGCGCCGGGTCGCAAGGGATCATGCGGACTCTCGGACAGTATATGGGCGCCTCGGGTGCTACGTTTGGGTTAGTGGGCCGACGCTTGCTCGTCAGTCGCATACGAAGCTGACCTGGGGCCTTTGCAGCTTCTTCATGTCAATCGGAAGCGTCATCCGATCCGACGCCGACCCTAGGATGCACGAAATGTATATGCGAGCCCAGCGGCGACCCATTGTCATGATGGCAAACCCGGCGTGGCGAAAAGCTTGAAGCTGCAGAGAAAGAGTCATGCCGAGGTGCGAGGCTATACCCGCCCAGTTGGGCACACTTGCGGTCAAAAATAGCTCATTACGGACTTCTCTCGCGTCCGCACCTCGTTCACCGACGTGCGGTCGCACTTTGCTCGGCGCAGCGATCAGGTGCCCGGCGAGCGTCACCCCAATCAGCCGGCGCAACCGCGAGCCGGCGATTCAGCCCCCGAGCCCGACCCGGGGACAAAAGTCCCGCGTTGCGTCGATTACCATTTTTGTGAGAGACATAGCTGAGTAGGACAATGCATACAGCCTTCCAATAATGTGCACATTGGGCGTCAGGTGCAGGCTCGCGTTGGGAGCCTCATGCCAGCTGCATCTCGCCTTGCTCATCCCCCCGTTGTGAGCCGGCCCTCGCTCGGCCGACTGCTCGGAGCGTGCAGCAGCTGTGGGTGACCGAAAAGCCTCTTTGCTCATATTCTATTTCGAGCAACAGCGAGTTGCGGCGCAGCTGCCTGCAGGTCCCGAATACGGCGGATGCCCAGATGCGGTGGCCGTTGCGTGCAGGTCGAGTCTGTCGCGAACGCATGCGACTGCGAGCGCCTTTTCACCACCATGCCGTCAGCACCTTGTGCTATCATGGCATTTATGTGTCATCGTGCCTCGGTCCTCACCTCATTCGAAAAGCCATCCTTGTCTCATCCTCGGGGAGGACATCTGGACATGTGTACCTTGGCGAGCCGGGATGTCTTTTCTTGGGCCCGGCGCCGCAATCCCCCCATATTATCCCAGAACCAAGTAATATTTTAGTAGAGCTGATGAGGCTAGCGCTCGTCTCGCGTGTCCGGCATGTCAGGTCTAGCAAATCTAGTTAGCTTCAGCCCCGGCAAACTGGACGGGGATCCCTTCTTGGACATGCTCAGATGCCGGGAAGTAATCAAACAAGTCGACTATTCGGACTTGACCGTCGCTACATACGGCTGACCCGGCAGCATGTTGGTCACGCGCAAAGGTGTGAAGAAACGGCTGTCGATTCTCATGATTGACGTGAACAAGACACCAGATACTGCCGACCCCGGTCGCTTCGGCTCGATGGTTGTCGGACGCGGCACAAGGACGAACAAGGCCGCATGCATGAGTTCTACCGAATCCAGAATGCCATCGAGAATGTCACCCTGCCCTTGGAACCCCCCGTCTCTCCTCGTGCGAGGCTCAACAGCCGCAACGTGGGTTGGGACAGCAAGATGACGGGAGGGCGATAGAGTCTAAGCATACAGCATCATCATGCACGCTGACGGGAAAGGGCGCCTGTGGGTGTGACGGCAGCGCAGCGACAAGCGCGCAGAGGGCCGGCAATCTTGGCCGACCGGGAGGACCACGGCCAGCCCTAGCGCTCTCTCGCTCTCTCTCTCTCTCTGCTGGCTGAAGCCTTGAAACTTGAAACTTGCCGGCCCGCCTGCATGCGAGCGACCTCCCTTGCAGTAGCTTGGCCCCTTTCCTCTCGGTCGCAAGGCACGCCTTGCTGTCTTGTGCCAGCAAATCTGCCGTTGACTCAGATTCTCGCGAGCCTTTCTTTTTCCCCAAACCCTCTCATTTGAGCCCCGGGGCGCGGATCCTCTATGGGAGGTCTCAAGGGCGACAGCCGGCCCGCTCCAAAATATGTCACTTGCCGTCCAGGCACCGCCGGGCCGAGCTGGGGGTAGGCTCTGCCCTATCAGCGTTGCGGTGCGGCTCCCGCAGAGTGCCGTTAAGTCGGTATACGATTCGGACGCCGTTGGACTGACCGACAGTCGGGTGGCATCAACCGTTCTGCTGACGGCGACGCTGCAGAACCAAGGTTCTCGCGAACGAGTCTCGGCCACGTCGGGCATCCGTTCTGACCTATCACGGAATCATGGGTTGAGTCGACAAGTCACGAGCTCCGTCGGCGGAGCCGTTGAGCAGCACCCTGGGGCTACGACTCGGCGGAGTGCTCTTGGCCCTGCGTCCTCAGCTAGCTAGTCCGGCCTCGTGTTGTGCGCTGATCCGATGAGATTCTTAGTCCAGCGCACCTACGGCAGGGGTAATCTGGGGGCACGGAAGTGGACCGGCCCTTAGGAGCTTTCCCCAGTCAAGGTCTCGACTGCTGTCTATAATTAAGCGTGTTTGGTGTGAAAGAAGGTATAAGTATATGACCTGGCCCTCCTTGCCAAGAGGACGAGCTGCTGTTTCACCCCGTCACGTCATGGTTTCTTGAAGAAGACTTTCCGAATAGAGATATCATCACAGTTCAACTCGGCCTCTTGGAGTTAGTTGTGCTGTAATCTCTATCACAATGGTTGTCGGGACGCCCTACGAGCCCATGCAGCCGGTGGTGGCTCGCGCCATCGTGAGCCACCTCTCGCAACAAAGGACCAATGGGTAAGTTTAGGAAGTACGAGTGTTCTTCATGGCTCGTCGCTGACATCTGGCAGCAAGTCAAAGCTGGGCACGATGATGGCGCCCATGCTGCCCGCCTTCCTCTCCAACAACCCGATGCCCAACGGCAGGCCGTGGAGCAACATGGGCCTTGAGACAAACTACTACAAGGACCATCCTCACACTGGCGTGATTCGATCGTACGACTTCACCGTGAGCAGGGGCATAATCGCTCCCGATGGCTATCACCGTGAAGGTTTGCTAGTCAACGGGGCCTTCCCGGGACCCTTGATCGAGGCCAATTGGGGAGACACCATCCAGGTGACTGTCCACAACAACATCACCGACGACGAGGAGGGAGTGGCTCTCCATTGGCACGGGTTCTTGCAAACGGGCAAGCCGTGGGAAGACGGTGTCCCCGCCGTCACGCAGTGTCCTATTGCCCCCGGCCAGTCCTACACTTATTCGTTTGAGGCCGAGCTCTACGGAACCACCTGGTATCACTCGCACTACTCTTCGCAGTTCGCCGGCGGTTTGCTTGGTCCCATGGTCATTTACGGACCTCCCGAGAGACACTATGATATCGACGTGGGCCCGGTCATGGTATCCGACTGGTATCACAAGAACTACTATGACCTGGTCGAGAAGACCATGTCGCCCAATAACACGCCCTTCCCTTCCAACAACACCCTCATCAACGGCAAGAACAACTTTAACTGCACCAAGGTCGAAAAGGACGACAAGTCGCTCTGCATCGAGAACGCGGGCATCGCCAAGTTCCGGTTCAGGCGTGGCAAAGTTCACCGGCTGCGGCTAATCAATGCAGGCGCCGAGGCTCTGCAGCGCTTCACCATTGATGGACACACCATGACGGTTATTGCCAACGACTTTGTCACGGTCGAGCCCTACGACACCAAGGTGGTGACGCTGGGCATCGGGCAGCGGACCGACGTGCTCGTCAAGGCCGACGGCAAGCTCGACTCGTACTGGATGCGGACCAACGTCTCGGAGCCCTGCAGCGTGACGCTGCAGCCGTACGGCGTCGCCGCCATCTACTACGAGGGCGCCAACCAGAACAAGGCGCCGCGGTCGACGCCGTGGGACGTCCCGGACCCGGGCCACTGCGGCAACGACGACCTCCGCCTGACCCGGCCGGCCATGAAGCTGCGGCTGCCCGAGCCGGACGTGACGTACCACATGGACGTCCAGCTCATCAAGAACGCCAGCGACATCAAGCTGTGGCACATGGACGACATTGCCTACAGGGGCAACTACAACAGCCCGACGCTTCTGCTGGCCAGCGTGGGCAACGCCACCATGGAAAAGGAGTGGCACGTCAAGAACACCAAGAACGCAAGGAGCGTTCGTGTCGTTCTCCGGAACAAGACGCCGGTTGCGTATGTTGAACCCTCTATTTTTTTCTCTCCCTCCCTTGCCATTAGGCCTTATCCCCTGTCTCTGGCGGTTTCACTCCAGGTTTCCCCTGACTTTATTTGTCTCTCACCCTTGCGTCTCGAAACCTCTTGGCGGCTCAAAAACACAAATAGCAACGCTAACTCTCTTCCCTTCTTGACTCACAAGGCACCCGATGCACCTCCACGGCTTCAACATGTACGTGCTGCACGAGGGCGAGGGCGACTGGAACGGCACGATTGTGCATCCCGAGAACCCGCAGCGGCGGGACGTGGTGCAAATGCGCAAAGACGGCCACCTGGTGATGCAGTTTGACGCCGCCGGGAATCCGGGTGAGTCCTTGCTTTTTCTCACTTAGACTTTTCTCTCGGAGGGACTTGGATAGACGCTGCGGATGCGCGGCAGCAGATCTTCTCAAGCCTTCCTCTTCCCCCTTTTTGATCTTCCAACCTTGCGTCGTGGTGTCTTGCGGCTAACGCCTCGTCTTTTCCTCGGTAGGCGTCTGGCCTTTCCACTGCCACATTGCGTGGCACGCGTCGGGCGGCTTCTTCATGCAGTTCGTCACGGGCGAGGCCCAACTGCGGCGCATGCGGCCGCCCCAGGTCGTCGCCGAGACGTGTCGCCAATGGGCTCGTTGGACGGGCACAAATATTCCCGACCAGATTGACAGCGGGCTGTGAGGCAGAAACCAACCGCGGCAGCAGCATCATCATCGGCATCATCAACTCCAATAACAACGACAACAACAACTATATTGTGTAGATACCCTTGGGGCCCGTTGTTTCTTTCTTCTCTCCTCCCCGAACCCATCACACACCTCACTCCATTCCTTAATATCTTGTCCCCTCACCCCTTTCTCCGGTTTCCTCTCACACCACCACTTAGACCGTCCTTACTCCGGGAAGATACCCGCGATATCCAAAGCATGCATTTCCAGTCCCTCTCACAGCCTTTGGGGTTTTGGTCACATCTTTTTTACAAGGCATCCCGTCAGCCCATATCCCGCGGGAAAGCCGGCTGGCGAGGGGTGGGCTTCAGGCGTTTTGTGGATAGAGCGGGCACCATTAGAATTTACTCGGGCATCGACTTGAAGCATGCATCAAAATTAGGTTGGAATTATGCTCTTCTGCTTCCCACTGGAATACGCAAGAGAGAGCCTGCTTTTCGGGAAGCGAAAGAAGCAAATAGACATTAGTGTTGAACCCGTCATTGCCTTGCACGTTTCTGCCGTTATTGAATTGATAATCTATTCATCGTCAAGCCACCATCTCAGTCGCTCGATGGACTGCTCCATCACAAATTCACAATCAATCGCCGCCGTCCGGTCCGCCATGTAACTTAACTATTGGACGTCGGAGAGCGCGGCATGTGCGGCGCAGCGCCCATCGCAGTCGCTCCCTGTCAATCATGTCTCTACCCCTGGCCCGGGAAATTGGAGGCGTTGTCTTCCCCTGACAGCTTCGCTTTGTTTTGCCTCTAGGGCTGCCGTCCTTGCTTTTCTGTCGCGCTACTGCTCGCCTTGCTTGCGCCTTCAAGACCACAAACACCACTACCGACGCCGATGCCGTCGCCGCCGTCACCACCACCAGCACCACCGGCACCAGCCGTGTGCTGCGGCTCGTCATCTCCAGCTGCGGAACTATCGCTGCCGTCCGTCAAAGCGCCCGGCCTGCCAGGTACCCGCGGCGATGAAGGTCCCGCTGCTGCATGACTCTCGGCATCTGCCACCGCGCCTGGTTGGCCCTGTGCGGGCGTGGGTCGCGTGCCGTCGGCCACGGCGTCTTGCGCGCTCGTCGTCGTGACACGGTCGCGCGGAGACTCTGCTCCTACGGTGTCGCCGTCATTCGCGTCCTCGTCGTCGCCGTTGCCGTCATTTAGCGTGAGCATCGCCTCGACTCCCTCGGCCAGCTTCTCAAGCTCCTTCTCGACTGCCGTCTCCTGCTGCTCGTGGCTCCGGAGCTGCCGCTCGGCCTCAGAGTCGCCGACAACGTCCCGCCAGAGCCGTTCCAGCTCGTCGCGCCAGCCGAGCGCATCGGCGAGCTTCCGGATGCCGTCGTCGCATGGCCCGAGCTCCACGACGTCGTCTGCCCTGTTGCCGATGCGCCCGACCCTCTCCATATTGAATAAAATGCGCGGTATATCTGCCCTGGCCATCTCAGGCAGGCCTGCAAAGGGGTACACGCTCAAACTTGTGCCGAGGATCAGGACGACGTCGGCCATGGCGACCTGATGTGAATTTTGGCCAAAGGCCGAAGGCAGCGACTCCCCGAAGAAGACAATGTCTGGCTTCACAATCCCGTTGCAGGCAGTACCTGCGCAGCGCGGAACCTTTCCAGCGAATACGTGCTCTCGCATCTTGTCGTCGGGAAACTCTGCCTTACAGTCGACGCAACGCTGCGTTGCAAAACTCCCGTGGGCCTCGATGATCTTTTCGGCCGGCACGCCCGCGGCCCTTTCCAAGCAGTCAATGTTCTGGGTAAAGAGCATCTGCAGTAGGCCCTTGCGGGCGAGCAGCGCTATAAAGGCATGGGATACTGTCGGGTGGAATTTGCCGGGGTACAGTTCTTGGGCGAGGACGTAAAAGGGTTCGGGGTGTTCGCGAAAGTAGTCGATGTCGAAAACGGCCTCGGCGTAGGGCAGATTCAGCCGGGCGAGGTTATTGTAGAGGCCCGTCTTTGGGGATCTGAAGTCGGGGACTGGATGGGCTCGCCGTCAGCTTCAACCCCGTGGTGAGCCTGGAGAGCGCGCCAACGTACTGCCCGCGGCCGTGGAAATGCCGGCACCCGTCAGCACGACGATTCTTTTCTTTTGCCCGCTGCTGATGTATTCTGCGACGGCCGACAGGGTCCGCTCCGACAATGTGCGCGGCGCGACCGAATCGTCGACGAGCGTCGATTCTTCTTGGCCCATTTTGCGGCGGGGCGACCGGGGGACTCGAGGTCCGGCCGAGTGCTTGTTGCGTCGTCTTCGTCCTATGATGGGCGATGCAGAAGCAACCAGGCCAGACTTTGGCAGCGACGCGGACGTCCAATGTCGTTCTCTGTGCAGGTATGGCGTGAGTTGAGTGCATCAATGGGCAGTCGCAGACTGGAGGCGCTGCCAGATAGATGAGCCGCATGTGGGGGCGCATTTGCTGGTTACATCACCGGCCGGCACCCTTATCGATAAAGCAAAGCAGCCTCAACGTCGACCTTGGACAAGCTGAAGCTGCGGCTGTGAACAGCTACCTCTGGCCACGTTTTCATCAATGGCCTCATGAGTGATGCCCTGTCTACGGAAGCGCGCCCGTGACAGTTGCCAAGCAGGGCTCGTGGTTGTTGCCAGCCATCCACCACCGCCCGACTCATGCACCGGGTCGCACTCTATTCAACGCGGACAGGGCGAAGTCATCAAGCCGAATGGTTATATTCGCTCTGAATAGAATTCCGCTGATGCGCTACGTGAGGGCATGGACCCCGCCGAGACATCCAGCTTTCCAAATCAAGCTTCCAACGCCGAGAGAAGCCCTCACATCCCGAACCATCAAACCATTGTTGAGCAAGCCCTGCTGTACCGAAACGCCAAGCAACGCCGACCGCGACGCCAGTTCCAGTGTAAAAGAAATCGTGTCACGTATGCCGTGATCGTGCCTGAGCAAACTGCTCCTCTTGCAGGCGGGCGAGCTCCTCCATCGACATTCCGCTGTTGGCGAACTTGTCGGCCTTCTTCTCGCGACCCTGACACGCGCAGTCAGCATCCGTCCGGCGCAGGGATATGCAGGTTGGCAAATTACCTTTTGAACCTCCTTGTGCTCAGCAGCCGCTTCTAATACGGCAGGCACGTAGTCGCTGAAACCCAACTGTTCCAGGGCCTTTGTAATGTGGTCGCACGCGATTGTCTTTTTGGCTTCCTTTTCGGATATCTCGTTGGCCTCGGAGGAGATGAGGGTAATGAACTCGACGCAGCACTCTATCAGGAGGTCGCGGGCCTCCTTAGAAAACGCTACGCCTCCGTGAGGTGGAAGAATTTCGCCAACGATTTTCTGAACAGTTGCTGCGGAAACGTCAGCGTTCCGTTGTTGGCGCTTTTCGCCATTACGACTACAATTCGAGTACTGTACCTTTGGGTAGGGATAAATCATCATTGCCTGTATACAAGTCAGCGCGGACGATGCCAATTTAGACCGATTGCATGCGACGGGTACCAAGCCCGGAGTCAAACAAAGCCCAGTACATTTCCGAGGCTGGGCGATGAGGCATGGTGAAGGGCGAGGAATCGGCACGACGCGATGTGAAAGGCTCGCAGCGTGAGGCGGAAGACTGATTCGAATCAACCGAGAAATACGGATCGCGTCGTTGTATTTCATACAGGTCGTATGTTGCGACAGGCAAGTGCCCCGAGATGCGAGAAACGTTGCAGAAACCAGGGACGATGCCTCATATCCGCTCTCTGCGCCTGGGGATATATGCACGGATCGTGGCGGCCTTGGGAGGGGGAAAGCTGTATATATATATATAGGTGACTGACCTGCAAATTCGTGGTCGGACATGGTTAAACAAGGCGGGCAGGTGCGATGGCGGAAGAGTGAGGATCGATTCGACGTCGGATAAGGGGGAGGTCACGCGCACGTTGCTCTACGCGTTGTCGGCCAGAACATGCGCACAATGGTCGGATATTCAAGAATTCTGGATGTGATGGAAGCCTAAGAAGACGGCAAGGCGAGTAGACTTGATTTGCGAGCGAGATGAGCGAGGCGGACAGCGGCGCGGTCGATGAGGATACAAATCGTCGACAAACAGTGAGGCGGGATGATGGGATGCCATGGTGGGGCAGTCGGCTGGATGTTGTAGCTTATATGGATGGAAGGCTCAGCTCTAGGGGCAAGAGGCGGGGCGTCATGCGCTCCACTGCTGGACGCGGGCGCGTGTGCACGTGCGCAAAAGAGGGACCTGGTCCCGTATAAGACGGCAGGGGTAAGAAAAAAACACACAAAACCCTATCGCCTTGCTCGCAATTTTTTCCCTCCTCCATCAAGCTTCTCCCACAGCGCCTACGCCGCCAAAGTCGGGCATCTGCCCATGCCGCCTCGACGCTGGATGGCGGCGCGTCAAGTCCTGGCGCTTCATGATGCAAAGGTGAGCACTCAGAAAGCATGTTCCTGGCTACGCGGCCGCTCCAAGTGATGAAACAAGTTGTCGCCCCAGGCTGAGGAGGTTCGACAAGCCTCCCGTGTTGACAGACACAAGTCTCAAGCCAAATAGACACTTCTGACCCTTGAGCGTAGCCTCGAGCCTCTTTGTCCTTGTCCCGTCAAGTTCGCCTGACTGACTGTTTCAGCCCTCTAGTGGACATGCGCACAGCAGGCTTTGCCACTGCTCGGCTAGACAAACTGTAAGCGCCCACCGCCAAAGCATCGCCGACGCGCCATGATGTCTTGTTGCTATCTGGTACTATCAAATACCGATCTGTCATGACGGATATATCTCGATAGCCTGAGCGCAGTCGTGGCAATTACTTTCAAATGCTTCGCGGGGCCTGTCACTAACTTGGCCCAAGGACATCGGTCGAATATCGGCCTTCGTGATGCCCTCATCCGCTTCGACACGGTAAGGTAAGAAACTAGAATTTTTTTCTCTTTATTCGCTTGCGTGATGATACAACTTATTCCATGCTAATACTGAATCATGCGTGTGGAGCAACATAAGAGCTTTTCATCTTTCGACTGACTTTGCAAATTTCTTGTTTATTCATTGTCTATGCTTGTCTATGCCATATACCCGCGCTAACTCGCATTCGAGTCACAGGATTGCCACCAGTTACTCCTGGTAACTCGCCAGCTCTGGCCCGTTCCAGCTGCATGCTCGTTAGCAAGCGTTCGCATGAGTACCGTATCGTTACGTACATGAGGAATTTGCCACTTAGCTCCTTGCTCGGCTGGGCTGCGAACCTGGCAATGACGTGCCCCGGCTGCTCCGGCTTGAGCAGCTTACCCTGCTGGTAGGCCTCGACGAAGCTATCGTACTGCGCCTTGTCCATGCTCTCTTTGCCAGATGCTCGGAGGACGCCCTGCATGTCGGTGTTGACCCGACCTGGAGAGACGGCGATGCTGGTAATGTCAGACTCCTCGGCCGCGAGGTGGGCCGAGATGGAGTTGACGGCTGCCTTGGAAGAGCCGTAGGACGCCCATGCCGTGTATGGCTTGCTGGCAGCTCCCGATGATAACCACACGACGCAACCCTTGGACTTGCGGAGCTCCGCAATACTAGCTTTTGCCTGTAGTGACGTCGTCAGTGTCTGGTTGAAGCCCCGCGCAATGGATTCTCACCATTGCCAGACAACTAAAGACGTTGACATCGTAGAGACGCTTCCAGTCGTCGATGGAGGCGTTGTCAATCTTGCACGGGTCCAGAAGACCGTGATTGAGAATGACGCCGTCAATCCTGCCGAATGACTTGACGGCCAGGCTCGTCAAATCGTTGGGCATCTGATGGGAGAAGGGAATGATTAGAAAGAAAGAATATCAAGTTATGTTTAAGAGTATCAAGGGACAACTTGCGTGTGGACTTGTCATGTCGCCAGCAACAAACTCGACCCGACCAGGATGCGAGCTCTTGATGGCCTCGAGCGGCTCCTTGGATCGTGCGGCCAAGACGACATTGTGGGATTGCTGCAGCAGGTAGCGTGTCACGGCGGCGCCAATGCCTTTGCTTGCGCCGGTAACGATGAATGTCTTGGCCGCCATGGTTGTTGACTCGTGTTTGTGGTTGAAACTGGATCGAGAGGTGTGATGGTGGAAGATTGAAAGGAGACGGTGCTCAATCCAGATTTTCATGGACCTCTGAGACGAGCGGATGGCAAATTGTGGAGCCCGGCTGGAAACCCGGCGTCCCTTCCCTTCGGGCCGCCCGCCTTTGCCGAGGGCGGGGCCTGCCGTCTCCGGTAGCCGGACCTAGCACTCATTCGAGGCACGCACAACTCCAGATATTTTCACAAGGAAACAAAATCAAGGAAGGGAAACGCGACATGGCCACTACCGTGATCCTCGGCAGCGGCATCATTGGCCTGTCCACCGCTTACTACCTCTCTCGCCACCAGCCAGCCTCATCGATCCACCTCGTCGACTCGTCCTCGGAGCTATTCGCTTCGGCCTCGGGCTTCGCCGGCGGCTTCCTGGCCAAAGACTGGTTCCATCCCCATTCTTCGGAGCTCGGGGCCTTGAGCTTCGAGGCACACCGGGACCTCGCCGAGAAGCACGGCGGTCGCGAGAAATGGGGCTACTCGAGGACCGTCACCGTCAGCTACGAGCCCCGAGGCCGGCAGCCCAACGGGAGGCGCGGAGAAGACTGGCTGCTCGAGGGCACGAGCCGGGTGGGACTGGTCAGGGACAAGGCCGAGAAGCACGGTGAGGTTCCCTCGTGGCTGAGGAGAGTCGAGGGCGACGCCGTGAGCGTCGTCGACGACGGTGAAGGGACTGCCATTGTGTAAGCGCTGCCTTTCCCCCCATTTGCTATGCTGTGAATTTGGAGACAAGGGAACACTGGCCGACGCCTCAACGCAGGGATCCGCTCAAGCTCTGTCAGTTCCTGCTTGACGAGTGCAAGGCCGCCGGCGTCCAGGTCCACCATCCGGCGACCGCCCTGTCCGTCGGCACAGACGTCCGCGGCGAGCTGGCGCGGGTGCGCATCGGCTATACGGACTCATCTACAGAGATCGACATCCCCGCGAGCCGACTGGTCGTGTGCGCCGGCGCATGGACGCCTCAGGTCTTTGCCTCCCTCTTCCCTGGCGCCGGCGCCCGTATCCCTGTCGCCAGCCTCGGGGGCCACTCACTCGTCGTCAAAACGCCCGGCGGCGCCGGCGAGGCATGCCACTCGGTCTACTGCAGCCTCGAGACGCTGTCTCCCGAGCTGTACTCGCGGCCAAACGGCGTCATCTACCTCGCGGGCGTCAACTCGACGGCCATTCCCCTGCCGCCGTTGGCCACCGGCGCGACGCCCGTCGAGCAGTCGGTCGTGGAGCTGAAGGCCCTGGCGCGGCGCCTCATCGCGTCCGAGGGACAGGAGCTCGAGGTGGTCCGCACGGGGCTCTGTTTCCGCCCCATCACGGACAGGGGCACGCCGTTCCTCGCCAGGCTGGCCGACGAGCAGCTCGGGGGTGAGATTAGGACGAGGGCCGGGGCAGAAGGTGGCGTCTTTGTCGCCACTGGTCACGGGCCGTGGGGGATAAGCCTGAGCCTCGGGACGGGCATGGTCATGGCCGAAATGATGAGCGGCAAGCAGACGAGTGCCGACGTGAGCGCTCTCGGCTTGTGAGGGGGATGGGGATACGGTTCGCATGATCCACGATGATACGCCAACATGACACGTTTTACGAATTTGATCACACGGGTACGCTTGCTATGCGCTGGCCAGATTGTTGCTTGTGGTCGTCTGATGGAGCTTGCCTCGCTGGTGTTACTGAGGATCCGTGGCGATGCCTTGTGGGCTGGAAGAATCGTGAGACTCTGGCATCAGCAAGCGACGGAGCCGCGCAATGTCGTCGACGCCTGCCATGCAGCACCCTCCCACGACAACCTGCCGCCAGCCTTGCTTCTCGGCAGCCCAGACGACGTCGGCAAGCTGGCGCTCCCACGGTATCCTCGGCCTGCCCGCCTCGCCGGCCGGCAGGACCCACGTCTGCGTGACCGCGTCGAACACCTCGCCATTTGTGCCGTCCGGATAGAGCACGAGTGCGGGCCACTCGTCCAGGATGCCCTCGCGCAGCATCCGTCGCACCGCCGCCTCATAGCGCCGCACGAGCGCCCCGAGCCTGTCCACCTTTGTGCAGTTGATGCCGATGCCCCAGGGCCGCGCGGGGGCGACGGCCGGGTCGAGCATGGCGCGGATGGCGTCTTCGGGCGTGCTGCCATCGGGCAGCGTCTCGCCCGAAGGGTACAAGCACGAGATCCAGAAGGGGATGCCGGACAGCGCGGGCGTGGCGGCGAGGGACCGGCGCATGGCCTCGATTTCGTCGACGCGCGGCACCGTCTCGAGGGCGACGAAGGCGAGGCGATGCTGCAGGTCGTGGTGGTCCCGGAAGAGCTGCATCCTCGTCGAGTGCCAGGCGCGCAGGGCGTCGGCCGAGTCATGGGCGGCGTCGTAGCGCCCGGAGTACTCTTGACTGGGAGTCATGCACGCGCCGTACGGACCGAGGCTCAACGCGATGCGGGTCCCATCCTGCCTGGCCGCCTCGGCGATGCGGATGGCTGTCTCGATGAATTCGGGGATCTGAGCGGGCTCGATGGCCGGACCTGGCTCAGCTGCCACATCGCCCTGCGCGACGCCGGCGCCGGATGGGTGCCTTGTGCGAGCGAATCCCTCCTCGGATAGCTGGTAGGTGGCAGTGAGGAGGATGTCGACGGGCACACGGCCAAACTCTGCTTGGCATTTGGCGAGCGTGTCCGGGTCCGACACGAGCAGATGCGACGACCACAGGGGAGTCGAGTCGTGCGAGAAGCGGATTCCGTGGCGCTGCTCCAGCGAGGTTCCCAGTCCGCCGTCGAGAATGAGTATTGGCGCCATGGCAGTCGTGTCAAGAGAGTGGACGTGGTGTGTGGAGAGTGGACGGAGAACTGCTGATGCCGTGTGACTTTGGGGCCCGCACCGGCCGGGATTCGGATTCTCGGAGTGGGTCCCGATCTCCGGACCGCTTCCGGGTTTGACGCCGACCCGACCATGTATGAGGAATGTGCAAGAAGGCCAGGGAAAGCAATTTCCTCGACTTTGGAGCAAGCGAGTAAAGCAAACATCTAGCTTGAGAAACATTTGTGTTGAGCAATGCGACGTCTGTGTGGTGATACTTGGGAAGCCGACACACCAGAAACTGACAGAGCACAGGTGCAAACAAGCAAAGTCAGACCATTCAAGGCAACTTGGGTGACAAGGGCTTGTAAAACACTGTGACACCTTGTAATGAGTGCCGAAACAAGGACCTTGACAGTCTAAGCACAGGAGAGAGGTTGACATTGGTGCAGCTAGGGCACGTCGCACGCCGCCTGACCTTTCTCATCGTCTCCTCGATCCTCTGCAACGCCTGATTGCTGCCTTGGTGTATCCAATACGCGAAGATCATGGCAAATAGATGAGCAAGGAATGTTTGCTCACTTTACTGACGAGGATCGATAAAGTATAAAAGGACTCCTCCTTCCCCGACTCCGAGCTCTTCTTCACCCAGCATCACCAACCAACAAGCAAGACCTAATGTTCGCAGCACACGGAAACAGGCCTGTCCAATAGTTTCTTGAGGTAGTCTTATTCGCGCCGAAACATGCCAGTTTACCAAATGGGCACCCGCCTGAGAGCGATATAAATGGTGCGCGTTTCCGATGCCGCGAGTCTCCGGTTCCTATATCGCCGACCCATGAAGGGCCATCTCCCCTGCCTTTCAAGCATATGTATTCTCCACTCGGCCAATCAAACAGGGTTTCGACTGGCCTTGGCCCCGTCTGAGGTCGAACTTGCTTGTCTTGAGTATCGAGCCGCCCAGCTGCCAACGGGAAGAGATGCCTCCAAGGGCCGCCGTCCCGGTGATCCTACACTTTGCCAGCGCGAGCTGCGCAACTTATCGTGCAGGCTACTTCACCATAGACGCGCCCTGGCATCCCGAAAGCGGCCGGATCGCACCAGCACCAGAAGACGGTCATTGACTGGAGGGCGCTTGGGGGGGCAAGAAGAGGCAAACCTTTGCGCCTCAGATATGCACATGTGCTGCTGTCCTTAGGAAGAAGATACGCCATGGAGCAGCGCAACGGCAAGGGGACCGAGGCAATCGCCGGCACACGATTTCCCTACGTCCCCTGCCGCCAAACGCCTCGGGGCCTGTCCGGGGATCCTGCCCCAGTCATGAATGGGAGGCTGGATTCCCCGGCAGGCGGCCTGCTAAGCAGGCCAAGTCACCCTCGGCTGGTTTGGGTGCGCTGGCTGGGCACGCGAGACGGCTCTGCACAGTTCTTATTGAGCGCTTTGTGCGCAGCGGGCGAGCAGGACGCCTCCCCAACGCATCCTCAACCTGCGTCAACACCACAAACGACCTGCGGCAGCGCTCGCCGCGCTGAATGGCGTCTGCGAGTATCCCGGGAGTTGAGGTGGAGGAGTATCATTGCACTCTGGCCGCTCCATCCCCCCATACCTGGGAAACAGGCCCTGGCCGGGAATGTCCAACAGTCAGGTTGATCTGAGAAGGACCCTGACCTTGGCATCTCCCCCCGTCGCCGATGCTGCGTCTGCCGCGCCGACAAAACGACGGGCGACGGACCATACAGGAGCCTTACGGACCCGGACTCGCGCACAGGCGGACACGAAGATGTTCCCCATGTTGCATGACACCATTGCGCGATTCCACGTCACGGGAGCGCAAGCAAACCTTCCCCCAACGAGCCGACTCTATAAGCCGAGTGAGTGCCACGCCTCTCGTGGCACCCGCCTCCCTCGGCCTTGCGATCCGGTGCAGCCAGAGGCACCAAGCGTCGCAGGGCCGAGGCCATGCACTCGGCTACGAAGACGGGAGGCGGCGACTCGCGGCGCAGGGGCAGCCCCGGGGGCTCCCCAGAAACGGGCGCCTCGAGCAGCCAACGGCGGTCAGTCTTCTTCAAAAGCGCAGCCTCGAAGCGTGCGTGGTGGTGAATGACCGGCTGGACAAGCCTCGCGGAGAAGGACCCGGGCGAGTCAGGGGCGGCGGCGTAGATGGTCTCGACGTCAACGACGCTCGCGGTCATGTCTCTAACCGCTGGCTCGTGATTCTGTTCTGCGGCGTGTGCGGGATACTCGATGGGATGAGATTATCGTGGTTATGATTCATGGACTGGATGAAGTGTGTATGAACACGAGTCAAGGCTTGTTAAATGGAGCTGGCCTGAGTCGAGTCACGACGACCGCATCTTGTATGTCGCCTCTTCCAGTTCTAAAACAATAGGGGCCTTGAGCTTCTCTTAGTATGGTAAAATCTGATTACTGCTTGGGTATCTCTCTATCTTGGACGCTGGGCGTGTCTTTTCCCGGCCATGGGAAGTGTGTCCTTCAAGCTGGGTCGTGACGCTTGCTAGGAATTATCGACGAATGCAAGTAGTGTTCTGTTTATCCACCACGTCGTTCTCATGTGGCTGCAATGAAGCCAGTAAGAGCAACGGTCGCTGCAAGTAAGGCCTTGTTGATGGCCGATGGCTTGGCTGCGTCGTTAAATCCCCAGTTCGGCTGACCGTCCCAGACACCGGGAGTCTGTCGCGGCAACCTGTCGTAGCCGGCCGTGATGGTGACGGGATATGTCCGCTCCTGGAAGTTGTTGATGGTCATGACCCGCCCGAACTGGCCGCCGCCTCGATTGCCAAAGTCGCTGCGATCATCCCAATCGCCGATTCCCCCGTTTCCGATCCCCCCGTTACCAATTCTCCCGTTACCGATTCCCCCGTTACCGATTCCCCCGTTACCGATTCCCCCGTTGCCGATTCCCCCGTTGCCGATTCCCCCGTTGCCGATTCCCCCGTTTCCGAAGCCGCCGGCGCCGGCTGTGCAGTAGGCAGCTCGTTCCCGTGGCCGGATATCACATCTCGTACTGGGGTTGAGCGTCAGCCATGAACTCCTTTGAAGAATATCAGGGGCACTTACGCAGCTTCTTCTCCGCGTAACCGACCGTTGTTGCGCATGAGAGCGTAGGTCTCGGGACCTTGGATGATGGTAGCTCCTTGGTATTCCTGGTTGCATCCGCCGCCGCGGCCGCAGTCGACTACCATTGTGACGGCTCTCGAATCACCGCCTATGACCGCGGCCGAGACCCTTCCGGGATTCTCTAAGAAAAAGACATTCATGCTGCCGCCCCTGCCATCGAACTGCTGGGCAGTGACGGCGCATGCCAAGGCGGCAAGCAGAGTAAATGCGCGAACCATGGTAATGAGAGATTAATTAATGAGTAGTGGAGTTTCCGACGTAATGGAGCGTGGTTTTGCAGATTAGTGAACGACAAAGCCAGAAAGAGTGCTGACTTGGTAATAATCGACACGGCCAAGAGAGCAAACGGGCCTTGAGGACGACGGAGATGGAATACCGAGATCCAAGAGGGGACCAGGCAGATATACTCTAATCGTGCCCGCCCCCACTTTATTTGGGTTTCGCGAAGGCTCACCCACTAAAGTGGGTGCTGATCACCATCGCGGACAGATCACCAAAACGGACACTTTTCTGTAGTATCTACCTTCTACCCCCTACGTAAGAACCGACCCTTACCCTCTTGGTCAACTATATATAATGGTTCGAGCCGGCCGTCGAGCCGGTATTTACGTGCGACTTTTGCGGCTTCTCCAAACCATTTCTTATACATATTTCTCATCTGCGCGTCGGCGCGTTCGACAATTTTCCTAGCCTTCTCCAGAGCGTCATCGTCCTTCTGCCTAACAATCTTGCGAGCGTGGTCGACTGTGAGTACTCCGCCAGCTTTTAGTTGCTGGTTCTTTTGGCTCCGACGACGGCGTGTAACTTCCTCCGCCATTTTCGTGCGTTTTAAGTCCCGCATTGTATAGAGAAGCTCCGTCCCCTGAGTTAGGGCTCCGCGGACAAACTGGTCTAGAGTCCTCTTCAGCGCCGGATTAAAGTCCTCCTCTTTAGCCTGTGTTTGTAGGTCGTAAGCTATTTTTTTCAATTGTCGTAGAGTGACTGGCGTATTGAACGGGGAGGACTGTAGCTCTGGAGCGGGAGGCGGAGGGGGGGTTAGGGCTCGTTCTTGTCGCTCCTGGATCCTCCGCATAACAACTAGCGGATCGTACGGTACGAGACCGCTTTTCTTGAACGCCGAGAGGATTGAATCTTCCCTAAAAGCCTTCCTCCGTACCTCTTGGATCACAGAAAGGAACTCGATCTTCGTAATATTCGCGCAGCCGTCTCGGACAATAAGGTCTAAAGCTTCGGCGTGGTAGTGCTTTAGAGGCTGGAACATAACGACATCGAGAGGTTGAAGAAGGTGCGTCGAATGGGGTGGAAAGCCGAAAGGGACAATACTACTATCGTCGCAGTATTGGCAGCGGAGATAGCCTCAATGAGAGTAGCCGACTCCCGATTCTCGGGGATGCTGAAGTAGTGAGACCTCTTTCGCTTTGTGACAATAAGTTGATCTTTTCCGACCCCGACTCGAAAGCCGGTTTCATCCATATTCCAGATATCATCAGGTTGGATACCTTCTTGCTCAAGAATCTTCTGAAGTCTCTGGAAATACTCCACGACCCGATCCAAGTCCTCAGATGCTGCCCTGTCGGCGCTCAAGGTCTTTTGGCGCCGTTTGTCGTAATTGTGTCGCTGGATGAATCGTGTGGCCCAGTGAACACCTACAGTAGGCGAATCACCCAGTTTAGCAGCAGGAGCCTTGGCACGAAGGATTGCATTCGCGGCATCCACAATGAACTCGGGTCGCACAGCAAGGTTGATAGCATGAAGACGATCGACATATCTACAGATTGCGCCCTCATCGGCAACCGAAAGCTTTCTGTTGTGCGCGATACGCGAGGATTTGTGCTCTGACCTCTTGAGGCGATATCTCAGTGTTGTATGTCCCATCCCAAATCTCTTGGCCACAGACCGAATTGAATCGTGAGGAAAGTCTCTGCTATATTGAACAGCTTCTTCCAGACGCGACTCCATATTTGACTAGACTTGAGAGGACGTGCGCGGCGCAAAAGCGATGTTTGAATCCAATAGGTGTCGAAGTGTTCAAATTTTGGTGGTGTTCAAAGTTTGGTGGTCAGCACCACCTTTTTTTTTTTTTGTATATTCCGCCATTGACGATAGTCAGAGGCACTGCGTCAGACTCGCTAAGCCTAATCTAGAGTTGTCCAATACTCGGTTCCGAGCCCAAGGAATTCGTCCCGATCTAATGCCTGAATTTCTCTTACATCCTTCAATCCGTCTCTTGCTCATTTGACCTGTCCCTTTCCAATTCTGGAGCCTGTCTGATGAGGTACAGACCACTCTCCTCCGCCGCATTTGACGAAGAGTCCACCTGCCTTCAGCCGTCCGGTGTAGCTAACCTACCAGCTGTGGGGCAACCACAGGTATAGGTAGAGGGTTTGTGCTGAAAAGAAAAGGTTAAGACAGAGGATGTATGTTAGTTAGTAGGGCGACGGTCGTAACTTGGCGAGTTCCCGGCGATATACCGGGCATCCAGGATCTGTAGCCTTGTGTGCTCCTTTTCCACCGCACGCTGCACACTTAAAAACGTCCGAGGTGCAGGTCGACGCAGAATGGCCCGGTTGGGCGCACTGTCCACAGATCGGAGCTGGCGCCTTGCAGCGATAATGCAAGTGTCCGTAGAGGTGGCAACGGTAGCATCTCGCTGGTTGAAGTCCCTGAACGAATGGTCGCGTGTATGCACACTCGCCATTCGCCATCTCAACCGTTCGTTTTGCAAGCAACCTGTCCACCTCCTCTTTCTTATCCAGGTGTACCACTAGAGAGCGGTATTCCTTGTCGACAGACGCTGTCCCGAGCCATCGCATCTTGTGCACTTTCACCCCGTTCATCCGCTCAAACACGGCGCATCCGATATCATCCGTCGCAACCCCGCGATGTGCTCTATCAACCCGTAGAGGGTACCACTGCTCCCCATATAGCGTTCCCTTGTCGAAGTGTGTCTTTATCCAGGTGTCGTTCTGCCGTACTTTATCGACGTCCGTCTCTCGAAAGAGAAGCCGAAAACGCCCGTTTCCCTTAGAATTGACGCCCAGGCAGGTCACACCCAACTTCTCAAGGGCAGCGTTCGCGCGCCGACGAATGGTGCCGGCATTGCCTTCCTTTATGTCGCTGTCTAGGACCCGACTCACGTCCAACCCAATGCCTGGCAGTGGCCCTGGGACCGGAGAGGGTGGTGGCGAAGGTGGCAGGTGCTGGTGCTGTTGCTGATGAGGCGCACTTGGAGTGGCGGACTCCGGAGGGCTAGCGACGCGTGGGAAGAGCTCGTTTCGAATGAACTCTTCCAGAGACTCGACGCGTTTTTCCGCCCTTTCGGCCCGCTCCTCGACGCGTTTCAGGAGAGCTTCGATTCGTGCCAATGAATCCTCGTTGACATTGGGGTCGGCATTCGTCGATTTCGCTTTCGGGACGGCGGATTTCTTTCGTGATGGGCGCGGTTCTGGGTCGAATTGCAGTGTCGGTTTCAGAGGGCGACCGCGGGCGCTGGTCCTTGTCACGTCGGCCGCGCTTGTTGAATTGGCCACAATGATGCCACAGGTCACATTATCGTTCGTACCGTCATCCTCGTCATCGAGCAACTCGAATTGGTTCGAGTTGCGCTTGGTGCTGTTCTTGCTCTTCCGCGGCATTGTTTCTTCTCAGCACCCACTTTAGTGGGTGAGCCTTCGCGAAACCCAAATAAAGTGGGGGCGGGCACGATTAGTGGGCAGTCCGGGCAAGGAGCCCATGGAGAGCAGCGGGTCGCGATTCAATGTTCAGACAAGGGGGAATCAAAGAACGGTAGCCGCTGTTCATGCACGACCTCAATGTGGACTGGACGGCACGCAGCCCGGAGACCGCGTACGCTGCACCGGGGCCTTCTGTCTTTCGGACGGCCTCGCATCGTGGGCCAAGGCAGGGAGTCAGGGACCAGATCGGATGGCGTGCACCGGCAGTGACCGATTCGACATGGACAGGGCCCTTGGCGACAGCGAGCAAATCCCCGAGCGGCAGACATGCCTGGAAAGGGGATGGAAGCGCGCATCGAGTCGTCCGCGTGCAGCACCATGGCCGGGAAGCCGGAGTGATTCGAGAGCATGACACGGTGACACGGGCCGAGATTGGCACTCCAAGGGCCGACGAATGGGGTCTTGCGCTGGCCTGGGCGCGCATTTCGTGTGCCTGTCAGGTAAATTGAATCTGGACCGTCGAGGTCTTGGCTCGAAGGGGGCTAATGACTCGCATCTCGAAGACAATAGGCTCGACTGCCTCTTTGGGGGAGGGCAGTGGAGCGAGAGGGCGAACTGACGAAAGGGCGCTACTGTAAAGCGGCCAAGGCTGTCTCCGAAGAGGCAAGGCTTTCGTTGAGGTTGTTGTCGAGTCTTGAAACTGATGGTGAGGTTCACGTGAGCGGATCGTGAGACGAGGCAGAGGATTCATGTCTAGTGCCGCCAGACAATGTGGAGAAGCGCCGAGTCAAAGAAAGCGCCTTCAACATTGGTGTTTCAAGTTTAGATGCGTCTCTTGTCTCTCTATCTAAGGGGGTGGTGAGCATTTCACCCAGCAGGCAGTTGATGAATGACTTGAGAAACTGCTCGTTGGAACATCAACATCTCGTCGGAATAATGGTCAAAGGTATGTGTGCAGATCCGGCATGATGTTCAAGGGAACCTGCGAAACAGCCGCCGATCCTTTAGCCGTTGGGATCAACATGGAACTCGAATGTCTTTGGCTGGCTTCATGGCATGATGCATTCGAAAGCTTCACGTGCAGGCTTGATGCTCAAGAGTATGTGAATCCAACAACATGTGGATACGGGAGTATATATTCCCAGTGGTTCGTGCAAATTTACATGTTTTTCTATCCCCCAACACCGTTCCCAACCCCCGTGTTCACCTGCCTGGCCCGTCCTCGTCATTATTGCGCTGTGGAATGCTCCCCTTGCGCGAGCCGAAGAAGCGCTCCGCCGGACGCCGCTGCATGGTCCACTTCTCTCCTACGACCTCGCCCGGTAAGACAAGCGTGTGCTCCAGCAGGCAGCTGTAGTCCTTCATCTCGGCGCCGCAGAGTATGTTGCTGCCCGCGCGGAGCACGCAGCAGTTGCCGATCTTGATGTGGTCTAGGCGCATGCTGCCCCTGCGGTCGACGTGCGAGATGATGCCGACGTCGTCAATCACGACGCGGTCGCCAATCTCAATCAGGTCCGTCTCGGTGATCATCAGGCTCGGGTGTCCGTTGGCAAAGAGCGCGCAGTCCTTGCCGATCTTGACGCCCAGCGCGCGGTAGTAGATGACGAGCCAGTGCGTGCTCGTCAGCAGGCTGAGGATGCCCTTGTCGACGAAGCAGCGCCGGATGAGCTTCTCGTACGACAGCAGCAGCTGCCACCGCTGGCAGTACGGCGACTTGTCCCAGTCGTAGACTCCCGGCCTGTACTTGCCGATCAGGATCTTCTTGGCCGCCACGACGGACCCCAGCGCCATGAAGACGAACGAGGCGTACAGGAGGACGGAGCTGGCGACGCACAGCGCGTACACAATCAGCGCGTCGTAGGTGCTGTTCGTCTGGCTGTAGAACAGGACAAAGATGCGGGCCGCGACCTTGACCGACGAGAGCGCCGGCACGTTCCAGTAGATGGCAGTGAAGAGCGTCATGGCAAAGGAAAAGGCCATGGCGGCGACGGGCCCAAAGACATAGTAAGGCGCGTGGCCGCTGTAGACTGCCCGGTTATATGGAGAGTCTTCGGGCGTGCCGCCGCTCATGCTGGGAAACTTGCGCCGCTCAGGGTTATGCACGCCGTCGCCGCCGCTGCGAGGACTCAGTCCTTCCTCGAGCTGGGCGGGCGTCGCGTTGTTGACGAGCGTGTCGCCGCTGTCTCTGCGCTGAAAAGTATTTTTGAACTTTGGCCGGTCGTCTCCCGAGACGGGCTGTGGTGTCTGCTTTTCAGAATGCCCACTCTTCTCATCCTCGGATTTGGTTATGCCGTGTGAAGCTCTGATGGTCTCGATTGCTGGATCATTCTCGTAAACCGGTGAGCCGGGCATTGCCCAGAGTTTCTCGCCAAAGCTGTCCGAGTGGGCAACGTCGCCGTTCTTGGCCCCGATAAAGGTCTTGTTGGCCTCATAGACCTTGCCTTGACGGGTCAGAGTACCCAGTCCTAGAGCAGTGCGTTCACCGATGGTGACGCCCGGTAATATACAAACGTGGTCGGCAATCACGGCGCCTTGACCAATGGTAATCTGACCAGAGGCGTTCTCGTCTGTGGTCATGAGGAAGCAGTTCTCCCCAAAGGTGACGTCGTCGCCAATATTGAGGAGATGATAGTCGGGGATCGAAGGCCCCGTGTTGGGCCAGCACACGCGCCGTCCGACTCGCGCTCCTAACCACCTCAGAGCGCCGGACCTGGCTTCGTTGTTGTGGCCGAGAAGTTCATTGAGCTCAAAGAGTTGAGCGGCGGGGAAGATTGTCTTTGCCATTGTGGCCCTCCAAGACGAAAAGTTGCTCTTGATGTCTTTGGGATCGGTCGGCAAGTCTCCCCAGATGAATTTGGAAAGGTATCGCCATGAAGCGGCAAAGAGAAAGGCGAAAACCGGACCAAAGACGACATTGGACCCCACAGACAAGTAGTTGTAGGCGACTTGAGGGCTGTTCTGATACCATTCCACCAGGACCCTAAAGGGAATCGTACTATTCTGTGGTGTTCCAGTAAGAGTAGGAAAGAGGGCAAAGAACCACGGCAAGAATGATGTGGTCCAGCCAATAAAATAGATGGGTAAAGTGAGGAAGATGGATAATAGCCAGTGTGGTTCGTTGATGCGCGGAGCATTTGGATCGCGGTTCCACTCCCTCGAGTCCTTTTGCTCCCAACTCGAAGAGTTGGCACCCATAAAGGTGTCTGGGAGCACCTCTGTTCCGGGGGCCACGACGGACATGAGTCCAATCGAGGCGCGCTCCCCAATGATGATGCGTCCGAGATACATGGACGTATTGTGCTCGGCGGCAAAGGGACGACATTGACAGGACGTCAGGATGGCCCCGTCTCGGATATCAATGAGATCCCATTCTCCCAGGGCAACGTCAGTCAGGCGCACGTTCTTGCCAATCTTGGCACCCATCATGCGAAGGTAAAGGCTTCTCGTCGTGTCGTTGATGGCAAAGAAGCCCATGCCGCAGAGCATCTCAATCTTTTGCACTATCCACCATCGTGTGTGATAGGGTCCCCACATGGGATATGTTCCTTCTTTGTAGCGTCCGATGATGGTCCATTTCGCGAGCATGCCGATGAAGGGGAAAACCAGCTGGACTCCGGCCCATGCCCCGACGAGTGAGAGAATCAAGTTGGCGATCCGGCCCGCAAGAGTGGCCGTGTCGCTCCAAAATCGAGTCTTGCTAAGAATATACAGTTGTAGAATGAGCTCGAGGGATCGTTGAGCGGGGAACAGGACGAGAGAAGGGACGAGCTGCAACATGAGCAGCCAAAACCGCGTCGAGCTATATGTCACGGTGCATCCCACGTCTGTTTCCAGGATTTGCGCGTCCCGAATGCAGGACTCGATAAACTCGGAAATCCCCTCGACCGTCGCCGTCTTGGCCAGTAAACTAAACGGAAGGTGAATGTTAAAGTCGACTCGGAGGGAGGCCATGAGCTTCTCGGCTTGCGAGGTGTTGCCACCCAGATCGTCGAAGAAATTGGCTTTGAGGGGAATGTCCTCCGCCGGGCGGTCCAATGCCGTGGCGAATGCATATTTGACAGTATCCTCAATGTTTCGGATCGGCTGTGGTAATGAGCCCTTGCGGAGCTTGACGCGGAGCTCGGTTAACTTGTCCGTGTTCAACTCTCCGGCATCATCGGCGGGGAGAGGATCCGACACGACGTGCAGGTTGCCTGGAAACCCCATGTGCCCTTCCATCGAGAGGGCAACGTGCATGAGTCGTCGAATGTGGTCTACCCAGCCGGGACCGGGCGCAGGAGCGTCGGGTTCCCTAGGAGCCAGCAGCACTTCGTATCCGCCTTGCTGGTTCTCTTCAACATGAGCCCTGTAGTAGTTCGGGATGACGGACTCGATAATGCACGTAATGCTCTCCAGGTCGACTCGACATTGAGCAACTTCAATGGGCACCATGATGGAGGTATCTGGCGGCGGACATTTGGCTTCCCAGTGTTTTGCAATGTATTGCGTCTCCTCGTTGATATCCGGAAGGTTGAGCCTCTCACGAAGCCGAGCCCGTACCGGCTTGCCTCTTTGCTGCGGCAGCTGATCCATGTAGACTATGACCTCGGGCCATTTCGACTGATCCAAAGGGGATGCGCGGAGAGCATCGTGCAGGGTACGAATGTCGACACGCAGTGCTTCCGCCTTGGGGACGAGGATTAATCCGACAACTTCGCCGTATGTCTCGTGTCCCGCCGGGAAGGCCAGAACGTCGGCGATTCTACCGTAAACAGGAGAATCACTCGCGTTGACGGCCGAGTCGACGGCTTCTTCGACCTGATATGGCGAAATCTCGCTGTTATCGCGATGAATATTCTCCTTGTTCGCCCACTCATCGTTGAGATACCAATCATCGTCTGTATCGTGGACGCCGCCAGAGCATGCTGAGAATGCCTGAGACCGACTCCTTGACCGGTCGTGAGACGAGCGACTGCACCGGCCTCGTGGCGATACCGACGTGGGACTCGATCGGCGGCCGCCATGCTTTAGCGCAGATGGAGGATCCTTGGAAGACTGTCTGTTGTCAGGGAAATTCGTGACTAGGCGCATCTGAGGCCGCCTCCCTCTTGGAGAGGAGTTGGACGTGGAAGCATCTGAGAATCTGACTGTACGCCACTGTGAGGTGCTCGTCTCGGCCGGCTCAGACTCGTTGCTTTGAGGGAGAAAGTCAGCACAAGAACTCATCCGACGTCACTTGGAAGACTTACAAGGCATACTCGAGATTGGCGAGGGTTGTGGCAACTTCACAGCCAAAAGTGTCCCTAATGAGCTGTGCCAGATCGCTCGGAATGAATCCATCCGAGCGACATGCTAGGCGCAACGTATGCGGCTCTGTGTCGCTATGAAATGGATGCTCGGCCAGGAGGAGCTTGTGGGTTGCGAGCGAGGCGAGATACCACGTTGGACCGGCATTGTCGATGATGTCCCAGAAGACGGTCGTGTCACGCCGTAAACAGCACACGAATGCTCCCGCAGTAATCGCCGATGCAACGAGTCCCCTGGTTAGACCTCCCCTGTCCACACATGTCAGTTCCGGACTGGTGCTTGGGTGAGAGGAACGACTCACACGTCAAAGATGGGTGTCATGCTCAAACACATGTCGGGCGGAGTTAGCTTGCACGATTCCGCCATTTGGAATGCCTCCCTGAGCAATGAATGGAGCGTGAGAGTGACGAGCCCCTTTTCTCCCCAGATGCCCGTCGTGAACAGCATCACGGCGACATCATCGGCTCTGTTCGCGCGAGGTTGTCCCAGCGGGCTGCCCACCAGACTCTGCCCCTGAGCGTCTCGCAACGTGATCCTGTGGTCTTCTTCTCTTGCCACTTCGAATATTTGAATGCCTTCATGTTCGATCCAGACTTGAATGTTAGGGAGCTTCTCCCTTACAGAGGACGTCGTGATGATGTGACGGGCTTCGACGCGCTCGAGGTCGTCTCGCAGATTTTCAAGGTCTTCGTCCGGATCGATAGGTACAGCGGTGTAATAATTGGCAACAGCCAAGCACACGGCCGCCAAGAGGGGGCTGTTTGGCAGGACAATGGCGACTGCGGTTCTCCTGTCCTGCGACTCCAACGGCAAGGAAAAGTTCTTGACGAAGTCGCTTAGTTCATTGTATGTGATGCAAGTGTCGTCGTCCTCGTCTCCGGCCGGGCACAGGGCCACCTCGTCATTTTGTGCTATGAAGAAGGCCAAGGATTCGTAAGATTCCTTGACAATTGCTTCGGTTCTTTGGACAAGCCAAGTGGCGTCATCTTGATGGTTCGCCTGGGGTGACTCGGGCAGGCTCTGTTGGATTCGGGTGTAGTGATAGAGGAGTTCAAACGGCGGCCAAGGGCCAGGAATCTCGGTGAGCAGAAGATAAAGGACGTGTAGCGGCCGGTACGATCGTGTGCGGGTCGTGGGCAGCGATGCCAAAAGGACCGACTTGGAAACGTCCGGGTCGTTTATTATTTCGCGGAATATCGAGTTCTGCTTGACCCTGAAGGGCGCGAGTGTGTACAATTGGGATAGCCGAAGGGCTATCTCTTCGGATCGCCCCGAGGGCCAGTCCATCACGGAGTGTAACGGCGTCTTCTCGGCGATATGACCAGTCGGTCAACCATGTCCAGGTTACGGGTCGTCGATAGAACTGCAAGGTGCCGAAAAACGGTTTCAACAAGGTAGCCAGGCACCTTCACGTCTATGTAGTAGGCCTCTGCCATTAGCATGCCGTTCAATGGCGTCACTCAAGAGTTGCTGGACGGCTGGACCGACCCTTTGATCAACCCAATCGTGCCCCGATTCTATTGTCCCACTGCCTATTCTCCCTGATCAAACTCGCGCTCCCTAGGCTGCAGCGTTCTTGCCGTGGCGTCATTATAGACGGGACCGCTCGTTTACGCGCTTCCGCGCTCCGATCCTGGCGGCGAGCGAGCCGGCCAGAGTCAAGTGGGTTCGAATACTCGCTAAGTTGAATCAACTAGTTTGGCTCAGTCTTGAGATGAAGAGCCATCCGGCTCAAGCTGAGACTTTTTGAGGCCCGCTAAACGCGACGGGAGCACTATATCTCTTATGTATTCGTGTGCTGCCTATCGAGTTTCGAGCTTGCCGAAAGTCCTCGGCCTATCGGCCAGACAAACACTCGAGACTCTGTGACTCTGGAGCCGCAATTCCTACTCTTTCACTCGAATGACAGACTGTGACTGAGCCCGTAAAGAAGACGAGATGGCAAGAAATCATCATTGAGCCAAGGGCAGGCACGTTTATGACGACACGGCCGCGCTAGGTCAACGATTCAGCCACAAGTGCTCGGGAGAGACTGCTGTCTGACTCGGCCTAGGTCATCCCGCTCGTGAAGAGAAACCCTGAAGCCTGTCAGCGCGCAGCTTGGACACGGCCCGTGGTCACCGTCTCTTGTCGCCTGCGATCTACGCATCTTCAAGGCCAAGGGGGGGCTTTTGTCTCACCCTGAGGCAGAGTTGGTTTAGTCCACGTTCCTGAGCGACGCGTCTGGTGCCTACTCTAAGACGGGACATTCCCAAAAGACACGTCAAGTGGCAGCAGCTCAAAGTCGAAACAGGCAGCCAAGTCATAGAGCAAGGTGTTTCCAAGGGGCAAAATGCGTTGCGAGTAGACCTCTTGCTCTAGCAGGCGAGTCCTGTAAGCGTCGTTTCTGCCGGCGAGGTGGAACTGGAATGCACCTAGGAGACAGATTCAGGGTAGGTGTGCGCCATGTAGGTTGGAAATATGACGGGAGCGAAGGATCTGGATTCCATCTCACATGCAGCAGGGATCGTGGTTCTAGTGAGGCCGAACCCCCCTTATATACAGTTTCCATGACGTTGGAGTGGTTAAACTCTACACCTCATCTACTTGTGCACTTGAGACAGCATATCGGAAACGTTCTATGCTCTCTTGTATCCTGGACGAACCAAGCCTCTTGTTATCTGCCACAACGGACGCTAGTGTATTGCATTGTGCATCGGGGTGCCCATTTCAGGGTATCACCTCAAGGCCTGGCCGGAACACTCAAACAGGCGTTTTGTTCGCTCACTGGATCTGCTAAGAAGACGGTAGCTATTGGCCTATGCAGCAAAGCACCATGGTTGAAGGCTCGTTCAGCATGATCTGAATACATGTAGGGAGAAAGACTGAAGAATTGCATGGAGAGATCAACCTTTGGCCACTTGTACGTTACTAGAGGTATGCGGATGAGTTCCCTAGCACATGCAGTATTCTCTTGCGGCTCGCGAGGCCATTTGCTCTGATGAACGTGATCGGAAGGACGCATCTGATGCGAGAGTGCAAGAACATATCCGCAGAAATTCTCGGGATGCATTACTGCTCAGTCAATTCCGGCGAGCCATATTGGACGCCCGAACGAGGTCCATAAGCCACCTCCCGGGTCTCTCGAATATGAAGGCGAATGGCTGGGGGCGCCTGTCGCTGGCAAGCAGAATAGACAAACTGAATGGCCGTTCTCAATAATCGCACATAGAATAAAACATATAGCAGCAATGGGCCAGATGTTTGGTCATCCAAGACATTCTTCAAGGCGCCACAATGGAGCCGAGTTTTGAGTCATGCCCTCGCCATAGATGGAGGTTTGTCAAGTCGTCAACACGGAGTATTGCATACAGTCTTCAAGTTACCAGCTTTATTACTTTTCTCTGAAATACCACGCGTATTATCTTGGCGTCTTTCGATACATCGGCGCACCTGCATGGTTACGCAGAAGGCGATCGTGCGCTTGGGTCGACTCCTCGAATCAGCACGACGCCACCCATGTCTGTCACTGGCATAATTATACCCTCGTCAGTCCCGGAGCATTGCGCCCGCGGACCCGCTATCCATCAAGATGTTGGACAGCGATAAACAGTCCGGAATCGCAGAGCGCAGGGTGCATGGAGGCCGCAACCAGCACCGCCTCAATGGAGCGAGACAATCGCAGAAATATCCAGGCTCTGATCACTTACGTAAGGATGGAGCTTGATTGAGGTGGTCCCTTGGTCGATGTGCGGTGATGGCACAGAGGCCCTTGATTTGGCCCCTTCATCGACACATCAGCCGACAAACCATCGCACCGCCGGAGCTCATGGGCCAGAGAACAGCAAAGCACGTGCCGAATCATCCTGTCCCGAGGATGCGTGACGGCCATCATGGACGCTCTACCCACCGAGATCATCCGGAACATCTGCAAGCAGCTGTGCTTCCATTGCCAGCATCCCGGTGTGTTCCCAAACGCCGACTCCAATGACGTTCGCCAGTGCAAGAGAGCCCTCGCCAGACTGTGTACAGCCTCGAGGAAGCTGTGCGCTATTGCACAGCCCATCTTCCATCATTATTTTGCCACGGGCAATCTCCCAGCGGACGCCGGGCTGGATCATCGGCATATGACCACGGCCTCCTTCGAGGATGACAAGCTTCCCGTCTTCATACAGGCCTTGATGAAGCGACCGGATATGGCGTCTCAAATACGAGCGCTCCAGATGGTCGACTCGGATGTTGTGAATGAGCCTTGGAGTCACGCAATATGCGCCGCGATGAAAGAATACGGCATCGAGCCCTTGGAGCAGCACGCTCTAGGTCGCAGGGTCGATGCCATGGCGAAGCACTGTGCACTAGAGCAGCTCGCCATTGCGCTGTGTCCGAACCTCGAGATGCTGCTCGTCGCGCACACGGCTGTCTCACGTTTCGTATGGAACTCCAACGTGGCCTTGCCCCATCTAAGATCGCTCGCCATCCGGGGCCATTCGGGACAATACTATTTGTCAGAGGCGACGGCGCTCATTGCCGCGGCCAAGAACCTGGAAACATTATATCTGCTCGATTGTTCCCAGTTCATGGGCTGGCGACACGTGTTTGACCCCTCGCTCGAGTTTGTCTTGGCCAATCTGCGGAGACTCGTCATCAATGGCATACGCGCAGAGCATCTGGAAAAGATCTTGAGCGGCTGCGGCCAGCTCGAGGATCTCGAATACTATCAGCAGACTGTGGCGGGCATCTGGAATGTGACCGAAGTCATGCGCTCGTTCGCACCCGTTCAGTCTACGCTTCGACGGCTTTACTTCGCCTGCCTCCCCATGGCGGCATCAAGCATCAACTTCATCGACGGTGATCAAGAGGCAGGCAGAGATCAGTCTCAAAGCCAGTATTATGTTGAGGATGCCTTGAAGGTTGCGTACGACACAAGTGCAATAGAGCAACTTCGCCACTTCACGCTGCTAGAAGAACTCGGCATCGACCAGGCCTCCATGTACAGCCCGCCAAGTTTCGACCCCGAAGTCAATCCAGGCCGTCTCGCGCGCATGCTTCCTCCGGCAGTCAAGAAGGTCCGAATCATGTACGTGTATAGGGGCATGGCGATTGACTTGCACATGCTGGGGCACCAAGCGGCAGGAAGACCGACCAAGCTCAGGCACATTCGACTGGGAGAAGCAGAGTCCTTGCTGCCCTACCGGATCAGAGGTGTGCAGCAAATGAAGCGCATCGACACTATACCTACCGGCACCGGAGCTATAACGGTGAGCTGGACAACCGACAGGGCCGGCGCAGACGTACGCACCCGCATACCCGGCGGAACGGTCCATCCAAACGTCATCCCCTGCCCGGTAGACTAAAATTTACTTTGAAGGTCCGATGAGTTGGATCGAGGAGGGTTTTGGAGTAAGTCAAAGCCATCGCGTCAGTTTCAAGCAACAAAGAGAGTTTATAGCGTCAGTTTCGAGGTAACAAAGATCTTTGAGTTTATAGCAGGCGTTCATGTCAGCGTTCAAAGGGAGGATACACGCGATTATGTTCAGAGTAGGCAATAATTCCATACCATTGGGAGCGAGCTGAGATACGACTGTAAGCCGTTGGGAAACCTTGCCAAGGTTCATGGTTAGAAGTCGTCGAACTCGTGTTAGCATGTTGCCAAGAAAAGTAGTGTATTCAAAGACGTGTCTGCAATGGGAATATGGACAAGCCGTCTATTCGTCGCAACCCAACTCCGGCTCTTTAGAGAGAGGGAATCCCTACGGGCGCATACAAGAACCAAACGCCCAAACGCCAAGTGCCATGCTCCATCCGGTTTGTACAGTGTAGCGTACAGGTTACTTCTTCAGATTCTGCTGCTGCTGCTGCTGCTGCTCGAGCCGATACTTTTCATTTTCCACGTCCCGCCAGTCCGGGGGTATGGGTTCGTTGCCGCTCGTTTCCTTGACGCCGCCGGCATAGGCGGGCTTGCCGGCATACAACTGGTATCCCTTGCCGTCCTCCGAGGCGCCCTCGAGCGTCTTGTACGTGACGGGCATGTTGCCGCGGAACCGCTTGCGCATGTCGACCATGCCGCGCTTGCAGTCGCCGTAGCCCTTCTTGAGCTGCTGGCACTTTGTCGGGAGCGTCGAGACGAGGGGCTCGCGCAGGCAGTCCGAGGCCGAGTGTCGCTGGACCATGACGCACTCGGACTCTTGCAGGCACTGCGCGAGGGCGTCGCCTGCAATGGCACGGTTAGAAGTGTCGACAAGGGAGTGTGCGCCGCTGTATCGAGAGAGCGCGACTCACGGATCTCTTTGCAGGAGCTGGGCATCTCGTGCGGATTGCGGCCACCCGGCTGTGGCTGCTGTCGTTGGATTTGACGAGACGGGCTTTTGTTGAAGCTGGATCCTCAAGGTGGACTTTTTGGTTTTGCGGCCGACGTCTGATTGGCTGGATGGGCGGAGCTCTAAATCTGGGGTCTTGAAATTGCGGAGACAAGGCCCCCCATTTAGGCAGGTCCGTTTATTTGCATGTGACATCACTGCCAGCGCGCACATGGTCAAGCCCGCTCAGTTACTTCTCTGCTTCCAATCTTGCCACGTCCAACATCCGACTTTCGTTTCTGGTCACCCGCATATTGCATCGTTCTTGACAGCTTCCAGGTGCACGACATGGCAGCTGCATCGATTCCTGCATCTCGCTCCGTCTGACTACCGACCCGCCGTGAATATGCCCGTCCCTTTTCTCGGGAGGCTTCATCCGTACGTGGATTGCTCTCCTGACGCCTTACACCGACGCGAGATGGTTGACTCGACACACGCACAGCGCCGAATACCTGGCCCTCGTCGGGTCATTTCTGATAATAGCCCTCGAGGCTGTCATTCGTGTCTTCACACTCGCCTTGCGTAAGGGCCTGCTGCCCCTGCCACCGCTTATCGACCCCCATTGACCGGTTTCGCAGCCCCCTTTCTCGTCTCGCTGTGCTACCAAGCATCGCGACGAATTTTCAACCGCTACTCGTCTCCAGAGCAAAAGCGAGCCGAGAATAAGAAGAAGTGTCGGTCTCTCTTCCATTCTCATCTTCAATATTGCCCAAAACTGACTCCGAATAGCTGTGTCCACCTCTGTCCGCGAAGCTTCCGACTTTGTCGAGCTTTGCCGTCTTTGGGGCTACGAGGCCGAGGAGCACATTGTGCAGACCACAGATGGTTTCCTCCTCGGAATCCATAGGCTGCAATGGAGAAGAGGCGAAGAGGGCCAAAAGGTCAACTCTGGGCCGACTAGCATCAAGAAGCGCGTCGCTTATTTGCACCACGGCCTCCTCATGAACTCGGAGGTCTGGGTCTGCCTGACGGACGAGCAACGATGTCTTCCATTCGAACTCCTTGAGCGCGGTTTCGACGTTTGGGTATGTCTTCATCCGACATTCAGTGGGTCTTGGCTAACTCCGCGCTCCAGTTTGGCAACAATCGTGGCAATAAGTATTCGAAAAAGTCCATTCACAGCTCGCCCACTTCGGTCAAGTTTTGGGATTTCTCCATGGACGAATTCGCCTTCCACGATATCCCCGACACTATTGCCTATATCCTCGAGGCAACGCAGCAGCCAAGCCTGTCGTACATTGGCTTCTCCCAGGGCACAGCTCAGGCCTTTGCCACCCTCGCCATTCATCCAAAACTCAATGATCAGGTCAACGTCTTTATCGGCCTGGCACCGGCCATGGCCCCTGCCGGCCTGTCGAATGGTATTGTCGATTCTCTCGTAAAGGCTTCTCCGTCAGTCTTATTCCTAATGTTTGGCCGGCGTTCAATCTTGAGCTCCGCCACCATGTGGGAGACGATCTTTTATCCGCCGCTCTTTTGCCGTCTCATCGACATGGCACTTGCTTTTCTTTTTAAGTGGCAGACCAAGAACATCTCGGCCAGCCAGAAGTTGGCAGCCTATCCCCACCTGTACTCGTTCACTTCCACCAAGAGCGTGGTTCACTGGTTCCAGATTATTCGCAATCGCAGCTTTCAAATGTACGACGACGATGTGCATCAACCCATGAGTGTTAGCACCTCGCAAAAGTATTCCAAGGTGGCCAAGTACCCGACGCGGAACATAAGAACTCCTGTCGTACTTGTCTATGGTGGAAGCGACTCCCTGGTCGACATTGCCTCCATGCTCAAAGAACTGCCGCGGCAGACGGTAGCGACCGAGATTCCGCACTACGAGCATCTCGACTTTCTCTGGGCCCGGGACGTCAGCACTCAGGTATTCCAACACGTCTTTGATGCATTGGATAACTTTACGGACGCCGACCATCGGGCGGAGGAGTATGGCAGATATCACCTCGCGAGGAATGAGAGTCTTATCGGGTCCGGCTTTACCTTTGTAAATCACCGAGGCAGCGAGAGTGATGCGTCAACGATCGCCGGAAGCAATGACGGTCAACCATCCACGCCGCGCGTATATCGGCACCTAGCCAGAGAGGATACCATGGGCAATTCTCCGAGCGGCTCTCTCGCGGGCCGGCCGACGGATCCAGCGACAGCGAGTGCACAAGGCGTACGATGGGCTGACAAGGCCAAGCCTAAGGACGGCGAGGTAGGAGACGATGGTGTGTTAGTTGTAAAGGAGAAGAATGGCGAGAAAGAGGAACAGGGGGAGAAGGAGAAAGAGCAACCATGATACCCCATTGCAGATCATCCCTATTACTCCATGTATATTTCTTAGCTATCTTGTCTTGGTTCGGTGCCTGTCAGTCAAATTGAGTGACATGATCAGACGCAATATAGGCTCAATGCTTGCCCCCGTATCGCTTTTTTGTCCGCTGAGTCTTCGGAGGGCCAGTATGAAGACGTGTTTGCGAGGCAGAGCATCCACTGCATCGCATACCGGTTTCCTGCGACTGCGGTTTCTGCTCCGTATACTCACATCCAGACGGTATCCAATATGGCAGGTATTCACAAAGCCGCCCCAATGTCATGGAACAACTGCATGCTCCATATTTACAGCGTTTCACCATCCCCACCTACGCGAGGCCCAAGCATTCTACCCGGCCTCCTTCGTATTCGACGGCTGGCGCTGGGGAAATGAGTCGAACTGTGACTCACCCGGCGTGTCGGCAATTCTTCCTTTTCCGCAAGTCCGAATGAGTCGCGGCGCCATAAAACCGAAAGGGCTTCTGTTGATCAGTAAACGACCGGTGATGCATATCTCATGACAGAACTGACCATCTATTTTCTTCGGATTGCGAGTTTCGATAGCTTAGACATTGAGAGAAAACATGGCTGAATTGACACCCGTTACCGTCACTCTTCCTACAGACAAGGTGCCAACCAAGTCAATGGTCAAGGACATCATCGCCACATTTCTGACAAAAGAATGGCCATCCGTCGACCCCGAGACCCTAACCGTTTCCTACCACGCCTCCTACGCAAACGCTCACTGTCCCGTGGAGCGGCCGAGGCCGGCCACCGGCTCGCCCGTCGAGCCATGCAAGGTCTTCCTCAAGTTCCACATCGAGAGCGGAGGCGACCTGGAGATATTCAAGGACCTGGTGCCGACCAAGCAGGAAGAGGCACAGCTGTGCTACGAGTACGGCCGATCCGGGCTAGGAGCCAAGGTGTACGGCTTCTTCCAGACGCAAGACGGGACCCTGGGGAGGATTGACGAGTTCCTGGACGCGCGCAACATGGAGCCCGCGGACGTCGAGGACGCTGCGATTCGAGCCGACGTGGCCAGGGGCATGGCGACCTTTCACACCCTGAGCACCTCGCTGCAGCGCAAGCCCGTAAACCTCTACCACGAAGCCGTCCTCGACGGGCTGCGCAAATACCACAAGCTAGACAAGCTGAAGGCGCTTGCTCGCGAGGGCGGCGTCAGCATCGACGCCCTCGTCGACTACGACTTCGGCCCGGCGCTGCGCCGCGCGCTGTCAAGCCTGCAGGCAATCGATGGCAAGACGGCCTGGTGCATCCACGACGTCCAGTTCATGAACACCATGATCAAGAACGGGCCGCGGCCGGGCGAGAGCCGCGTCGTCCTCATCGACTTCGAGTTCGTCATGCACAACTACCGCGCCTTCGACCTCGGCGGCCACTTCATGCAGAAGCTGTTCAAGTGGTTCGACGAGGCGAGCAAGGTCGCCGACTGCCGCCCGTACAGCGACGACGAGAAGCGGCACTTCTGCGACGAGTACGCCACGCGGTGGAACGCGCACACGGGCGATGCCGACTCGGGCGCCCAGGTGCTGCGCGAGGCCGAGCTCGGGTATTTGCTGGCGCTGGCCTTTGATATCCATAACATGCTGTGCTTCATGGACGCGCAGGAGGATCGCGATCCGTTGAATTTGGTGGGGTTGAATAAGTTGTTTGACGAGTTTGTGCAGCAGGTTGCCACCCTGGGCTTGGGAGATGGCTCCTGAATATCTCTTGATATAGTAGGGCAGGCGATGGTTTGACGTCTCGTTGGCCTTCTCATGGGAGTGTTGAAGCAGCAAGGATTCTCCAGAACAGGGTGGCCAAGGAAT
The DNA here is from genome assembly GCA_000956045.1 of Hirsutella minnesotensis 3608. NCBI lineage: Eukaryota > Fungi > Ascomycota > Sordariomycetes > Hypocreales > Ophiocordycipitaceae > Hirsutella > Hirsutella minnesotensis. The sequence continues at coordinate 124,646 of KQ030522.1, read as the reverse complement.
CGAGTTTTTCAAGGCGGCCCAGTTGTCGAACGGGGTCCTTCGATAGGATCTAGCTCTCAAAGGACTCGTATGGAGTGAGATGCTTGACTAGAAGTCTCTACAGCAGCTTGAGTCTCAGCTTCATTCCTCGCCCATGCGTCTCGTCGTCACTCTAATTGCAAGCGATCATCTCATGCAAGGATACAGTCATAGACTTGGGATATGGGACAAAGAGTTCATATGCGTAATGAATACTGTCCTCTCTGAACCCGTAAACCAAGCGTCGACCGATCCTTTGTACAAGGTAAGAGACGTTATCCCATCTGTCACAGCACAACTTCCCGGGGACCCATCGCTCATCAAGAGAACCTCACATCACTGGGCCAAGTCTGAAAACTTGTACTTGCAAGCGCAATCAAGAAATGTAATCAATTCGCTGGCCTATAGTCCCGACTTGTCTTGGCCACTTCTCAAGGGCAGACTACGAACCAGGGCTAGCCGTCGTGCCTGTCATGTCCGGCTTCAATGGCCGACACTGCCTGCATATGATATGCTGCTGCTCAAAAACTCAATAGGCCTTGGCCCCAAGGAACAAACGAGGTAGTGGCCAAGGTGCCGCGCAGTATGCCCCCCAAGAGAGCGGCTGACGGGGCACGAGATGACGGGTATCGAAAGTTCTTACGAAATGGCCTTCCACGGTCGGCGCGCATCGGCCCAAGTGGAAGCACGATAAGATGGAGCGGCTTCCGCGCAGCGCGCACTTCATGCTCGCTCATGTCGAATAAGTCTAGTTCATCAACATTGAAAGTGAAGGCTCGGGATACGTGAGCTGGAACATCATATATGGCGTCACGCAAAGAGCGTGCCATCTTTCAGATGGTAACGCCGCCGAGGGGAAGAATCTTGGACTTATCACCCAGAAACTGGGCTCGATAGTCAATGATGCCCTGGCTGATGGCGTTGAAGTCCTTCACCTTGCGATTGCGAAAGTCGGTGAGCAACTGTCGCAGCCCTGCAATGTACTCTTGCTTCTGCGCGTCTTGGTAGCTTCCTGCTGCCCCAAGCTGAAGCAAGATTTGATCGTCTGCATTCATTCATTAGCAAGAACCTGGTTCCCTTCGTCGAGGACGTGCCCAGCGCAGCTTACCGGGGGCTTTCATATTCTCAAAGTGCTGATACTCGCACTGCTTGCCCCTAGGACAAGGGACTCCCGCCAGCTCATCGGGACATACTTCTTTCCGCACGTCAATCTTGTTGCTGTAGGTCAAAGATCGCAACCCGCCGGCAACAGACTTCTGAAAGTCTGGGTGGAATCGATAAGCTCGAAAGTACTGCAGCGGTGTCTCGTAAGGGACGAACTGGGTTTTGGCTGCCAATACACGACTTTCTTGACGCGCCTGTTGAGGCTCCCCCGACTTTTGGTTAGCGACAGACCGGTCAGTTTCCGCTGCCGGCTGCTCAGCGACGGCATCTTCAGCCTCGTCGACAGGGCTTGAGGTTAGGATCGACTGTCCCTCGCTGTGAGCAGATTCTGGGAGAACCTCCGCGCTTTGAGTGACGGAAGCAGGGGACATTGAAATATCAGGGGAGGGTTCGTCACGGGCATCTGCTTCTGGTGGCTCGTAACCATCGGATCCTTCCGCCTCTTCGCTCGGTGGGTCCTGATGGTCTTCCATTGTCACGTCTTGCAACATCTCTGGACTAGGCTGAGCAACAGCAATAGAGTCGTGCCGACCGGTGGTCGTAGCGACTTCTGTAGCCTCCCCTACATCCACATCGACACTTGCCGAGGGCTGCAGGGCAAATTCATGGCCGACGCTGTCGTCGACATTTTGACCTGTAGTCGTCGTGGTTGGCTCATCTGCTTCATTACTCTTAAATGCTGGATCGGGTGAGGATGCCTCGGCAGGGCTCGCGCTGGCAGTATCCATGGGCACGGGCTGGCCCGTCTCCACAGGACTGAGTCTGGCTGTAGAGGGTCAGAAATCCTTCGAGGATGATACTTCGTAGGAGCTTACCAGATGATGCCGTTGAGTTATGTGAAGCTGAGCCTTCGCGTTCCGATCCGGATTCGACGAGGTCTTGCTTCAATGTTTCTTCTTCGCGCTCCCCGTCCGCTATCTCTTGCTCAAGCCTCGTAATCTGAGATTGCAGGCTCTGCAACTTCTTAAGTTGCTCCTTGCGGCGAGCTTCAATAAGAGGCAGGCGTTCGGAAGCGACCAAGGAGCGACTTCTTCTATTGGCTGGCGAAAGGCGCTGCTTGAGGATTCGACCTGTTCGTTGGCGAGGCAAGGTGGCCGGAGCTAATTTGACCGAATGATTGTTGAGAGGCGTGAGATTCCTGGCCATTGATTCCGTCTCAGCCTGGTCTGTTCCAGCACGCGTAGGCTCAGTACTCGTGCCGCGAGAGCTGTCTGGGTGCGAACCAGCTGGCGAAGCCTGTCTTGAGGCCTTTGTCTTTTTTCGTGCTTCGGCCTCCGCGATTTTCCGTTTCATAGCCTCGATTTTCTTATTCATGCTCTCCAAATCCTCTCCACTGTGGTGGCTTGAACTCCTCGGTGGCGTTGCAACCGAATTTGGTGTGAGAACATTTCTTAGCTTGATGTTGTGAATCGCGGAAGAGGGCTCTCGGGGAAATGAGCGATTCGGGGATGCCGTGTCCTGAAGATGCTGGAGCGACGACGGGTTTCCGGGTGAATCGATATCCATCTCGGTGTCATCCTCATCATCGCTGACATTGATGAGGAATGGTTTGGATTCTGTCTGCTGGTTAAAAGGACGTTGAGCCACCTTCGCCGACGAATCACTCGATAACGGGGTGGCAACCCGCTCTTGCATCAAAGACTCGAATTGCTGCAATGTTTTGGGGGTTGATGACAGATAGAGCCCAGGGATTGGTGGTGAGGTCAGGGGATTTTGAGAGGTGTTCCCTGGCTCAGCCGTCGTCTTATGAGGCTCCGGCGGATCCAAGGATGGCTCATTTTGTGTCGAGATTACTGCAGCAGCTTGTCGAAGCGACAAGTTTCCGGGCTGTGCATCAGTTGATGGAACATTGGAAGACTGTTGCTGGCTTCTGATCCGAGCCATATCTTCGCGGGACTTTCGCAGAGCCTCCATCTTTTGCTGCAAAAGCCGAGACTTTTCGGACTGCAGCTTCGGAGATGGCTGGACACCTTTCTCGGAGGTGGCTTTGGCAATGTTGGGCGTGGAAACCGTTGTTACTTTCGAAGAACTAGTCGTTTTCGAGCTCTTTGCGGCAAGTAGACGCGCAATTCGGTCTTTGCGTTCCTCTGATTTGTCTTGAGACTTGGTCGCGCCTACAATCGCAGATTCAGCGGAAGGCAAAACTGACTGAACGATCTCCATTTTTGACGTGCTACCAGCAGGGCGGTCGTCAGGCAGGTCCACGCTTTCTTGCTGGGTCTTCTCTACAAGCTTTTGCTTTTCAAGGCCAAGTTCCGTAAAGAGAGAATCGAGTATCGAGCGGTCAACACCTTCCTCGAGAAAAGTATCAAATTGAATGTTATAAGGCACAAGCTTCATAATCGCGTTCCGTGCGTTTCGTTTAGCGGAAGTAAGAGCCTCATTTGATGGCGACTCTGTGAGACCTGGTTCAACAGTCTCCATAGGCTGGGATGTGACGGAGGGATCGGGCAGGACGTTGTTCTCGAGGAGGGATTCGCTAAGTGCGGAAGAGCCTGCTTACACTTTGTCAGACTCCAGAATGAATGGTTTGAACGTCTTCTTACCAGTGGTTTGGCCGCTCAGTATTTGTGCAGGACTATTCTCCTCGATCTCGCGAGGCGAGAGATACGGTGAGTAGGAGCCAGAGCGGTCCCGGGCAGTGTTTGGTGGCGCCGTAGAAATCGTAGGTAAAGCTGACGGTACATGGTCTTGCTGCGGAGAGGCCTGATGGCTGGTCGCGTAGACGCCGCTGATGTCTGTCATGTCCGCATCGTTGCCGGCATTTGGCAGAGCCTGAGATCGAGTCTGGTCCTGTCCGGATAACGTGGCGTGCGACGCTTCTTGAGGATCATATATGTCCTCGATTTCCCCTTCGCTGATTTCTCCCTCTTCCGAGGCGTGCTCTGTAGTTTTTTGCGAGTCTGTCATATTCGGGCCATGAATCGAGCTTGGCACAAGGAGGTGAGAGGTTTGAGGTAATTGCATGGCCCATGTACTCTGTAGCTGTGAGAAACCCATCGAAAAGTCGAGGCCCAGACCGGGTATACCATTGCGAGGATATTGATACGGGGTTTGCAGTGTATTGGCTTGCCCCTGGGACACTACCTGAGGTGGTAGAGGCAGCGGCGCAAAAGGAGGACGCAGCGTGTTTGCGCGCGCTCGCGTCGAATTGAAGCCTCGTGCTCCATTCCGCCCGCGGCCCTTCTGAGGCATCGTGGGAGTCTAAGAGCCCAAGCTTTGTAGGCAGCGCAACTAGTGTTGAAACCCGATGCTGAAGCGGAACGCGCAGCGCTCGGTCGAGAAAACTGCAGACGCAGGATGGGGTCCGGGGTCAGGATTTAGATGGCCTGAACGAAGCCGATGCGACACCAGGCCCTCTTCCTTCCTCTTCGACAGCTAGAAATCGATACAGAAACAATGGCATCACTTTGCGACGGCATGAAAGCTGGTTCTCGGCTGCTATCGAAGCTGGCGTAATGGCCAAACACGATCCGCAAGTGTTCGAGCAGGTCGCGTCTAAGTGAAGGTCGAGGAGAGTTCGGGGCGCGCGGCGTTACTCGACTGTCCGGAGATGCAAAGGACTTCAAGCAGTGCAGGGACGATTGCCAAGGTGGTCAATCTCGGTTATGCGACGAAAGGGGAGATGGCGATGTCGTTGGCCGTGCCGCTTCCATCGAGTCGGACGGGAATGCATTATCCACCAAATTTTGAGCTTGGCGTCGAGTGGGCGCTCCTAGGACGCTAATGTAAATATGGACTAGTGCGTCTGCCGTAGATGCCCAAGGCTGCGGGCATCCATAAAGGTCACGTGCACTGGTGTGTGTTTACTTGGGTGGGTCCTCACCCAGGCAACAAGCCATGGTGATGCGATCGGTCAGCTACGTCCTCGCGCCTTGATGCGAATGCAACACCGTTGTTGCGTTAATACCTTCATGATTCTGAGCCTCAACGAAGCGCTGGTGCTTCTGGTCTCATGTTTCTCTTTCTTGTCTTTGTGTCGAACTGAGCACCCTCCAACAGCCTGCGTCTTCTAGTTTCCCTTGATCCTGAGCCTTGTTTACATGCGCGCATGACGAGCCACGACGTTTCTGATCAGCTAGCCAGCGACTCTGCCAGCCGCTCCCAGACCGAGATCTGCTCTGTTCTCGTCATCGGTTCCTCTCCCCGGCTCTCCTCCTCCGGTCGCGCACAACCGATCACAGTCCAACAGCTCCTTCGCACAAACGGCCCTTGTATCTCCGCGGCATCAACGTCGAGACTCCCGGAATGGAGCATCTACGTCAAGTACCTTTGCTCCGTCCTTCATCAAGATGGACGACGTGAGACGAAGTCACGATGCCGTCGAGGGTATCGAAGGAGAGAATGACTTCTCGGGCAAGCGCTATGTCTGGCTCAAGGACCCTCAAAATGCATTCGTCAAAGGGTGGGTGGTTGAAGAACTGGACGATGACCGCATTTTGGTGCAGTCGAGTGATGGCACAGTCTGTGATCCCCTTGTTCCATGAATCAGTCACTGGCCTCTAACGATGCTACAGCAACGCGAAGTCGACTCCGAAAGCGTCGACAAAGTGAACCCGGCCAAATTCGATAAGGCAAACGATATGGCCGAATTGACTCATTTGAACGAGGCTTCTGTTGTCCATAACCTCCACACGAGGTACCAATCGGATCTGATTTACACCTACTCCGGCCTCTTCCTCGTCACGGTCAACCCATACTGTCCTCTACCTATATACACAAATGAGTACATAAACATGTATAGAGGTCGCAGCAGAGAGGACACCAAACCGCACATATTCGCCGTCGCCGACGAGGCTTTCAGAAATCTGGTTGAGGAAGGAAAGAACCAAAGTATCCTCGTCACGGGAGAGTCCGGGGCCGGAAAGACGGAGAACACCAAAAAGGTTATTCAATACCTCGCTGCAGTCGCCCAGTCCGATGCGGCTTCAAGGGGCAAGTCGCAACATTCCAACTTGTCGCAGCAGATTCTCCGAGCCAATCCCATTCTCGAAGCCTTTGGCAACGCCCAGACTGTTCGCAACAACAACTCGTCGCGGTTTGGAAAGTTCATTCGTATCGAGTTCAATCGCAACGGTGCAATCACGGGCGCCTTCATTGATTGGTATCTCCTTGAAAAGTCGAGAGTGGTTCGAATCAACCCCCACGAGCGGAATTACCACATCTTTTACCAGCTCCTAAAGGGTGCCGATCAGCGGGTCAAAGATCAGCTGCTCCTTAAGGGGCTTGGCGTCGAAGACTTCGCGTATACACGGAGCGGACATGACAGCATTGTAGGGGTTTCCGACAAAGATGAATGGGACTCTCTGCTGGAAGCGTTCAGTGTTATGGGCTTCACGGACGACGAACAGCTTTCTATCCTCCAAACTGTCGCCGCTGTGCTGCACCTTGGCAATATTGAAGTCGTCAAGGAAAGCCGCGCCGCTGACCAGGCACGACTGGCACCCGATGCCAAGGAACAGGCCGCAAGGGTCTGTCAACTTCTCGGCGTGCCTTTAGAGCCCTTCCTCAAAAGCTTGCTTCACCCCAGAGTCAAGGCAGGACGCGAGTGGGTCGAAAAGGTCCAAACACCCGATCAGGTTCGTCTCAGTCTGGATGCTCTATCTAAAGGCATCTATGAGCGAGGCTTCGGAGATCTCGTCTCCCGCATCAATCGTCAGCTTGACCGCACCGGTATGGGACTCGATGACTCCCATTTCATCGGCGTGCTTGATATTGCCGGTTTCGAGATCTTCGAGCAGAACAGTTTCGAGCAGCTGTGCATCAACTATACCAACGAAAAGTTGCAGCAATTCTTCAATCACCACATGTTCGTTCTGGAACAGGAAGAATACGCCCGAGAACGGATTGAGTGGCAGTTCATCGACTTTGGCCGAGACTTGCAGCCGACCATTGATCTCATTGAACTCTCGAATCCTATCGGCATCTTCTCTTGCCTTGATGAAGATTGCGTAATGCCAAAAGCAACCGACACGTCCTTCACGGACAAGCTCAACTCGTTATGGGATAGGAAGTCGTCAAAGTATCGCCCTTCACGCCTCGGGCATGGCTTCATTCTCACCCACTATGCGGCCGAAGTTGAATATTCGACAGAAGGGTGGTTGGAGAAGAACAAGGATCCGATGAATGATAACATCACTCGCCTCCTTGCCTCGTCTACTGACAAGCACATCGCCGCCTTGTTTGCTGACTGCGCTGACACGGATGAGGAGGTCAATGGAGGAAGGAACCGTGTCAAGAAGGGTCTCTTCCGCACCGTTGCTCAGCGACATAAGGAGCAATTGCATAGTCTCATGGCGCAGTTGCACTCGACTCACCCTCACTTTGTCCGCTGTATTCTTCCAAACCACAAGAAGCGCCCGAAGCAATTCAACGGTCTCCTGGTACTTGATCAGCTACGCTGCAACGGCGTGCTCGAAGGAATACGCATCGCACGCACCGGCTTCCCCAACAGATTGCCATTCACGGAGTTCCGCCAAAGATATGAGGTTCTTTGCTCAAACATGCCAAAGGGGTATACCGAGGGTCAAGCTGCAGCGGCATTGATGCTGGAGAAGCTGGGTCTTGACAAGGCTCTTTATCGCGTTGGTCTCTCAAAGGTCTTCTTCAGGGCTGGCGTCCTCGCAGAACTCGAAGAAAAGCGAGACGCTCTCATTACGGAGATTATGGCGCGATTCCAGTCTGTCGCCCGTGGTTACGTCCAGAGGCGCTCGGCCTACAAGAAGCTGTTCCGGACTGAAGCCACTCGCATTATCCAGAGGAACTTCCGCGTGTATCTTGATCTCGTTGAGAACCCGTGGTGGCAGCTCATTGTTAAAATGAAGCCCTTGCTCGGCGCGACCCGAACCGCTACTGAAGTCAAGCGGAGGGACGCCATAATCAAGCAGCTCAACGAGAAGATGCAGCTTGAGGCACAGAATCGTCAAAAACTTGAAGATGAGAGGCGCAATTGCCACTCTGAAATGTTGCGAATTCAACAGACTCTGGAAAGTGAAAGAGCCCTCGCACTGGACAAGGAAGAGATCTTCAAGCGACTTCGAAATCGGGAAGCCGAACTGGAAGAGAAACTTGCCGGCGCTATCGAGGATCAGGAGAGGCTCGAGGATCAGCTGGACGATTTGATGGAGGCCAAGAATCGCGCAGAACTGGAAGTGGAGAAATACCGCGCCCAACTCGAGCAAGCCGCGAATCTCATTGCGAAGCTTGAGGAAGAAAAAAGTCAGCTCTCTGCCAGGTCTGTCGAGCTCGAGAAGGCCGTGGAAGAAATATCCGAGAAGCAATCTGAACGCAGTGCGCAAGAGGCAGCGCTCGAAGACGAGATCAAAGTTCTGCAAAGTCAGCTAGCTCTGAGGGACAGGAAGCACCAGGACCTCGAGGACAAGTTGTTACAAGCTGGTCAAGAATTCGACTTGGGCTTGCGCACAGCGCAGAAAGAGTTGGAATATACAAAAGCACGCGAATCTCAGCTGCAACGCGACAACGAGAACATTCAGCAGCAGCTCTCACAGCTGTCGAAAACCTCGACTGACTATGAAGATCTCGTCCGCAACAAGGAAAGCGAACTGGCTCTGCTTCGAAGCGACAAGCGCAAATTTGAAAACGAGCGTCGGTCCTTCGAGGAACAAAGAAAAGCATTGACGGAAGAAAAAGACAAGACAACAACCAGATTCCGCGATGTGCAGGCCGAGCTATCTGCCATGAAGTCGAAACAGTCGCAGCTTGAGCGGGAGGCTGAAGAGGCCAAAACACTACTCCAGGCTCGATTATCCGAGGATGCGCAAGCCGACGAAAATCGTGCTCTCCTTGAGTCGCAAATCAAAGATCTGAAGCAGGAACTCTTTGAGACCTCCAAGAATTTGAGCAGAGAGCGGCAATCTCGCGATGATGTTCTCTTGCTTGGGGAGCATAAATACCAGTCCCTCAAGGAGGAATACGAAGCCCTCAATGAATCCAAAATCACCATCGAAAAGGAGCTCTATGCCCAACAAGATACCCTCCGACGCACCATGGAAGCGCGCGTGACCGTTGAAAAGGAGAGAGATGAGGCGCGAGATGAAATTCGACGACTTCGCGTCGCCAAATCACAGGCTGAGGAGGCAAGACTTCAAGCCGAGATTGCCGGTGAGCGACAGGCCTCTAAAGCTGCCAGAGAGAGAGAGGAGAGTCTTCATCGAGATCTGGAAGCTGCCCACGAGCGAATTGAGTGGTTTGAGGAGGAATGTGGCAAGCTCAATCGCCAAATCGAGGACCTTAACAAGCTCATCCTGTCTTCCGGGGAGTTCGGTCTCAAGGTTGATCAGGCTAAGGAGAGAATGGAACGGGAACTCACCACAGTCAGAAGTCGCCTGGCAGCGTCGGAAAACGATAACCGGGCTCTCCTCAACAAGCTTCAGCAAAAAGGTCTAGAAATTGCGAGGTCGAGCTCCCGGGCGACCGAGGCCTCACGCGGACAAATCATTGCCCTTCAGAGGGAGAAAGTGAGGCTTGAAGAGCAAAGCGGCAAGCTGAACAAGCAGCTCGGTGACGCCCAGGTCACTATTGCATCCTTAGAGAAGAAGGCCGAAAAGCTTCAGCTCAGCCTGGAAGACCTCAACCACGAAATGGCCAGAGAAGTCCAGTCCAGCAGAAATGCAGAGAAGGCGTCATCCAATTACACGGCTCAGTTAGCAGAGGCCAATCGAACGATTGAGTCGGAGCGTCAACTTCGTACGCAGGCGCAATCTACGGTCCGCGCGCTGCAAGCATCCATCGACTCGCGAGATAGGGAGTTAGAGGAGCTGCGCGGGCAGATTCTCAGTGCTCTTAAGACGGCTGACCCGGAGGCCGACATTCCCTTGCCTCCCGAGGAAGGTTCCCAGAAGACATTGCTCGAAAACTTCGATCTTGTCCGCAAAGTTGAGGATCTTCAACAAAACATTCGCGTCCAAACGGCAGCGAGAACAAATGCCGAAAATCAGCTCGCCGAATTGAGAGCGTCTCGCAACGAAACACCGAATCGGCCCAAACTGGAAGAAATTCACGTTAATGAAGCCCCATACAGCGGATCTCCAACGCAAAGGCGAACTGCCAAGGTTAATGGCCGTCAATTCTCAAACCCTTCAACGCCAACGCGACGTGTTCAGGATGCTGATCTCCAAGAGTCGACTCGATCGGACAAGACGTTTGATGTCACAAACCGCATGGACCTGAAGACTGAGGTTGAGGAGTTGCAGAACCAGCTCCAGCTTGCGCAGATGCAGAATCGGCACCTCCAAAGCCAGATCGAGCGCAGCTCACCGGCTCCCGACAGTTACGACGAGCAGAGCCCGTCGATGCTTCGGATGCAGAAGCTGGAAAAGGTCAACAGCCGTCTGCACGAGATGTTGGATGACTCGGCACGAAAGGTGTCTACGCTTGAAAAGAACATTCGAACGGGCGAGCTCTCTCTCCGAGACATCCAAGCGCGGTCACATGAGGAAATTTTGGATGCCCTCAACAGTCAGGAGGAATCGCGCCGTTCTCTGTTACACAGCCACAAGGATGCCGTAGCAGAGCTGACGGATGTCAAGTCTCATTTCGATAAGATGCGCCACGACCGAGCCAAGGCGGAGGTCGAGTTGCGAGACGTGAAATCGGATTTGCAAGAAATGACCGTCGCCCGCGAGCAAGAGTCTCAAAGCCGAAGCCAGCTACTACAAGAGTACACGGATCTGCAGATCAGGCTGGATGCGGAGACATCTAAGCTGGCCGATGTCACTTCCAGCCTAGAAATGTACAAGAGCAGGGCAGACGAGTATTTCAGCAAGCTCGAACAGGCTGAGATTGCGGTTCTCAAGGCTAGCCGTGCCGAGCAATTCGCCAAGTCGCAAGCCAAGGAGGCCGAAGACACATATGCCGAGGTCATGGCCGAGCGCCAGAAGATGGATGCGTCGATCGAGGACCTGCAGCGACAGAACCAGCGCCTCGAAGAGCGGGCCGAGGATCTCTCGACTGATCTCGAGTCGGTTACTCAAGCCAAGAAGAGACTTCAACACGAACTGGAGGATTATCGCAACCAGAGAGCCATGGACATTGAAGACAAGGAGTCGAGCATGGAGCAGACCCGCAAGAAATACCAAGCCGAGTTCGCCACCCTCACTAAAGAGCTCGACCTTGCTCGAGAAGAGAAGCTGTACAAGCAGGCCGAGATTGCAAGGCTACGCGAGGAGCTGGACGAGCTTCGATCGAAGTGGGATGACGAGGTGCTCAACAGCTCGACGTGGTCAAAGGAAAAGGCCCGACTTGAGTCGACATTGGCTGATGTAGCATCGTCTCGCGACGAGGCTGTCAATGCGCACAACGACGCGCAGGGCAAGGTTGTCTCTCTGCTGTCGCAGGTCAGGGCTCTCCGCTCGTCAGTCGACGAGATCACCTCGGAGCGCGATTTGTTGCTGCGTGAAAAGAAGAGCGTCGAGACTCGCCTAGAAGAAGCCAAGGCTGGCTTGGAGGAACTCACCAAGGGAGAGAGTCCGTCACTGCGTGATGCGGCAGCAGTCGATAAGGAGCTCCTCGAGCTGAAATCCGGCTTAGCCAAGCAGGAGGATATCGCAGCAGCTGCCGTGGAGAGGATGCGGCGCGCCGAGGCCCTTGCTTCCGAAATTCAAAAGGACATTGCCGCCGAGCGTGAGTCGGGCACAGAACTCCAAAAACAAAAGGCCTCACTGGAGAAGAGCCTCAACGAGGCGCAACTCAAGCTCGTGGATTTGGAAACCAAGGGCTATTCAAGCGCGAGCCAAGACATCAAGTTTCTGCATAAGCGCATTCAAGAGGTCAGTTTACCGCGACAAGCTTACAATACATGGAAATCCGAAACTGACATCTACGTTAGCTGGAATCGCAGCTTGAAAGCCAGGAGTCAGAAAAGACAAAGTCCCAGCGATCGGCGCGCAATGTCGATCGGGCCGTCAAGGACCTCCAAGGCCAAGTCGAACGCAAGGAGAAGCAGAATGCACAGCTTCTGGAGGACGTCAGCCGCATGCGAGACAAGGTCGACAAGCTTCTCAAGGCCATTGACGAGTTGCAGGCATCCGAGTCTACAAACCAACTGTCGGCTCGTCGCGCCGAGCGTGAGCTGCGCGAAGAGAAGGAAACGACGTCTAGGCTCGAGCGCGAGCTGCAGGGCTTGAAGGGGCTCAAGGGGTCCGCGAGCACCGTCGGGAGCCTCCGCAATCGAATGGGGCCGTGGAGAGGAGGCGAGGCTGATGAAGGCTTTGCTGATGGCAGTGTGCGAAAGAGCAGCCTCAGCAGGTCGCCCAGCCTGACCAAGGGATTCTTATAATGACACGGTAATTCGGTGCATGAGGCAGAAACGGCACTACAGCGGTTGCACTGTTGGGCGTTTTGTTGCGGACTGGCTTGACATGAATATTCGGGAAAGGTTTTTTTTCAACACCGTTGCGTCTTTTCGATAGTGGGCATACATAATTACGGGGGGGGGCCGGTTCGGTACCTCGGTTGTTTGTTTGGCGAGCAATGCTTTGTACATTCTTCAGGTGGCGTTGGTCACACAGCTCTTGCTCGGATATACCGGTGGTCATTGTATAAATTAAACCACTTTTACGAATGAGGTAGCAGGTCTGATATTGCTTCTGACGTAGACTTGATGGAGTAAACTTGACATTGGTGCGGTGGCATCATGCGAGTCTTTTGTCAACACTTCACGCCTCCAGCAGCAAAAAGGCTTTGATGCACACTTTAGCATCAGACATGACGCAAAGTAAATGATGCTATCTTCTGTTTTGCCGGATATTACGACCTCTTTCTCACGATTTCATGAAGCTCGAGTGGTGCAGGAGAAAAATCATATTTTGACCTGCATGTAGGGTAGCTGTCAGTCCATCTATCAAGCCACTGACTGTCTGTCAACCAAAAGAATACCTCGACTTCGTAAGCAAGCAAGTAAAAAGACACAATCCCAGTCCATCTTGGCTTCCTGATGGAGGAAAGTCAAAGACCAGGTGCTGGGCGAGCAATGGCTGCTGGGAAATAGACCAAAAAAATGGAGACGACGGCAAAAGAGAAGGAAGCGGGTCTGGCCGGGGATTGAACCCGGGACCTCTCGCAAGCATGCTTCGGGTGAACCCTAAGCGAGAATCATACCACTAGACCACCAGACCGAGGAAGCCGCTAGGCTCTCTTTGATGCTGGAGAGCGAGGTAATGGGATCTAAGTACTACTCGAATCTCCTCCAAGCGTTCCGTCAAATGTTCAGACGAGTTGTCTAGTTCACCAGGTCTGGAAATGCTCGTTTCTGCGAGAAGCGTGTCGGGGTAAGTTGCGAGAACAAGCGGTTGTCATGTTTTGACGATTACGAATTGAACGTGAGGTGATTGATGGAGGGTTGATGTAAGTTTGCGTGTGAATCGCATGCTTAAAGACGGACGTTGAACTACAAAAATAAGACAGTTCGTTTCACGTGCCGTTTTCATCCCTAAAACTCCCGCTATCCACAACTCTCGCCAATGGACAGAAACGTTTCATGACCGCCGGCCTCCCTGTCCGACCTGGTCGCCCTGCTTGAGGCCTTGGCTCCGACCGCCGCTGGCGTCCATTCCCTCGACCGCGAGACCCTTTTCGTCGCGGCCCTCTGGTAGCGGCGCCGTCTTGTCGGCCCGCGATACCTTGGACGTCTGCCTGACCATTAGCGAACGAGACTCGGGTTTGAAGGGAAGGGGAGGAGTGGTGACACGCACGTCGGTTGGCCCCGTGCCGTGGGTAATGTTTTGGCCGGCCTCGTCAAAGGGGCCGTTGTGGCTTGAGCCGTCTCCGTTGCGAGGCATGATGGTGCTGATTCTTTGAGGGGTGTAAGAGAGCTATTGGGAAAATATCAAAAATGTCGATGGATAATGTCGATAGAGGACGAGGCGAGGCCGTCAGGTAACTTACAGAAGATTCGACTTTACTTATACCCAAGCTCTGGCTTCGCAGTGGCATGCGGCTCGAGTGGATCGGCAGGCGACGTCATAGCCATGTCCGTGAACCATGGCGACCGCGGCATATGTGACCTCATTGCCATGGCTTATGTGGAGCGTCACGGAGCAGATGCCCCGTCGGCACCAGGCGTATCGATCAGTGATCCCTGGTTCATCGGGCGATGCGATGCGAGCCATTGCGCAGCCGAGACGGACGGCTCTGCGGCGCGAACGAGCCGCAAGACGGCGACGGGATCCCCTGACGCGCGAATCTGACGGACCATCTTGGCCACGCCCTTGGGACGCAGCACCGCGAGATGTCGGTACAGCTTCCGCAACTGCGCGTTTTACTACCCGACGGCCACGAGATTGCTGCTGGCGTCCACGTCATCGGAGGGATAGACGCTCCTTGGATGGTGCTTAATGTGGCTGTCGTGCTGGGTCGCCGGGTCGAGCTGGTCGAGCTGGTGCCAGAAGGCGAAGTTTCGGCTTCATTGAAGGTGCTTCGTTGCGCGCTCATTTGGGGAATGCTGTGTCATGGCAACACCATTTCGTCAACTCGCATGCACGCATAAATCTATAACCAGTATATCCAATAAAAAGGACCAAATTTAACAACATATATATTCCATTCATGATGTTGAGGTCTATGCCCACGAGACAAGGGGCTTACATCCTTGTTATCAACGCTCGAGGAGGCTGGCCCTCGTCGGCAAACGATGGAGTCTATTCGCTTGCCTGATGCTTATCAGCAGAGGTGATTCCCGGCTCGAAGTGCAGGCGATGAAGTAATTTACACAGGCTCCATTAGGTTAGGTAGGTACCTATAGTTCCTCTGCATTAAACCAGCCATTTCCTCGCGCTGATGAAAATAGGCAGGAACGTGGGCGTTTTCCGATTCACAAGGAAAGAGGCGTGGGGCAGGGGATTCCGCCCTAGGCATCAAAGGATTTTGCCGCTCAAAATGACAAGCCATCTCCAGCAGCACCAAACATGGATTCGCGCATACTCTGCCACGGAGTGTTCGTGACAGGCCATGATGATGGACGCTATTCCCCTTGGCACAAGACTGGCGTCAACCCGCGTCGACGCATAGGCAACGCCCCAAATCTTGCGTGAGAGCCGGTCACATTTCCGCTCGTTCCCGCGACAGTCAGGACCGTCCTCATCTTGATCTCGGGACGACATGACGCCTCGCGTGTCAAGCTTCCCGTAACCGACACCAGAAGGTGTTTGTTGGGCCTGTATGATCCGAAATCGGTTCATACACGTCTACTATGGCCTAATTCTGCGGATCTGGGCGGCTCATGCCCGCACCACGGGCTCGACGGACCGTGCCTTGTGTCCGCTGCAGAAGTAATGTTCTCCGTGAAATATACGATACCCACGCCTGAATCTTTGACTAATGCCATCAAGATAGACATCTCAAATGTGGGATTGGACATCTGCCGAATCACACCCCGCACGACTCACTGACGACATCACAGGTGACGGTCAGGTCCTAGCTCGCACTGCAAGGACGTATCGGCGTCTTGCGATTGAGTCAAGAAAGCAATCAAATTCAAGCACATCCAACTCGATGCTTTCGGGATCCAGGAGACGCCCGTCATCTCTCCAGAGACCAAAGCCTCAGCGCGAGCGTCACCAGGAAGCCGGAATGGTAACAGCAGCAGTTGGCATCAGCCTTTGTGGCGAGTATCTCGTCAACCCGTGTGAGCGGGCAGCTGTTCTAGGGCTCCTGGATATACTCGAAAGCGACCATTCTTGGCCCACGTCTTCGGTCGTTGCCATCTTGCAAGGAGCTTGGGCTTGACGACTTGGGGAGGTTGAAAGAAACACGCAGCACCCGGTTTTACGTTGGGGGGCTGCGGTCACAGTGATTCAGTGCAAGACCTAGGCCCTGCGTTCACGCTTTCAAGTGGCGTGGGCTGTTCACAGTCTCGCGGTGTTCGACCAGGACCTGACAAGTGGCTGTTCCCACCCCGCAGCTGTCAGCAAACGTGAATCGATACAGCCCAACAAGATTTCTCCAGCGGCTCGATGACGAGCCTTTCATCTTCCCAACCCGTTTGCCAGTCACCGCAAACCACACATCTCCAGAGCATAATCCATCGCGCATCATCACGAAACGGACGTCGGAAAGACTCCCCCGTATCTCGTGGCACCTCTCCATCGCTGAAAGGACCTCAAATACCACCACATCAACGACAAAGTGTACACCTTAGAAACGTTGCGCCGAGTCAAACATGGCACCACAACTCCGTCAACGTCAGGAGACCAACGCGCAGTCGACTGAAGGCGAAACCGACGAGGCTGGTGACACGAAACAAGATGACGAGAAGCGGAACGGGGTGCCGCTACTCAAAGACGGCAACCCATACATCATCATGAATACGCGTCTTGGCGTCCCCCCGTGGCACGATGACAAGGAGGCTGTTGAGTCAGAAGCCTTTTAGACAAAGTTTTTTGAGCAGCTCGACTTTTACGAGTCCAGAGTGGATGTCATAGAATACATCAAAGGCCTTACGCAGAGCTACACGTTTGACGGCGAGAGAATCTGGTTGGTGGAACGGAAACTCGTATGCGTGCGCGAAGCCATCGCCGAAGGCAGAGAGCTACGGGAGAGCGAGGAGGGCATTCTCGCCGAACGAGCAGAGCAGTTGACAGCATATATCGACGACAGCTTGCACGTTGCTTCGAAAAGCCTCAAGGACGCAGTTGGGGTGAGTTCAACCAATCGTCGAGCTGGTGGTTAGATCAGCAGGACCCCAGACTGACACACTGTTCAATAGAGACACGGTATTGGATGGGATTGGGTCGAAAAGTCGATTGCAGCTGGCATTCTAGTGCCTACCTGAGCTGCGAGGCGACGAGATATCGGGGTAATGCTGGTACTTTGGGAAAGGATGATGATCGGACACTGAGAACAAATGGCCGCACAAATGGGCGATCCCTGAGTCAGTCATTATTCATGACGAATACCGAAGAGGGACGTCGTTGGGGGTCAAGTCATGTCCACAAGAGCCCGACCCTCGTCCTATGCAGGGCTCGGCTCTTTCGAGTGCCCTCGACTAGTTTTTACGGGAGCTAATCTCCATCATGCTATGTCCTGACATTTATCATGAGCCACGCGGACCTCTTTGCCTCGTTGTGAGCATTATCCGTGGCAGACTTGGCTTGCTTCCTTGGTCTTACTCGGTCTTGATTGCTATTGATTGCAACAAGCCGGGCGTCGAGTGCTCTCCAAGCGTGGTCTGCTAGACCTTTCAGTCCAGCGAACCGGCCAAGGCGACGGCACCAAAGCGCAGGTCGTCGCCCTCGCGCTCCAGGAACTTGAGCGCGCCCATGCTCAGGCCCTTTGCGCTCAGGACGTCCTCGTCCTTGTTGAGGTCGCCGCGGCGAATGGGGCCCTTGCGGCGGCCGTCGAGCTCCCAGAGGCCGTCGTCGTCGCCCTTGACGAAGCACACGTAGTGCAGGTCGACGTCGTCGTTTGCGTCCGGGGCGGCCGTGTCGCCCACGGAGGCGGCCTCGCGGTGTGCGGCGGCGAGCTCGGGCGTCTGCTCGAGGAGGGCGGAGCGGTCGCCCGGGGCGAGGGGGATGGATTTCCGGAGCAGCTTATCCAGCGTCGAGTCCTTTTCTGCGAGCCCGGACGGGTCAGCCAGGCGCCGTCGCGGCTTGCACGGGGGAGGGGGGAGCAGCGCGCGCACCGATGAAGTCCCTGGCCGGCCCGTTGGACACGGCGTGCAGCAGGCCCATGAGGCCGCAGGCGTTGCGGATCGGCTGGCCGCAC